>PVHX01000306.1:0-163689 GCA_004024805.1 Geosciurus inauris
AAAAAAATACTAACACACTGTAGCCCTGTGTCGTCATGTAAGTGAGGAGGAACTCAGAAGCCATCTGAAAGACGGGTGTTGAGGAAGTGAAGCAGTAGGCAGAGTCCACTGTTTGAAAGAGTCGAGATCCGAAGACAGAGAATGTTGTTTAAACCATGAAGTGAGTAGGTGGGACTCTGGTTTGGGAGCTCAAGGGACAGTGGACTGTGACAGGGAGTCACTGGGAGGGACTGCCAGCAAAATGCTATGAAGCCCTCCGATTAATCACTAGGAAAAGGACCCCGGTCCCCTCATAGAAACACAGCCAACTTAGATAACTACAGATGGGTTCTGCTTACTAGCAAACAACATAAGTTAAAATGAGATGCCTTTTCTTACCTGCCAGATTGGCACATTTTTTTTTAAAGGATGTAATGCCCATATTAGATGAAGATGCAGGAAAATTGATGCTCATGTACGGCTGCAAGTGGGAGCTGGAAGGGCTTTCCTGGAGGACAGGTTGGCACATGCTGGCATCTTAAATGTTCCTAGTTTTTGAGCCAACATTTCTACTTCCAGAAATGTGTCCCAAGGAAACAGAGGCAGAATGCCGAGCCTAAGCAGCTAGGATTCCGAGTAGTTAGGGACGGCTTAACTGGTTTCAGAAGCTGACTAAATTAGTGTACAGCTTGTACTTAACTTTCCAAACCTCAGTGTCCTCATCTGTAAAACGGGCCACTGAAGGACCAAATGAAATAATGTATTTCTAAAAGGTTCTCAGATCTGTGCTTAGTCCTACTAGGTAGACAGCAATGGAGATGCTACTTATTTTTATTATTTTGTGTTCTCTGCATACAAAGGGCTGTGGGCATTTATTGTAGAATTAACAGCAAAATATTGAGAATTGTTTAGATGTCTGGTAATAGCACTTGGTAAGACTATGCTCTGTCCATAGGATGCGGTATTACACAGCCGCCTGTTCCAACTTAGGGAGAATGTTTAATGTCACAGGAAAAATTGCATGCTGAATTAAGTTAAAAGGGCAGCTCACGTAGGAAACAGTATAGTCCAAAGTGGATGAAGAAAATCTGTAACTGAGGACGTGCAGAGGACTAGAGCCTGAGAAACCAACTACCTGTCGCTTCTCCAACTCTGGTTGGTAGAATTACAAGTGATTTTGAGTTTAGCTTTTGAGTGTCTTTGTATGCATCTAAACTTTTCTAAAATAATGAACTCATACTGCTTTAATCAGGAGAAGTTATCTGAGATGAATTCAACATCGTGAGATGCCAAACAGTTTCACTAATGGGCCTGGATAGTGGTTTTACATCATCTCCTAGTTTGCACAGTAGCAAGCATGGAGAGATCAGAGATGGGATCTTTGGAGAGGGACTTTGAGGAAATTGGGAGGAGGTGAAAAAGTTTTGGGTGCTAGCAAAGGAACATTTAAATGTTGGTTACAATTAGTGGAGGGAGGTGTCTGGTTTAGCTGGGAAGGCACCAGGGGATGAGTGATGGGGTGTGTGAGTTATGCATCTGCCAGGGAGGAGGGACAGGTGACAGTGGAGAGTTGAAGCTACTATGCTTGGGGAAATGAGGGCTTGCTTCAGATCCGGGAGGGAATCAGTGCTCTGTGATGATTAAACCCAGGTCAGAAACACCGTTCAGGCCAGTGGTAGGCAAAGGATGCTGAAGGCCTCCACATGACTTAGGTGCATGTTTATGTAAGTAGTAAGCATTGGAAAGCACATACTGAGTAGCCAACTAAATTGCCCCAAATCTGTACTTAGCACAGGCAAGTCTACAAGTAATAGCTGATTTGTCTTGCTTTCTAATCTACATAAATAGTAAAAATCTTTTTTAAGATTGTGCAGAAGAGATTGTGCAGCTCTTCTCTTTTAAGATTGTGCAGAAGAGATTGTGCAGCTCTTCTCTTGCTGCACATGCAGGATGGATGGGTTCCCAGGGCTGGCTGGCTCTGCTTCTGATCTCGTGGCTACCAGTCCCCTCCCCACCAGCCCCCACTGTAACCAGAATATCGTGGCGGTTGCGGGTTCCTTACAGAATGGACTGAGCTAGCAGTTTTCACTTCCAGGCTGATTTATGTTCATGCTGGAAATAGCACAGATGCACTTATTAGCAAACATGAAGCCCAGGGCCTGGACGGTTCTCTGGCTCTTCCAGGCAATGGACCTCCTGTAGCACGAGGGACCTGTTCAAGCACATGTGTTCTCTGACCTGCCCACAGTTATGGAATCCTTCTTAAGGCTGCTGGGAAATTGTTACCAAGCAGGCGGAATCTCACCTATTTATGGTTTAATACTTATTGACTTATATGCAGCAGTAGTAGACAAATGCTGTTATTGTACAAAGCACAGAATGGAATTGGATATGGTCCTTTGGTAGATTCCAAGTTAAACAGATGCGGGTAGTATTTCACTGCCCCTTGAATGAGGTTTCTACTTCTCTTAGGCTGCCTTTGGGGTTTTCTTCTGAGGAGGTGGAGTCAGCAAGGGGATAGTTTATTCATTGCTGTGTGTTTTCCCCTGTTTTTGGTCTGGGCTTGGCAATGCACGTGCCGTAGGAGGGCCTTTCTGGTGGTTGCTCTTATTCTCTTGTTTTCAACTGCTTTTCACTAAGTTAGGAAAGTCTACCCAAGTTCAGGGCCAGGGGTGTTTTGAGTAAATGGTTCAGGGTTGTATTACTTGAAATTCTGTACGAGTTAGAATGGCCATTTATTTGTCCTCTCCAACCTGGGAGCTCTCCCTGGAAGCCTCCAGGCAACAGGAAGTGAAGACCCATTTCCTATTCTGGTCTGTCTGCCTCTCCCTGTCCAGCCTCACAGCCTCCTTCCCTTGATGACACTGTGCCAGGAGTGAATTTGCCATAAAGATAAGGAATGCCTTGACTATTCATAGATATTTTTGGAGACTCACCATGTAGAGTTTCTTCTTCTTTTGTATGATTTCAGGTGTACAGGAAAGTTGTAAGATTGGAACAAAGACTTCTCATGCCCTCCAGACTCCCCTGAGTTAGCGTTACCTCATATTCCCCCTGTATACCAACGTTTATCTATGTGTCTGCTTATGTGCACACACACACTCACACACACACATGCACTCTCACGTCTTTCCCTAGCTGTTTGAAGAGTGAGGCACCATGCCCCTTTACCTCTGCACATGCCAGAGTCTCTTATGTAACCACACCACACTTATCAAAATTAGGAGATTAACATTCGCATTTATCATGAGCCCACCTACAGACCTTGTTCAGATTTTGCCAGCTGTCCCAGTTATGTCCTTTATAGGAAAAGAAAATCCCAGATGAGGTGTGATGTTTGTTTGTCACACCTCTCTAGTCGCCCTGAATCTGAAACCAGGTTTCAGTCTGTCTTTCTGGTTCATGACGCTGACATTTGTGAAGCGTGTAGGACATTTTGTAGACGTTCCTCAATTTGGGTCTGTCTGATGTTCCCTCTTGATTAGGCTCAGGTTTTGCGTTTCTGGCAGGAATGCCAGGGAAGGGATGTGGTGGTGCTCTCAGCGCATCCTGTCAGGACGCACGTGATGTCTGTTTGTCTCATTGCTGCCGCTGTGAACTTTGATCACTTGATGAAGGTGATGGCTGCCAGATTTCTCCACTGTAAGGTTATTGTTTTTCCTTCTGTAATTAGTAAGTGTCTGTGGGGAGATTCTTCGAGACTGTACAAACTCACATCCCTTAGTTTCAGTCTCTACTAGTTCTTTCCTGAATGGATTGTCACCATAATCATGGTTACTAAAGGTTGGTTTTCTGAGTCCATAATTTTTTCTGCATTTATTCGTTGGGTTTCCACCCTGAGGAAAAACTTTTTCTCCTCCCACATTTATTATTATTTTTATAAAAGTATGGAATCATGAATTCTTATCTTATGCATTGATTGTAGCCCTTTACCCTCTTCTGGTTTTCTTGCTCATGTTGTCCCAGGTGTGGCTGGTGGGAGCCCTCTAGCCTGCTCTGTGTTCTTTGGGCAGAAGGTGCTCCAAGCTCACTGTCTGCACTCTCTCTGCTCCAGCTCAAGAACTGGCCATTTCACCAAGGATCTCTGGTACCACTGAGTCAAGAATGATTATACCAGGCATTTCTTCTTTCTTTTCATTTTTTTTTTGGTACCAGAGATTGAACTTAGGGGCACTTGACCACTGAGCCACATCCCATCCCTATTCTGTGTTTTATTTAGAGACAGGGTCTCACAGAGTTGCTTAGCACCTCACCATTGCTGAGGCTGGCTTTGAACTCATGATTCTCCTGTCAGCCTCTCAAAGTGCTGGGATTATAGGCATGTGCCACTGTGCCCGCCTTCTTCTTCTTCTTCTTTTTTTTTTTTAAAGTGAATCCAGGGCCTTACACATGCTAGATAAGTGCTCTACCAGTGTCCACTGAGCTCTAGCCCTAGCACAAACACCAGACATTTCTTAAACTATGAGGGAGCGGGGGAGAGGGGCAGGGCAGGGAGAGGGACAGAGAGGGAGAAAGAGAAACCCACCAAGAATGTGTTCAGGGATCATCATTTTTCTTCTTGAAGTGTTGTCATTTTTCCCATGACCTTAGATTCCCCCATGGTTTTATTAAGCACCTATTATATCCTAGATGTAGAGGATGCCGAGATGTATGACACACGGAGCCTGATCTTATGCTGTTCACAGATACAGGAGCAGATAAGCAACCACAGCAGAGTGATGGCCCCAGACTCACAGGCTGCCACCATGAGCAAAACACAGAGAAGGTTAAAGCTGGCAGAGTAACTCCATTGCTCACCCAGGAATGCAAAGAATCTCCACCTTTCAAAAGCTGCCTAATGGGACCTCCTGACCACAGCAAAATCCCCTTCTCCATTTTCAAAACCAGGGAGTGTAGTATTTTTACAGTGGAAACATTCCATTTGAACTTATGATAATTTTGACAAAGATTTTCATTTATTTTGAACTGAACTGTAATTCCTTAGGAATTCCTCTCATTCTTAGCTCCACCCTGAAGCTAGGTAGAAAATACCATATCCTCTGTGTATGTGACAGGCAGGGTTTCCTGGAGCTGTGTTGCCTTGCTTTATGGTGGAACTCTTTTCTGTGCTTTTGAGCTGTTCATGGTCAGCCATTCTGATGATGCTGTAGGTATCCCTCCTCCAGGATTACCCAGAGTGGATTATAATATTCTTCATACAGACAGAGAAAATTATAGTGCTCTGAACCTGTTGATGTCCAGCAGGTACTGAGCGCGCCTTTGCCAGAGGTTATGTTTCTTCTTTGACCACCACGTTCACTGGGGGCTTCTGCAGAATTTGTAGTCACATAAAATCTCGTGGTGGTGGTTGATTTGTTTGTGTTTTGTTTTGTTTTGTTTTGCATGAACTGCCATCAGCCCAAATCTCCCATCCTTTGCTATTTTAGCCTACGGCCTAAACTTAAGTAGAAGGCTTCATATTTATTTATTTAAAATTTCTTCTCATTAGTTTGGGCCTGCTCTTTCAACTGACTGAGGTCTTTTTTTTTTCAGTCCTGGTTTCACCAATTAGCATACTAGTTACTCTTGTTAACTTTATGTGCCCTGCACATTGATGTGCACACTTGGTCTTGTTCCTCAAGTTGCTGATTTAAATGAACAGAACAGACAAATGATAGTGTCCTGTGGCATGTTACTGAACTCTCAACCTCTGGGCTGACACTTTAGGTGATGTCATCAGCCACCTATACAATCCTGACTTTATTATTTGAAGATTTGCTCCATCCTGGATATAAAGAAATGACCAATTTTGAGATACCTTATTAAAATTAAAAAATACATTTTTGTTGTTTCTTTGGTACCAGGGATTGAACCAAGAACAGATGTAATATCCAGTGATCACATTCAGTCTTTAGTGTTGTTATGTAAATGATTTCTTCTAAGAAACCTAACCACTGATCATGGGTGCCTAACCACTGATCCACATCTCTGGCCTTTTTTTATTTTTATTTTGAGACAGGTCTTGCTGAGTTGCTTAGGGCCTTGCTAAGTTGCTGAGGCTGGCTTTGAACTTGGAGATTCTCCCACCTCAGCCTCCTGAGCTGAGATTATAGGCGTGTGCCACTGCTTTTTTTTTTTTTTTTTTTTTTAACTGCAATTTTTAGGTCAGTGAGTCTAAGTGAGGCTGTTTTCTGTTCTTTTATGTGAGTTTTCTGAGTTTTCCAATTCTTAGCTGCAGCTGCCCTTCTCTACTTTGTCCCTTTCTGTCTGTCTGAAGGTATCCATGTGAAGAAGTCCAGCTGAGTCCTCCAGCATCACTCTCAGGCAAGGAAAGGGCGTTTGGGAGTGGGGCATGGCTGTGTTCTTTTACATTAGCAGTCCTGGTACTAAAGACTGAATGTGATCACTGGATATCACATCTGTTCTTGTCTTAGGAAGTAGACATTAAAGAAAAACAGAGCAGCCAGGACCACAGACTCCACAGCCAGGATCTCTGGCTTTGTCCTGTAGGACATACAGCCTTGGGCAGCCTCAGTTTTTCTATCTTTAAAATGGGAATAAGAACATCCCGCATGTCATAGAGTGGTTGAAAGGATCAAGGTGGAGTTGAACCCACAGACCTTCACACAGTGCCTGACTCAGGAAAGCCATGGCTGCTGTTACAAGGCGTTAACTTTAAAAAGCTTTGGGAAATAAAGGCACAGAGGAGGAAATGAAGTCACCCATCACCTCCTCTCCTAGAAATTACCGTCATAAAAACTTTGATAGAAATACCTCACGTTTTTATATGCATACCTATATCTGCTTCATTGGTTTAGCATCTGCTCATTTTCCCATGCCTGTAAACAATTTCTTAGAAGAAATCATTTATATAACAACACATGGAGCACTGTACACTATAACTTATTTAGTCTCTGTTTTTGCCTGATTATTTCCATCCTTTTTTTTTTCTGTTATGAATAATCTGTATCTCTGATTTATAAGGTGGTTTCTTTGGGATAAATTCCTAGAATGGAGATGTTGCTGAGTCAAAGGGCTTGTGCACCTTTGAGGTGCATGCTGTCCTGCTGGAGTGCCTGTAGGAAGGCAGTGTGTGCTACATCTCTCGGGGACAGGGCAGGGAGCACCCAGAGTTTCCAGACCAGCGTCTCTGGGGATGCCGTGTGGGTTTTTCACAGTTTCTCACTGTCTGTATTCTCTTTGTTTTTCTTTCCTTCCCTTTGTTTCCCTTCTTGGTTTTCTGCCAAACAGCCCCTTGTGAAAGGACCGCCTAATTAACCCTGTGCTAATTAACAATTTAAAATTACACAGTACGACTGTTCGTGTTTAATTCTCTGGGAGCTGGAGCAACAGCAGGAGCCCCCTCCCCTTCCTCATAACTGCATCCCCCTCCAGGCTCTCTATAACTGTTGCTTTTTACCCAGCCCTGTCTCCTTCTGGAAATGCCACAGAACTGTCACAGCACATCTTTTTAGCTTAGAAAGGGAGAGGGATGCCTTGAATAACAGGGGCCCACAGGGCACATGGTATAGTTTTATCCTTCTAAGCAGTCTTTGATAAATAGAAGTGAATACCTGCAAAGATGCAGTGGGCTTTACAGAGGGAACCGTAGAAATTGGGAGATGAATAAGGGGTGGGGTGTTCTTGATGAAGGTGTCAGAACTTTTCTTCTGAAGTTTCCAATGGCAGATGTAAATGCTAAGGGTTGGGGGGGGGACGGGTGCACATATGTGTGCATATGTGCAGATACTAGCAAGATCCTCGTGTCTTCTTTTGAACTTTGTCATTGGAGAGATGTGCTTTATTAAAATCCAACTGAATTCTTAAACAGCTGTACAGAGTATAATACTGGGGGTTGTTAGAGCACGCCTGGACATTTAAAGGGAAGTTGGGGTGTGTTCAGTGGAAGGAGAAACAGGCTGCAGGAAGGGTTGAGGACTTGTGTGCCAGCCAGGGATGGGGACGGGGCATACAGCCTGGGGGGCCTGAGGAGAGAGAAGCATGCGAATTCTGGCTGGTGGGGCTGCCTGTGAAAGCACGGGGACCCTCTTGGTTCCCAGGCTGCCCTCTGTAACTGAAGATCATTGATTTTACGGGAAACCGTGTTTACAGACAGAGTGCTGATCGACCTGCCGAGTTGACTTCTGCCTCCTTAAGTAAGAACTACCTTTTTCTTATTGACTGGCTGATAAACAGAGCGAGGTCGACGGCCAGCTGGGTGGGAGAGTGGTGGATGCCCTGAGGTCCTTGAACTGCAGGATCGGGCAGGATGAAGAGATGTCTTCATGCTCCTGTCCACCTTGTCCATCCCCATCCCTGCACCTCCCAGGGACTGGGTGGTAGAGCTAAGACTGCCCTTGGCTGGTTACACGGCAGTACAGGTAACAAGCACAGATGAGCCAGCCATCTGGTGAAAGTATTGCGAGGCAGAGTCTCACAGTTGGAGATTTCCTGGGGATGATGTAAAAAATGCAGATTCTGATGGTGGGGATTGCTGTGGGCTGAGGGTCTACATTTCCTAAGCTCCCTGCCAAGGACAGTGCTCCTAGTCCATGAACCACATTTGGCTCTTCAGTAAGGTTGCTGAGGGTTCTGCTCATCATGGCCAGCGTGCATGGAAACCCAGGGCAAGCAGTGTGGATCCAGAAATGAAATCCCCCTTTTCCACCTGTATTTCAATGGGCCATCACTCCTATGAATGACCCTAGCGTCACTACCACAGGGTCATCTGTCTTTCAGAAGTTGTCACAGTGTCATCAGGTCTTGACACCTTCTGCTTTGTAGTAGAAAACAAACTAAGGGCATTTTTTTTTAAAGTCTCAGCTCTTTAGCTGGATAGTTTATGGAAGAGAAGGAGGAAGAAGAGAGCAAGCAAGAAAAGCCCACCAATTAATTGGTAAACGCTTGCAGGTTTCTCTGGCCCAGCCCAGGCTGGAGAGGAGATTGGCTTTGCTGTCGATAAACAAGTCCCTGGTGCAGCATCAAAGCTGTTCTCCTTTATCAATCGTGGCCTCCCCTTCCCGCATGTTCCTGTAACTTACCAAGCATTTATGACATTGATTTTACAATTGGGCTGTTAACCCTCCCGCCCCTTCAGGCCTGCCAACCTTTTTGGCCTGAGCTGTCAGTCAGATGTTGTCCAGCCAATCAGGAGCATCCTTAGGAAGAGCCTCTCTGGATTCTCACCTGTATCCCAGCTAAACCTTGAGAGAAGTCCCGTTGCATTTGCCATTGGATTTGGTTTAGTGCAGTCACTACTGTTTCAAATGAATATGTCTTTCCAAAGGCACACGGAACTTTGTTGACATGGAGTCTGACGTTATAAATTGAAAAATGAGTGTTTGTGCATGTGTGTTTTAAACAAATCATGGCACATTCTTCCAAAAAGTTATTTCTCCTGAAACTTCTTGTAAACATGCCTTCTCCGTCTTTTCCCGAGGGGGAGCTGTTGGCTCACTGTGCAGTCAAGAATCATGAGAAAAGAATAAAAAGATAGGGATTGCAGAGGGTAGAGGGAGACCAAACAGCTACAGCCTTCATCTGCTGATGAAGATGGGATGAGATGAATGAAATGGTGGGTGGAAAAGTGGCTGAGTGGCCAAGTGTCCAAGGAGGAGGAGCAGGGGAAGATGGCCTGGGATCTGTGAATGAAAGATCAGGCTGTGCAAGGTGCTGAGTTGCTTATAGCAGTATCTCAACAGAAGTGCCCCAGTGATGATGCCGCCACAGGAGCCTTGTGGCTGGTGATCCAGTGTTGCCTTCCCCAGGGACACAGGTCTAAGAGCAAGTTCAGATCAGTGGCACTTTTGAGTCGGAAGTAGAAAAGTCCAGGGCTGTGCCACAGCTGTTTGGGCAGCAGCTAATATCATAAGAGGCAGATGAACTGGGGCTTGCTGAGCCCAGCTGCTGTGTGGACTTGGGCTAAGATCAGGACAGCAAAAGCCACCAAGCACACGGTGAGCGGGCTTCTGCAGACAGGATGAGGTACAGCTTTTGGAGGGGGTGATAGTTGCCAGATCGAGAGTCTAGTTGTTTCCTTATTATAAATATCAAACTCATGCTTTCCATTTACATATTCTTAGTCTGAAACAAACCAACTCTAGGGAGCTCTTCTGTTTCGGGAGAGGTGGGAATCTGGGGACCTGTCTTCTGGTTGATGGTCAGAGTTGGCACTGGGCCTGTTTTGAGATTTAGCCCCTCTGTTTTACTGGTTGGGGAATGGAACTGATGGTTCTGAGAGTCCTGGAGAGGAGGGATGCAGCCACTACTCCTCCTGGGGACATTGTGGGATGTGTCCAGGCCTGCAGGCTGGCTCTCTGAGCCTTGTAGTTTTCAGAGATCTTCTTTGAACTTGCCAAAGTAGATACATGGTCATTAAAAGCAGGAGCAGCAGGGATTTCTCTAAATCAGCCAACCTGTCCTAGTTGTCCATCATTTTTTTTTTTTTTTGAGGGTGCTCAGCATTCCTCCACTTTGTTCCTACCTGGTGTCCTCCTGTCCCACCGACAATGTGCTGAGCCCTGGATGACTGTGTGTGAGTCATCTGTATGTAGTAGGGCCTGGATTCTGTGACCTCATGGAGAACTCCGGAGGTAACAGCCCTCTTGCACCGTGGCTCATCGCTGGCCCTGACTTGAAGCTGTTCTGGCAAACAGTGAAAATTTGAACTGGTCTCCAAGGGTAGAGCAGAGGGCCACCTGAAGTCAAAGAGGCCTGCTCCTCACCCCTTTTCTCCGTGCCCCTCTTGCTTGGACCCGGCGGTGATGCCCACAGAGGCTGCTGTCCCGCTGCGTTCTGGCCTGCGGGCCGAGGTCCCCAGGCCCTGGGCTCTGTGTTGTGGGTGTGGACAGAAGCCTCTTGGAGCGCTCCGTGTGCGCGGGACCTTAGCCTCGGCCCTCCTAACCTCTTTCCTTTCTCTCTCTTTCCCTTCTCTCCCTCCTCCCCCCTTGCCTCCGCCCTTCAGGTCCGATCCGTACTGGGTGCAATGAAAGGTCCACGCAGGCCTTACCATGGAAGGCTGTGACTCGCCCGTCGTCTCGGGGAAGGACAATGGGTGCGGTATCCCTCAGCACCGGCAATGGACTGAACTCAACAGCACCCACCTCCCCGACAAACCCAGTAGCATGGAGCAGCCCACAGGCGAGAGCCACGGGCCCCTGGACGGCCTGAGGGCCCCCTTCAATGAGCGCCTCGCGGAAAGCAGCGCCTCGGCCGGGGCCCCCGCCGAGCCCGCCAGCAAGGAGGTGAGCTGCAACGAGTGCGCCGCCTCCTTCGCCAGCCTGCAGACCTACATGGAGCACCACTGCCCCGGCGCGCGCCCGCCGCCGCCCCTGCGAGAGGAGAGCGCCAGCGACACCAGCGAGGAGGGCGACGAGGAGAGCGACGTGGAGAACCTGGCCGGGGAGATCGTGTACCAGCCCGATGGCTCCGCGTACATCGTGGAGAGCCTGAGCCAGCTGACCCAGGGCGGGGGCGCGTGCGGCAGCGGCAGCGGGCCTGTCCCCTCGCTCTTCCTGAACTCTCTCCCCGGGGCGGGGGGCAAACAAGGGGACCCTTCGTGTGCTGCACCCGTGTACCCGCAGATCATCAACACTTTCCACATAGCCTCATCCTTCGGGAAATGGTTTGAGGGTTCAGACCAGGCTTTCCCGAATACCTCAGCCCTGGCGGGGCTCAGCCCCGTCCTGCACAGCTTCCGCGTTTTTGACGTGCGACACAAAAGCAACAAGGATTACCTGAACAGCGACGGTTCTGCCAAAAGCTCCTGCGTATCCAAAGATGTTCCCAACAATGTGGACCTGTCCAAATTCGATGGCTTTGTGCTCTACGGCAAGAGGAAGCCCATCCTGATGTGTTTCTTGTGCAAACTCTCCTTCGGGTACGTCCGTTCCTTTGTGACCCATGCGGTGCACGACCATCGAATGACCCTGAGTGAAGACGAGCGGAAAATTCTTAGCAATAAGAACATCTCCGCTATCATCCAAGGGATCGGCAAAGACAAGGAACCCCTTGTAAGTTTTCTGGAACCAAAAAACAAAAACTTTCAACACCCTTTAGTTTCCACAGCTAACCTCATAGGCCCCGGACACAGTTTTTATGGTAAATTCAGTGGCATTCGAATGGAAGGGGAGGAGGCTCTCCCAGCCAGCTCTGCCACTGGCCCTGAGCAGCCCCAGGCTGGTCTCTTGACCCCCAGCACCCTCTTGAACCTTGGCGGGCTCACCAGCTCGGTCCTGAAGACCCCCATTACCTCAGTCCCCCTGGGGCCTCTGGCTTCCAGTCCTACCAAATCCTCAGAGGGCAAGGACTCTGGGGCAGCTGAAGGAGAGAAGCAAGAAGTGGGCGATCCAGATTGCTTCTCTGAGAAAGCAGAGCCAGCCGAGGAGGAGGAGGCGGAGGAGGAAGAGGAGGAAGAAGAGGCGGAGGAGGAGGAAGAAGAGGAGGAGGAGGAAGAGGAGGAGGAGGAAGACGAGGGTTGCAAAGGACTCTTTCCAAGTGAGTTGGACGATGAGCTGGAGGACAGGCCCCCCGAGGAGCCCGGGGCCGCGGCAGGTGGTAGCAGCAAAAAGGACCTTGCTCTCTCAAACCAAAGTATTTCTAACTCCCCCTTAATGCCTAATGTGCTCCAGACCCTGTCGAGGGGCACAGCTTCTACTAGTTCTAATTCTGCTTCTTCCTTTGTTGTCTTTGATGGTGCGAACAGGAGGAATCGTTTAAGCTTTAACAGTGAGGGCGTCAGGGCCAATGTGGCAGAGGGCGGCAGGAGGCTGGACTTCGCTGACGAAAGTGCCAATAAAGACAATGCCACAGCACCAGAACCAAATGAAAGCACAGAGGGCGACGATGGGGGCTTTGTCCCCCATCACCAGCACGCTGGCTCCCTCTGCGAGCTGGGGGTTGGGGAGTGCCCCTCGGGGAGTGGCGTGGAGTGCCCCAAATGCGACACGGTCCTGGGCTCCTCCCGCTCGCTGGGCGGCCACATGACCATGATGCATTCTCGTAACTCGTGTAAGACACTCAAGTGCCCCAAGTGCAACTGGCACTATAAGTACCAGCAGACGCTGGAGGCACACATGAAGGAGAAGCACCCGGAGCCGGGGGGCTCCTGTGTCTACTGCAAAAGCGGGCAGCCCCACCCCCGGTTGGCACGAGGCGAGAGCTACACGTGTGGTTACAAGCCTTTCCGCTGCGAGGTGTGTAACTACTCCACAACGACCAAAGGCAACCTCAGTATTCACATGCAGTCCGACAAGCATCTCAACAACATGCAGAACCTGCAGAACGGAGGCGGGGAGCAGGTCTTCAGCCACACTGCTGGGGCGGCGGCGGCTGCGGCGGCGGCGGCTGCAGCGGCGGCCAACATCAGCAGCTCCTGCGGGGCCCCCTCACCCACCAAACCAAAAACCAAACCCACGTGGCGGTGCGAGGTGTGCGATTACGAGACCAATGTGGCCAGGAACCTCCGCATTCACATGACCAGTGAGAAGCACATGCACAACATGATGCTCTTGCAGCAGAACATGACCCAGATCCAACACAACCGCCACCTGGGCCTCGGCAACCTGCCCTCGCCTGCCGAGGCCGAGCTGTACCAGTACTACCTGGCCCAGAACATGAACCTGCCCAACCTGAAGATGGACAGTGCCGCCTCTGATGCCCAGTTCATGATGAGTGGATTTCAGCTGGATCCCACCGGGCCCATGGCTGCCATGACGCCTGCTCTAGGTGAGGCTGACCATGTGTTTGTTTGTTTGAATGGTAGGCGTTTCATTGGGGAAAGTGGAGATAGGCTGAGGTAGTCTGGTTGATTTTTATCTCCTTGAGTTGCCTTGTGTGAAGTGGAGTGTCTTGCAATCAACTCTTTTTCCTCAAGAATCCCCTGAACTCTGTGTACATATGGAAGATCTTATGCATTCAACAGAGCCATGATTGTACTGTGGCTACGTAGGGCCAGGATTAAAATTTTAAGTGTTTCCTCTAGTTTTTGGCTCATGGTCAACCTTCCTTTCTATTCTCATTCTCTCCTTTCTCTCTTTCTCAATTTGAAAAATCGCCATAATCACTCAAAACTTTTGGCTTCTATTAAATATTTATTAAAACTTACAGGAAACTGTAGCTGGGACAATCATCTCAATAAGAGGAATAGGGACAATTATCTCAATAATTTAAATCGGGACAATCATCTCAATACGAGAAATTTGAAACCATAGCATACCATATTCAAATAACCAAAGGCTGGTTTTCTGCTGAACTGAGAGCCACCAGAGATTTCTCAAAGTTCTCCTAGTGTTTATGAGGATCTTGATGAAAGAGACGTGTTCTTTTTTATTATTTTGGATGATGGTGATTAGTGTAGTCGGGAATTAATTGGGAATTAAATTGCCCTGGGGACATCCTAATGAGTGGTGTGATAGATGAAAAATGAATGAATTGTAAAGTTGTCTGTCAGAGAAAGCTAAGTTTCAATAGCAGTTGGGTGCTGGTTAATGGAGCCTTTTGCTGCCCTGAGAGGTAGCTGTGCTTTAGACGTGTTGGCCATGACTGTTCACTAGTGTGTTAGTCAGCTGTTACTGTAACAAATACCAGAGACAGACAGCTTATAAAGAGAAAAGGTTTATTTTGGCTCACAGCTTTGAAACCTTCAGTCCACAGTTAGTTGGCCTCATGGCTTTTGGCAGGAGTATCTGGCAAAGGAAGCTGCTCATCTCATGGTGACCAGGAAGAGAGGAAGGCCAGGGTCCTGATATCTTTTTCATGGGTAGATGCCCATGTGACCTGAAGATTTCTTTTTTTTTTTTTTTTAAATATTTTTTTAGTTGTAGATGGACACGATATCTTTATTTATTTTTATGTGGTGCTGAGGATCGAACTCAGTGCCTCACACATGCAAGGCAAGCGCTCTACCACTGAGCCACAATCCCAGCCCCTGACCTGAAGATTTCTAACTAGGCCCCACCTCTTAACTGTTCCACCACCCACTAGTGTCACATACTGGGGAGAAAGTGTTTAACACATGGTCGTTTGAGGGACGTTTATCTAAATCATAGCATCAAGTCTTAACAATTGGCTTAATATATCTAAAATAAGGACAAGGGTATATAGGATTTGGATGCTGAAAACTGGGTCTGTAGGTAGAAAGAGCCACTGCCACTTTTGTGAGAGTCACTTCAGCCAGAAAATCTACAGATTGGTTTTTTGAAGGCCGGCATGGTGGCTGAGCCACTTGTGCTCCCACCTCTCATGCCTTGGTTGGGGAGGTCCTGCCTGATTTCCGTTCCCTGACTGCTAACTAAGCCTCTTGGGATCAGTGGCAATGGCTGGAGGTAAGAGGTATCCCATTACTGACATGAGAATGAGTTGCTCTTGTTTGCAAAGTGTGAGCAAGTGCCTTCATTCTGAGATGGTTTAGGTGAATGCCAGAGGGCCAGACCTCACTGGCTTGCAAGTCTCTGTTTGGTGTTCTAGTGATAATTTTTGTTTGCTGATGAATTATATTTCAAAGCATTCTATTTTGCTTTTCCTGCTTTGTATTTCATTTTGAATTTGTGGTATTTTAATCTTGTTCCATTTTGGGTTCCCTTTTGAAACATTAACCCATTGATCCTTTATGTCCTGAAGATGTCTTACCAACTGGTTAATCATAAAGACAGAGGCATCTGTCATCTTTTTTGTCCCTGTGCACACTGGAGGATGGGCTTCAGTGCACTTAAGGTTTTTTTGTTTTGTTTTGTTTTTTTAAGCCACTTGGAATTGGAGTTTTGTAGTCTGGTGATTTAAAATCTTGGGAGGCAGATCTTTGGAGTAAACCACATATCATGTGGATGGAACGAAGACAGAGAATGGAAGGGTTCCTACTGGGTCAAAGTGAGGTCTGTTTCAGTACCTTTAAAATGGGCAATGAAGGCTTGAATTGAGAAGGAGAGGAATGATTTTGCTTTTCCACTGAGTACCCATGACTCTGCAGTCCATCATGCACTATTCTGGGTATTGTGGTCGGTACAGAAGAAACAGCAGAATGAGTCCTGGTGTTCTAGACACACACAGGAGATCCACACTTAATTTCTTAAAGAGAGTAGAGCTCTTCCCTCCAGGGACTTTATCCAGCTCAGTTAAGAAGGGCCCTTGAGTTTCCAGTGTCACCACTTGTCAGATGAGGTGTCTTCCTTGGGCCGTGAGGTCTTTTGAGATGATGACAGTCACACATGCTTTGTGCTGGAAGCTTGAGTGGATGTGGGGATGACAGAAAGTGTCCGAAGGGCTTATAATTGAGGTTGGATAACCACAATTGGGGAAACCAACATATGCAAATAAAAAAAGGTGTAACTTTCACTTCTATCTGCAGCTCTACTGATTTTTTTTTTCTCTTAGGCCATTTATAGAATAGCCATAGGTGTTACTAGAGATCGCTGGGTTTTGCAGAGGGCATAAAGAGGGCTTTTGTGAAATATACTCCTGCTTACAGTTATTGTTCTCGTGGGTCCTTACTTTCCAGAGGACTTGGACTTGAAGGTTAGCACCCCTTGTTCTGGTCTGGTATGGCTGCTCTTTGTAGACAGGATATTAGACTTGAGACCATATGAATGTCTTCCCAAACATATCTTTAGCTGAAATTAGCACAGCACATCCTGGTACTGAAATTTAGCACAGCACCGAGGCAGGGGTCACTTATGGGGCATCTGGGTGTTTCCCAAGTAGCCAGGCAGCTGCAGAACACCTGCATGAGGCTCCTGCTTCTGCTGTTCCTCCTAGGATGTGTCATGTAACCCAAGTGCTTCTCTCAGGATGTAGTTCTGGGCGGGCTTCCATGCCAGGGTGCAGATCCCCAGCGCTAAGGTTGGTTGTGTGTAGGGAGGTGGGGGCCTACTCCTTTCCAAGACTGTTCCAGCCAGGCTCGAGCATGAAGACCTGCTAAGCTCCTACTTGGGAAGGGCTCTCCTCCCAGCTGGGTGAGGTTCCTCCACCTCATGGGGGCTGAAGAAGTTCCTTCTAGCCTCATGAATTTGTGGGATCCCAAAGCCCTGGCGTTTCTCTGCGGTCTATGTGAGTTTGGGCTTGTCTGTCCCCAGCTCCTCTGTTCTGTGATCTCCATTTCATCTTAAGAGCCTGGAATGGGAACAGGGACTGCTTTTCTCCATGTGTTCTGAGGACTTCCAATTTTCACTCAGGCATCCAGCAAGTGACAGCTGAATTTCTCTTCAGAGCAATATTGATGTGCTGAGGTTAAATTTAAAAAGTGGGAAAGATTTGCTGCTTCAGGTGGTTGGCATCAGAAACAAATATATGTTTGCTCCTTGTCTTACCCTCCAGGCAGCTGCTGCTTTAACTAAACACCGTGCATGTTTTGGATGTTGCTTGGCCTTCGTACCCAGTAAGGGATGGAGAGGGCTTTTTTTTTTTTCCTTTTTCTCTCTTGTCCTAAAAAGAACGTCATAGTTGTGGCTCCTCTCACCAGGGGAGATGGTAAAAGAGACAGTAAGCAGAGGGCTTCCTAAGCCTTCTGGAATGCATGTGTGAAGATTTCTGTGGCTTGCTAGACTGTTCAGGGACTTCAAATGCAGCCTGTCTTGCTTAGTGGAGCCTGTGCTGATCTTTTCACTTGAGGTACCTCCACTAGTGTAAATAAGAAAATCATTTTTTAAAAAAATCATTTCTTTGATGAACCACTAACTTGGATTCTAATCAGCCATTAAAAAATAAATAAATAACCTCTGCCCAACCACATGTAAAAGGTCAAGTTTAAATATCAGTTGGGGGTTGGGGGCAGACCTCATAGCCCAAGTGTGCATGTATTTAGGGGAGAGGCAGAAAATAGAAGCTGATGCTCCATTGTCTGTGACTGTGTGCTTCTAAGTGGAAGGAAGGCAGCTCCTTCCAGGTCTTTCTCTGATGTAAGTAAGAGCTTCCTGTATTCATTTGCCACCATTAAATGTGAGCTGTCCTGATGGACTGAGAAGGAACTTGGATGGAGAGGGAGGAAGGGGTCTTTCTCAGACCCGTTTCAGGGACTGGAAGCTGACCTTTGAGTTTCACTGCCCGTTTCAATCTACTTCCTGAAAGTACTTTCCTTTGCATCATTTTGGATCTTTTAGAGCCTTGTCTGGCACAGCAAATATTTGGGCATTGGTATAGGGCTAGGCATTGGGTAGACAGTCAACAAGGATAAGGCTGGGCCCTTGCCCTGGAGAGGCTGCACCCTGAAAGGGAGGGGTGATGTGTCTGTGTGTGTGGTCATCCATGACTGACAAAGAGAATGTGATGTGGCCTAGAGTAGATCTACATTTTCCATGGTGCAGAAGCTCTGAAAAGGGAGATTGTCCTGTGGTGAGGCGGGAGAGGGACTGGCAGCATTGACTGACAGGTGGGATATTGACTGGTGGAGCATGGTGGAGCCTAGAGATCGTTCCTGAAATCTTCACTTTAGAGCTGTGCTATCCAGTACAGGGGCCACTAGCCATGCGTGGCTGTCTGCATTTACATTAGTTACAATTAAGAATTCTTTTCCTTGGTTGCACTAGCCATTTTTCAAGTGTTCCTTAGCCACGCGTGGCTGGTGACTATGTGTGGGACAACAAGCTTATCAAACAGTTCCTTGGTTGCAAAAGTTACATTAGAGCTGGTTTAGATAAATCCAGGGCCCCATTGGGATTGAACATAAGGATTGGTGTCATGGGTTGTGGCTGTACTCTTTTCTAGTTCTAGAGGGTCTTATGTTATACCCAGTGAACGACACTGATGTCTGCCTTTCCCTGGATCCTGAGAGAGGGAATGAATTGGGATAATTTAAGAGGCTATGGTCTGTAACTTCTCCTAGGTACTCTTTTCTTAAGGAAGGACAACATGAAGCCTTCCACAAACCTCACAGTGTCCACAGGAAAGAGCCAAACACATCAAATGGATTTTGTCTTCCAGTTAGTAGCACCTTATAACATTTGCAATGTGACTTTGTTCTCCTTGGACCCAAATTGAAGGGGGTAGGGGGCTGGGTGGTGCCTCTGCCATGAGCCTGGCCTCTGATTCTCTTCCTCTGTCCTTCCCCACAGTGGGCGGTGAGATCCCCCTAGACATGCGGCTCGGGGGTGGGCAGCTGGTGTCGGAGGAGCTGATGAACCTGGGCGAGAGCTTCATCCAGACCAACGACCCATCACTGAAGCTCTTCCAGTGCGCCGTCTGCAACAAGTTCACGACGGACAACCTGGACATGCTGGGGCTGCACATGAACGTGGAGCGCAGCCTCTCAGAGGACGAGTGGAAGGCCGTGATGGGGGACTCGTACCAGTGCAAGCTTTGCCGCTACAACACTCAGCTCAAGGCCAACTTCCAGCTGCACTGCAAGACAGACAAGCACGTGCAGAAGTACCAGCTGGTGGCCCACATCAAGGAGGGTGGCAAGGCCAATGAATGGAGGCTCAAGTGCGTGGCCATTGGCAACCCTGTGCACCTCAAGTGCAATGCCTGTGACTACTACACCAACAGCCTGGAGAAACTGCGGCTGCACACAGTCAACTCCAGGCACGAGGCCAGCCTGAAGCTGTACAAGGTAAGACTGGCTCCTTGGGGCCCAGGCGCTACCACCTCATGGAGTGTGGATACGTAGGAGATGGGGGAGTCCTGGGGAGGGGCCCTGCTAGCTGCTGCGTGGTGCCCTGGCCCTGGAAGGGGCAGAAGGTTCCTGTCCTCAGGTGCCCCGTTTCAGGGGGCAGGTCTGATTTACAGCAGCCCAGCACTGTGGTTCCCCTTCTGCCCTGGCTTTCTTGACACTTGGCTCTCCATGCTCATCGTCGGTTTCTGTGATGATTCTTTCTCCTTCAGAAGACAGGCTTCCTGTTTTCCATTCTTCTCCCTTCTTTCTATTTCTTTTCCCCTGGATGCCCTGGGGATAGTTGATTCATTCACTCATCCAGTCAACAGGCAGACACTGAGCACCTTCTGCGTACCACTGTTCAGGGCCTGCACTTACGTCAGTGTATACAGTAGACACATGTGCAAGTCCCTGCCTTCACAAAGCTTCTGTTCTTTTTGGAGGGTGGGGATGACTGATCAGTACAGTGAGCAAATCATGTGATAGGCTGGAAGGTGGCAGAGGCGCTGGGGGAAAAGCGGGGTCAAGGAAAGGAGTCCTGGGCTCTTTATTTTTCCTGCTGCTACGTTTAATGTCCCTTTCTGTTCCTTCTCCTGATCCCTGTCTTTTCCTAGGCTTCTCCTGTGCCTCTTCCCCTCATCCTCTGTCCTTTTCCCTCTTTCCTGTCTACTCCTCCTTTCTAACCCCTCTCCCCCACCCTCCTCTGTACTCCGTGGGCGGTAACAGAGGAGGAGGGGCTCCCGGTACTGTAAATAGTCCTTTCACTTGCACGGCAGGATTGCTCCAGACGTTTCTATTGATTTTCACTGGACTTAAAACCTCACCTTTTTCTCTAATCATCCCATAATGGCTTTAGTATGAACAATCAGGTACAAATGGCCATAAATCTCCCCAGCCTGCTTCCACATATCATCCACTCCCTCATGTTCTCTTTCCATTTTCCTCACTTTTATTATCAGTCTCTCCTCTTTCCTTCCACACCGTTGCTCACATCCTTGGGCCAAGGAGGCTCCTGTTTCTGCTGGCCCTGAGCGAATGTGACCCCCTCTCTTCTGTCATTTTAAATGGAGACCCCATGTAAGGAAGACTTCTCCTCCTTTGTCCACACTGGTCTGTGCTAGGCCAGTGACTAATTCATCTTAGAGCCGCTCATTCTCAGGGTGGTGGGAGCCCTCTGTACTATAGACGGACGAGAAACCGTTTTAGGGAAAGGAGGAATTAAGAAAAACAGCAAGAGCAGGGAAGTGCAGGTAGAATGTTCTGGAACTGTCTGCTAACTCCAGCAGCCAACTCCCCTATCTTAAGTGAGCAAGCTCCTCACTGGACTGGCTTAGTTTTGTGCCACCACTGAAAGGAAAGGCTCTTTGCAGTCCATTGAAACTGGAGGTCTGACGGGCCACAGGGTGGTGCCACCATGGTCAGGAAAAGCTTATGGAAAAACCAGCCGAAAAAAGAATTTCCAAAGGACCCGACTGAGTAAAATTTTGTACAAAGGGCTCGGCGTGGCCATTGAAGGTTGTCTGCAACTTTGATGAAGGGTCCTTTAGAGGTGGCACAAAGCTGGCCTCTTCTATCCAAGGGCAAAGATTGCCGTTTAGATTATAACATGCGCACCGTGTGACTGACTTTCCACGGTTCATCTTGCACGTGGCCAGAGGCTCCACTAAAAGTCTGCCAAGCACTCGGCTTTGCTTTTGAAGGGCCTGGAACCCAGAGGTTTTTCTAAGAATATCCCCTTTTGTGCCCCAAACTATGTCCGTGGATCACACCTGGAGAGTCAGGGTGAGGTGTTTCTGGGGTGGGCCTTATTATCTCCTGGGCCTTATTAGTTTCTGTCTTGTTTTTGAGGGTGGTGGTTGCTCTTGCTCAAGACATGGGGCATGGGTAGAGGGGTCTTAAGTGTTGGCGTGAGGGTAGGGTGTGGGAACCATTGTCCAAAGGAAAGATGCCGACACAGTGCGTTCTCTGCACATCACTGGTGTGACCAGCCCCTGAGGTTCAGGGCAGCATTTCCTGTACCAGGAGCCTAAGGTTCTTAGTGTAGTCTCATTAGTGTTGGGGAATGAATGTCCCTGCTTACTGAGGCTCTGCTGGGGGTCGGGGAGCTCTCCTCCTCATTTCCTGGATGACACAGGCAGGATTAGCTTTCCATTGCTTGCCCTGAGCCCATTTATCCCTCAGTGTGACTAAGAGAAACTTCTCTTGCCACCAAGGGGGGCTCCCTCTCACTGGGTTTCGTCCATCCACGAATTTGGGATAGGGTTTGGAGGTGGTTTGAGAGTCACTTTTCCTCTAGCCCCTGGTGTGGCCTGTAGTAAATGGAGATTGATTACATGTTATTTTTCCTCTTGCTAATGTAATCCATTAGCCCGGCACATGCATAATCAGTTTAGAGCCCAGTTAACTGGATGTAATCGAGTTCTTTACTGTCTGCTAGAGAAACCGCTCCAGATGCGCTGACCCTAGGAGGGCATGGGGCTTCTCACTCACAGCCCTCCTTACTTGTCCCTGCCAGGCCTCCCACCCCACCCTGTCCCAGTTTCCTGGCTAATTATTTATGATTGGCCAGGGAGATCACCCCAAAGTTTCTTTTTGCTGCACCCACCAGAGTGGCTGTGATGTCTTTGGCCTCCCACTGGGTCTCCTGCCCTCTCCCATTCAGCAGAGGCTTTATCCCCCTCCTTTTCCTTATACTGGAGGAGGTAGCCACAGCCTCGGGAGATATAAGCAGCGACTTGGCTTTCTGGTTTGCCATTTGACATCCTACCAGTGCCAGGGTCACTTGATGTCATAAATGCCGGTACCAGTGGACTATCCCAAATCTGTAAATATAAAAATCTGAAATACTCCAAAACATGAGACTTTTTGAGCACCAACCTGATGCCACAGGTAGAAAATTCCACACCTGTCCTCATAGGATGTATGGTTGTGAGAACACAGGTACACTAAAATACTGTATAAAATTCCTTTCAGGCTGTGTGTATAAGATATGTATGAAACATAAATGAATTTTGCTTTTAGATCTGGGTCCCATCCCCAAAACGTATACAAGTATTATGAATATGCACGTATCTCCAAATCATTATGCATGTGAAAATATTCCAAAGTCAGAAAATCCAAAATCTAAAAACATTTTTGGCTCCCAAGTATTTGATCCCCAATGCTGCTATGTTAGGACTGAACTTTCTGAAAGCATGGGATGATTTCTAATCCAGACCCCAGAAAGGGTTGGGCTAATCATGGAAGCCTGGTGATATTATCCCTGTTGCCTGGAATTGTCTAGTTTTGATGACTGTGTGATGCCAGTGTTTAAATGAGATTAATATTCACTGTGTTCTTCCTTTCTGCCTCCTGGGGGTAGAGCAGAGAGGGGGAAGGCTGGAGAGCCCAGGGCATCACATGGAAGCTCTGTTTCTTTCCTCTGGACCCCCAGGGGACTTCTGCAGAGTGTTCAGGATGGAATTCCTTGGGCCTTTTTTTTTTAGTTTTAAACTGTGGCTGGCCCTCATCCAGCTCCTCATGGTCATGAATCTGTATCCTAATACTCGCCATCGTGGGGGCCTCTGCCAGAGTTTGCAGCAGAGCTGGGAGGTTGGGCTCTTGGTCTCTGTGCTTAGTGACTCCACTGGCATGGAATCGTGCTGTGGAGAAGGTACTTGAATCTTCACCGGGGCTTAGCTCCAAGACCTCAATTGCACATTTTTCTGCTTTTACATTTAAATATATCACTCTTCTTCCCCCTTGCTTCACCCCCACAGAGATGTGGGGTGCTGTTCCTCATCTTAATTAGGACAGTGGCCAGTACTGACAAATGCCTGTGGCTACAGGGCAGCTGGTAAAGCTCTTCTGTGCTTATCTGGCCTCCCAGTCTACATGGCATTGATGGCGAACTCTGGAATTTATGATCTTTTCTTCTTGGGGGTAGAGGGATATAGAAGGGCAGTTGGGAACCCATGCACACCCACCAGCTCTGAGTCTGGTTACCACTTTGATGTCTTTCTTCACCTGAGAGTCATTGGAGGGGAGCTCCATCGCCTTCAGCAGGTAGATTAAGACCCCATCAGAATCCATTACTCAGACAGTTCCCAGCTGAGGTACTTTGGTTTGGGCCAAGACCCAAGGTTTCATGCTAATCTTAAATTATATCCACAGAGGCTTGTCTACCACGGTTGTGTGTCTGGGACACCTGTGAGCCTCCTCGGGCCAGCAAGCACACAGGAGATGAGAAGCCCGTATCTAAGCCACCTTTACTGAGCTGAAAGTAGGCCGTGGAGTTAAAGCATGAAACACAGCTACCGTGGGCTTCTACTCTTGCTGTGTCCTGAGGAAAATGTGGTGTGGAAGGATGTGAGAGATTCCTCATGGGGCCCCATCTTCTCACTTCTTCCCCTGATGCATCAGAAACTCACTGGGAGCCGGGTGCGGTGGCGCAAGCCTATAATCCCAGCATTTAGGGAGGCTGAGATGAGAATCGCGAGTTCAAAGCCAGCCTCAGCAACGGGGAGGCGCTAAGCAACTCAGTGAGACCCTGTCTCTACATAAAACACAAAATAGGGCTGGGGATGTGGCTCAGTGGTCGGGTACCCCTAAGTTCAATCCCTGGTACCAAAAAAGAAAAGAAACTCACTGGGGCTCACTCTCCCAGAAGAGCTGTAAAACCACTGCACAGCAGACCCACAAACCGGAGGACAGAAACAATCAAATGATGCTTTGGTTTGAAATCTGTGTTCTCCGTCCCCTTCGTGAGTGCACTGGGAGAAGGGGGGTTCTTGAGAAGATAGCTGCACACTTGATACCCACAGGCAGCCACTGGTGACCTGTCTTGTTTTGACAGCAAAGAGCACAAATCCTCTGGGGAGGGCCTCCCCACCCCCCGCCCCCCGCGTGGGTGTGCGTTCCTGACACTGGCACAGGTGTCACCGGGTCACATCATGATTCTGGAGCCAGGTTCCTCCAACCCGGTCTTCTCATTAGGTGGACTTTTTTTGTTGCTGTTTGAAGTGCAGACCCCTACCACCCTCTCCCCCCACCTTGGTGCCTTCAACTAAACCCTGAAAGGAGGGGGGCGCTTTCCTGAAGGTGATTTAGAAGGTGTGAAGGGCTAGATGTCGGGCAGACTTTAGCACATTCGTCTTCCTGCCCTTCTCCGGAGCCGCTGGGGGTCTGAGGTTCATTTCCCTTCCTGGATGGCTGAGGCTGGTGGGAGCTGGGGCTCCTTACCTTGGCTGGGATATTACACCTGGGCCTCATGGCTGTGGCAGTTTCTCCAGCGACCAGTCCTCTTCAGGGACACTCTAGGAAGGTTCCAAGACCCGCTTCCTTGGGGGGAGGCTCATGCTGGGATCAGGTCACTCTTGCACCTCCCACAGGAGCATCTGGCCAACATAAGGCCAGTGGCACACAGTAGAGGGTCGGCCCCTCACTGGGGAGAAGGGTTCCTCCATTGGAATCTCTTGATAAGCCTACAGGTGGCTTTAGCTTCATGCTGTGTCTGGGTCCCTCTGGTTATGGCATTGCCCACACCCTTACATCAGGACGGTCAGGGTCAGGCCAGTGTTACCTGTTGGCTCCACACTGAGACACAAAATGGAATTGAAATTGTGGAGTGTGTGTGTTTTCTTTTGAGGCCAGAGCTTAATACACCACTTGTTGAAGAACCAGTTTTACAATGAGTGACCTAGGACTTTTTTTCTAAAAGCAGTTTGTTTTCTTCTTCCCTACTCTTCCCCCAGCCCTTCCCAGGGATAGGAAAGGAGGTATCAGACCCCATTAAAATATTTCTGTACTCTCTCTTTTTTTAATAACTTTAGTTTGTTGATGTATGTATGTATGTATGTGGTGCTAAGGATCCAACCCAGTGCCTCACACGTGCCAGGCAAGCACTGTACCACTGAGCCCCAGCCCCAGCCCCAGCCCCTTGTTATGCTCCTAATTATTCCTTATAAGGCTCGCATTCCATGTTTGCCTCAAGTGTAGGCTAGAAGTAAAATGGAGCTTGCTTATTTTTCAATGGTAGAAGTAATACGAGTATGGTATGTTCACTGTAAAAAAATTTTTGAAAACTCTAGCAGGATAAGAGAAAATGACCCTCAGCCTGATTGCACCACAGAGTGGCACATTTTTATTTCCTTCATTTTGTACAGGACATGGGTGTTTTACAAAAATGGAATGATACTGCGTTTTAACAGTATTATCCCTCAGCTCCCTTTAAAAAAAATAGATTGAAGTAATTTTTAGTTGTCAGTGAACCTTTATTTATTTTTATGTGATGCTGAGAATCGAATCCAGTGCCTCACACATCCTAGGCAAGTCCTGGACTACTGAGCCACAACCCCAGGCCCATATTTAAGTATTTTTAAAGACCTTTTAAACTGAAAGTCTTTTTTCTACTCCCCACCTTTGTTCTCCAGAAGCAAACCACTGTTGTGTTTGTATCCTTCTGGACTCTTCTGTGTTTCTTTCTGTAGATGAAGTGTGTGCGCATCTGTGTGTATGTGTCTGTACACACAACGCATACTGTTTACGGAAAACTCTAGATATAAGCATGTGCTGTGCATTCAGCTTGCTTTTTTCCATGTAACTTTTTGTCATGAAAGTCATTTCAGGTCAATAATACGGATCTAGGTTCTTTTTGATGGCTTAATTCTTTTTGATGGCTATGTAGTGTTCCATTTATTAACTGTTCTCTTGTTGTACACTGAGGTTGCCTTCAGTGTTCTTCTATTACTGGTAGTGAGGTAGGGAACATTAATACCCTGCTCTTCCAGGATGCAGGGGAGAGTATACTTTTCCAGTGGTCCTTAAGAAAGATGACCACCTATTCTGTATAAATGAGATGCACCAGTAAAAAAACAGCAAAAAGTGTTTAAAATATTGTTGGGTTATGTATCCTCAGCTTCTTTGCTTAGTCATAGCCAGAAACTCTTCCAATGAACTGTATTTTTCTACACTTATAAAAAAGAAGTTGACTGTTCAGCCCCTCCCTGAAGGCAGTGCCGAACTCCCACAGCAACCAACGGGCATGGTGTTTTTTCCTGTTTTCATTGTGAGATTGATGATACTGTTCTGACAGGAGGCTGTAATCGTGGATCGGTGAGCACTTTGCACAAACTCTTGGGCCATTTGCACATCTTGGGGGCTTTCCTGCTGTGGCCCTGGCCTGTCAGTCCTTGTGTGTATTGATGAGAACGCTTGGCCATCCGAGCCAGCTGTCCTTGGGTGCTTGTGGATCTCTCTGAGCCTTTCGTCCTCTTCAGCTTTGCCTGTGGCACATCTCAACATTCAGAAACTTTTCATTTGTCTGATGTCCCACTTGTCAATCTTTCTTTGTGGTTCTAACTTTTCTCTTCCCAAGGAGGCTCTCTCTTTGCTCCAGTTAACAAAATAATAAAAACAATAGCTAACACCTACACAGCCTCTACTACACTCCGGGTGTTGTGCTCCCTGTTTAGAGTAACTGTTTTAATCTTTTATTATTTTCCCTATTTTCAGTGGGGAGACTGAGGCAAAGAGGGGTTACAAGTCTCAGCCTGTGAGCATTGTTCAAGCTCAGGCTGGCTGAGTGTTTCACTGTGATTTCTTCAGTACTTACCCCCCATCCTTCTCATATTTTTCATCCACAAGGAGTGGCTTTTATGTGTGGTGTGTTGTAGTGTATTTTTGTGCACTGTGAGATTTAGAACTCTGTCTTCTTTCAGACTGGATGACTAATTATCCAACAGTTCCTTTTCTAAATGATGAGAAAAGCCATGTTGTTTTTGGTCCCCGGTTTGCTAAATCTTGCAGAGCATCTTTGGAGCACGGCAGGTCTAGATCCCTGGGAAGGTGTCTGTGAGGCAGTGTTTGTCAGAGGATGAGAGGGGCACAGAGGCCCAGTTCTCTTTTCGGTCCATTTTATTCTCGTGGATGAAATGTCATCCTCTCACTTTTGCCAGTTTCCCTCTGGCATATTCCCCGCGGGGACATTTCTTGGATTCATTGCCTTCGCCCAACGCTCTGGGGTGAGGGATTTTCCAGGAGAAGCAGGGTCTCAGATGAGGGACTGCGTTGCTTTATGGTATCTTAAAACTCATTTTGTTCCATCATCCCAGATGTGGAACACCTATAAAAACCTAAATCGAGCAACAAATAAACCACTTGTGTTAACTTCGAAGCAATCATTGCATTTGCAGAATTGAAAACTCGGCACTTAATGAGTTTTAATGGGGACTGTGATCTCACCATTTGTCTTTAAAGAAAAAAAGGCTGGAGCAAATTCTGAAGGTCATGCACATTCTCTGTGCTGAAGTTTGTATTCAGTGGTTTTTGTGACTGTCTGCACACCTCCATGGGAGTGGTTTTCAGGCGCTAGCTACAAAGCATCTAGTTTCAGAAACTCTGCTAACTATTGCTTTGTCGGAATAGTAGAAACCCCCGCCCCCCCACATCCTTGAGGTAAAAAGCCCTAAACTTCTTGTGAGAGAAAAATCTCCAACTTTCAGTCTCCCCAACCTCCTACTCCCAGATGGAATTCTTTGCACCAATGACATGTGCCTTTTCAGGTGGTCCATACCCTTTAAAGAATTTTTGTCACAAATATCCATTGCTCTGCATTCCAGAATCTCACTGTGTGCCGCAGTTGTTTTGGGGGAACCCAGGCTGGCAGGAAAGCCTGCACACAGGTGCCACAGTAGGGAGCAAAGGCGTGAACTCAATTTGGAATCCTTTGAATTTGCTGAAGACTTGGACTCAAAGGGAAAATTTGAATATATAGTTCCAACAGGTGTTTCTGGTGTTTTGTTTTGAAAGGGAAATTGTAAGGGAACAATTAGGCATTGTCAGGAACACTGTCAGGAAAAGGCAAGAGTTTTTAAATAATTACATAATACACTCGAACCATATTCTTTATTCGGTTTTAAACATAACTCAAAACTATAAATACTACTTAAGTGTAGGTTGGGAAAGGCTGTTCCTAGACAACCATTTTGGTGTGGTACTAGGTAATTCTACACTTTAACAAAATTAGATCTCCAGCACTTTTATTTTTTTTTTAAGCAACCAGGAGGTTAGATGAAAGTTTAAAAATGTTAATGACAGAAATTCTGTCCCACTGGGGTGTGGTGGTGCACATCTGCAATTCTAGTGATAGGAGGCTGAGGCAGGAGGATTGCAGGTTTGAGGACAGCCGGGGCAATTTGGCAAGGCCCTGTCTCAGGCTAGGGGATGTAGCTCAGTGGTTGAGCACCCCTGGGTTCAACCCCTAGTTAGAAACAAAATTTCTGTCCCTCATAGAAACGATGGAGATCATTGAAACCAACAGTGTTAGAGTAGGGACCCTTGAGTGACAGCAGCCTCAGGGTACAGTTGCCAAACATAGCAAAAACATGGGACACCGAGTTCCATCCAAATTTCAGATGGAGTAATTTTTTGGTGTAAGTGTGTCTCATAAAATAGACTATATGTACTTATCTGAAATTCTCATTTCACTGGGCATCCTGTATTTTATTTGGCAAATCTACCTCAGGATGGTGAAAAAATTCTTTCATGGTGACCTGCTAGCATCCTCTACAGGAGCCCGAAGAAAAATAAGTGATTTCCTTGTTTGTCAAAACTTCCTTTTGTTCCCCCCAGTGGTTCCCAAGAAAAGAAGAAAATTACAGATGCCTCTAATGATGATTTCCAATTTTTTGCCATTTGTAGGAGGCGTCATATCAGCTTTTCACATTTTCTACATTAAATAAAATGCTTTTTCTTTTAAAGAAATCAGAAAATTTCTTCAGAGCTATGTTAAAATTTACTTTCCGATACTCCCCACCCCCCATTATTTCCTTTTATTGAAATGCTTTTCTGTCACCCACCAAGGCGTGGTCGGGACTCCCCAGTTCAGTCTGCTGCAGCTTTGCTGGCTGCTAAAACTGCCCTCGCTCACAAGGGCCTTCCTTGAGCCGCCTCCTGCAGTTGTTATTTAGATGCAAGAATTCCTGGTTCTTGTCCATGGAGGACCTCAGCACCCGAGATATATAGGTCACTAAGAGGAAATGCAGACAGTAGGTTGGAATTGGGACTAATCATCAGAAATGATTAGGGACCTTCTTTAGGGCCTCTATCCTAGTCCTGTAGAAGGCAAACTTGTTAGAAGGTTAGAAATGTTTATCTACTGATAGTGTTTGATTTGTAACTGTTAACGAGCAGGGCAAGTTCCTAGACTCAGGAGAAGCCTCCCGAGCACATCTGGTCTCTTAGGTCAACATTTGTCTCAGCGTTTTCCGTGCTGGGACAGCCTGTGCCTGGGAACTGCAGAAGCAGCTGTACAGGCTTGCTATCCCTTTTGCATCCGTCTGCTCTCTCTGGCAGCAGGCTTCCCCTGGGGGATCGTTGGGCCTTTGTAACCACTTCCAAGCTGACCTCTGTGGCCTCCCCTGGGTGACACCTGTCATATCAGGCAGTGCCTGTCTTCCTGTCCCTCAGCCTGCGGCAGAAGGTTGAGCACAGGGACTGGTGGTTCTGTGATGGAAGGTTCCCTGCACCTGCTGCCCAGATCTGCCCTCCTCCTGCTGGTGCAGCCCCCAGCCTCTGGGACTCAGGTGGACAGGACCCTGCATTTCCCTCATTATTCCCCACAGGGGCCTCTGTGGGACAAATGAGAAGGGAATTTCTTCCCTTGGGTCAATGCCACTTACTGAGCATCGGTTTTGTGCTGAGCACTGGAGCAGGATTTTGTGCAGATCTGTAGCCTGATATTTTATAACCTGTTGCATTTGGCGGGGGGGAGGGTGCTTTGTTAGCAGCATGTTCTGAAAATGTGTTTCCCCTCCGGTGTCCACACTGTGCTGTGGGTTCCCCAGGCCCTGCCCACTCTCTGCTCCCTGTCCTTGTCTCTCCCTTCAGATTCCTTGTCCCATCCAAAGAGTGCTCTTTGGCCAACAGGGGAGACAGGCAGGTGTCACATAAGCTTCTGAAGTGGGAGGGATGATGTCTCTCAAAGCTGGCAAAGCAAGTTTTACCTGTGGGACTGGAACTTTCCTTCTGGTGTCTCTTTACTTCCTTTAAACTTTCTCCAGCCCAAGAACTGGAAAGATCAACCAGCCAGCCATGGCATGGAGAGGCCTGTGGCCCTCTGACGGGAAGGAGCACAGAATCACGAGTGGCTTTAAGGTTTTTTAAACAGGTCTGTTGCTTTATGAACAGCTGATGTTGTGGGCCCAGGAAGGGTCTCTGACAGCACCTGGCGGTTTCCCTCTGTTGAGGTGCACTGGACCTTGTGAGGGGTTCCCATAGGCTCACTCCAGCCAACTCCCCTCCTCCCATAGGGTTTTGTGCCTTTACAGTCTGTTTTCCTGTGGCCACCATCTCCCTTCTTTTCTAAAATAAAGATAGAGGGAGCTTGCGGAGCATTGCTTGGCTCCTCTACCCAGCCACACCAAGTGGCGCTGGTCCCAGGACTGCGATTTCCTCGCTGTCCTAGACATTAGTCAGTGAGTGTGACTCTGAAGCCAGCTGGGTTGAGGAGGCACCACGGGAGTGGCTTGGCTGGACCCCTGTTGGCATGTGTGTGTTCACTTTCTGCTCCTCAGATTAGACTCTGACCGTTTTTTGATGATATTTTTGCCCAGACTTGGTTCCCATTAGTGATGGCTGCAGCCGTCTGCGTAGGAAAACCAAATGGATCCTCCGGGGACTGGAGTCCTGACCCCTGTCCAGCCTCATTGTGTCCTCCTTGGAATCCAGACCCTGTGCTCCTCCTCTCCTTTCTCTTGCTGCTCTAACTCAGGGATCAGAGCCTGGGTTCAGGCATCCGCAGATTTGCACAAGGGCAGCTGGTTCAGGAGTCCTTCCTCTGTTGATGACTTCCCTCCTTGATGTTCCATCTCCCACAACACCCCAAAAGTTCTCCAGAACCCCCCCCACTCCCTCCCCACACGCCATCACACTTTTCTTCTGCTCCAGCCCCCGCTTCCTTCCACTCGGAGTGTGGCATTTGGAATCAAATCTCACCTGGGGAGGTTTCAGACAGCAGTGACAAAGCCCAAGTCCACCGAGGGGAGACTAATTACACAGCTAATTAATCCAACAGATGTCATTTTAAGTGCTCATTTCTTTGTGATTTGGTTGCACGTGTCCCATGCTGCTGAGATAGGCCTTGGGCCCTGGTGGAAAATGTCTTTTGATCAGACTTTAAGGAAGAGCACATTTCCTGCCCACAGGCTCCAGGGCCCCATCCCTGGCTCTCCCGGAAGCGCTCTCCAGCACCCACAGCCAGTTTCTCTGTCCTGAATGTGGTTACATTCTTCTGCAGGAGACTAGCTTCTGCCTCCGTTGCTTAGAGTGTTTCTCTGCCCCGTTTGCCTGGAGCCTGTCAAGATTGTGGCTACTTTCAGCACCAGGGGATCTCTGAGGACATAGCCCAAGTGGACACCATTGGGGTGTCCCAGTTTCCCTTGTTTTTTTGCCTTTACTGGAAGCAAGTTTGTTTTCAAGGAAAGTGGCCAAGGAGTGTTTGAGAGGTGCCCTTTGATAGCGGCTAGTTAAGATGAACAGGACACTGGCAATTTGTTAGTGACACTGAACAGCTCATCCTGGGATGGAAAGGTTTTGAGAGGTAGAGGGGACCTCCATGTTCAGTGGTGAGAATGGAACAGAAAGGAGAAGGAGGTGGCCTCGGGTGGCTGGGGGGTGTAGGCCTGCCCATGGACCTAAAGTGGGCAGCCTGCACCAGTGGAAGTAAGCTGGTCTTCTCTGGGGGTCACAGCCCCTGCCCAAGGCCACACCAGCTGAGATCTCTGTGGCTGACAGCTCCTCATACACCTGCCCTAGAGGTGGGCTCACCATGATGTCCCTCTCAATTGCCAGATCTAGAAGTGACACATTTTAGCACAGCACAGAGGTGGTCACCAGTGGCCTCTGCACTGCCTGGTCTGCCATCTATGGTCCAGTTCCACCTGACCTTCAGCAGCCTTTTTCTCTGGGTCCCTTCTCCTGCTCCTGCTGGTTTCTTTTCTGTTCCTTAACAGTCAGTGTTAGGAACCCGGGACTTGGCCCAGGCCCCTTCTCGTTCTTGTCTGTGATTGTCCCTAAGTGTCTCATTCAGTCCAGTGTTTGTGAACTCCATTCACCTCCTAATGACACTCGAGTCCTTGTCTTGAGCCCTCACCCCTCCCTGTATCCAGCTCCCTCCTAGATGCTGCATTTGAATGTCTGATTATTGACTACTCAGCTTATCATGGCCTGGGGAGAGCTTTCATCCCCTTTACAATAAATAAGGCCCATTTATTAATACAATAAATTTATTATTTAAATAAATAACTATTTATTTAAATAATAAAGAAGGGCTTTCATCCCCTTTACAATAAAAGCCAAAAACCATGCTGACCTCATAGCACTGTCCCCTTGGCTTACTACTCTTTAGCCACACTGGCTTTCTAGTATATGCCTGCCATGGGGCCTTTGCACCACCTGCTGTTCCATTGTCTGGAATGTATTTCCCTGACCTTGACTTCAGCTTACGTTAAATGCTGGTCCTCAGAGAGGCTTTCCCTAACGACCCCTCTCAAGAAGCTACACCATCTTTTCACCTGATTTTATTTTTCCACATTGACAGTGATTGTTTGTTTTTCTTACTGGTTTATTTATTTATTCGTCTCCCAAGATGGCAGGAACCATGGCCACCCTTGTTAATAGCCATGTCCCTAGTTCTTAGCACAGTGTCTGACACCAGTAAATACGTACTGAGTGGCAAAGTATCTGCAGAATATGCCCCAGGTTTCTTCTGCACCCTAGAATCAAGTATAGCAGCCCCATCTCAGTGCTTGGCTTTTCACAATTCAGTGTCTTGAAAGCATGTATCGGGATAAGCTGGGTGTCATGAGTGGACCAGGGCATTCTAGCCATGCCTGAAATGACGTCTTTATTGTTAGTTCTGCGTAGAACTCCATTCCCACATTGACCAGCAAGGAACAGCTATGCAAGACCGAGCTGCTTACGTCAGAGCACTTTGAGAATTCCCATGTGCAGCCAACCTTGTCATCAGGATTGTCCCAATCTTTTCAGCACCCTCCTGGTGACACTGCCTCTTTTAGTTCACCTTCTGGTCCATGTTTTCCAAGGTCCGTCTGCTGCTGTAAGACCCTTCACAGAAGGATCTGTTTGTTCTCATCCAACTTTGTATCCTTCCTAGCACCTTGCAGATGTCAGGTAGACAGTTGACAAGTGTCACCTGAGGATTTGATATCAAAAGATAGAGTCTTAAAACTGGAAATTTTAAAGATTGGGTTCAGCCCTGAAAAGCCTTTTCCATGTGCTTCCTTAGAATTTCCTCTCCCTGTTCATTCTCTCCTCCCTCAGCAAGTGAGCATGTGTCAATGACCCTTACTTAAGGCCAGATCTGACTGTCCCCCTCCCACTGAAAGCCTAGCTTTTGGGGTCAGAACCCATTCCCAGTAACAGAGAAACACTGATTCACATCTCTCCTCCTGTCCCACATTCAAGCCACATGCCTTCGAGCAACTTCTTTTTTTTTTTTTTTTGGTACTGAGGATTGAACTCAGGGGTACTCGACCACTGAGCCACATCCCCAGCCCTATTTTGTGTTTTATGTAGAGACAGGGTCTCACTGAGTTGCTTAGCACCTCGCCATTGCTAAGGCTGGCTTTGAACTCACGATTCTCCTGTCTCAGCCTCCCTAAGTGCTGGGATTACAGGCTTGAGCCACCGCGCCCGGCTTCGAGCAACTTCTGTAAGATAATATACAAGCTTCTTTAGGGATAGTGATTTTTAAACTCTGTCATATGCCCTCCGAAAAGAAATAACAGCTTTCATTGATCACCTAGCACGTGCATATAGATGTTTTGTATGTATAATTGAAACAAACAGTACAAAAAAATTTATTCCCCCTCTATATGCGCTCTAGTTGGTACTTTCTATTCTATCCTATTTTATAAGTTGATTTCATGATCTACAAATGCAGTGACTCTCAAGGCAGGGACCTTTACAAAAATGTGCATGCCCAGGCCCAGGCCCAGCCCTGGGAGACTTTGGTTTCATTTTCTGTGGGACTGTATTGGAGAACCACTGCACTAATGGGTCGTGATCCAGTTTGGAAGACATTGCTAGAGGGGCTGGGGATGTAGCTGAGCCACTGGAATGCTTGTCTGGCATGCGCAAGCCCTGGGTTGGATCCCCAGCACCAAGCAAAGAAAAAAAAAAAAGTTAGGCTAAGAACAGGAATTGATCTTTCAGTAAGAGCCGTCAAACATAAACACAAGAGCTGTCCAGGTCTGCGGGAGGCTGAGGGAGGGAGAAATGACACCCAGTTGGCTAGATCAAAAGAGGGGCTGGGAAGCTGGAGTTCGAGCAGGATTTGAAAGAGAGAGTAATCACACAGAAGGACAAGCAGGGCAGAGGACAAAGACACGTTCATGCTCCACACATGCACCTCAGGCCAGGTGTACTAGATGCAGCAGCTGGGGCTTCCTCTCATGCATGTGTGGTTCCTAGAACTTTCAAAAGAAAATCAGTCATGAGCTAAACGTTTCATAATAGTAAGTCTCTGACGTTGGGGCCTTTTTAGTGTTTCGCTAGTAAGGAAGTCTGCTCAAGTGATCTGTTAAAATAATAAAAATATTACAAAATGAAAACCCAATGACAATTATTCAGCTGAAGTGAATGCCGTGCGTGCCGAGGCATTTGGAGGACAGGGTAGAGTGTGCTGGTGGCCGTGGTTTAATTTAGAATACAGCGTAAAGTACATCAGTAGCTAGAAAAAGCGATGGCTAGGTAGGCAGCGAAGAGTTCATTCTCGCATCTGGGAGGCGTACGTGTGTCTACTATATTGGTTTTTGTTTGTTTGTTTTTTTGAGTTGTGTCTACAATGGGAAATCTCTATAAAACAATATGGAGATAAAATACCAAAACCTAATGGTTAGGTGTTCTGTCTCTGTATGGTACCATACAGAAGCTTTGTGTTTGATGGAAGGTCCCCCTCTTTCCCACTGCTCCTCGCCACTCTGTGGACAGAGCAAAAGATCTGCAGTGTTGCTGAAGACGGGACTCAGATGATCTATTCCTGTGTTTGTTTTTTTTTTTTTGCGAACAAGGATGAACATTTCACTGGCTGCAGAAACACACCCAATTAAGACTCTCAAACCACTGCCAGAGGGCAGTGGAGGGCTAAGAGGCTCTTGGCTTCAAAGGGGTACTTGGATGTCAAACAGATGCCAGTTTCTAAGTCTCACTTCTCACTTGGGTCTAATTTTGGTCACATAATGGAAATATGGGTATGTTGGTGTTTGCTGGGAAATTCTGTTTTATTTTTGCTCCTCTCGTTAAATACATGGCAGTGGAAGTCTCTTGGCTAGTCAGAAGGATGCCCGCTAGACGCCAGGCATTTGAGGACTTGGATGCAAAACAGAAAACATTAGTATAGGATGTCCAAGCATGTCATGGGAAACCCAGGTGGCTCTTGGGGTTTCAAAGAGGGAGAAATTCCCTGGAATCAGACTATCCAGGATTTATGTAACTTAATCTCTCCTTGTTTGTCATATATAAAACAGGCTAATAGAATTACCTACCTGATAGGACTGTTGAGCGAGTTAGATGAGGTAATACATGTGCCCACATTATAATCAGCATTTAGCACAAACACTGTGTTATTCTTGAAGAACACCACTCTTCTGCATCATATTCTCCATTGTCTGTGTAGAGCACATACCTGTTGTTTTATAACTTGGTTTTCATTGGCTTGGAACTTGACATGCTGTGGGTCTGTAGCACAAAAGGGCCAGTGGATATTTTTTGGTGGGGATCAGAGAGAAGGAATTTCCCATAAAAGAGATGTGGCCCATATTAGTGAAATGACTTTGAGCAAATAAATTTAACCCCTGCCCTGTGTGAAGGATGAAGAGCTTGGACACATCACTGAGTTTCTTTGAAGCGCTAAGAATGTATGTTTGTGGGACTTAAAAAAAAAAAAAAGGTGATAGAGTGAGAAGTGACCTAGTGCAGTGCCTAAACAAGGAAGTCGTCGTCCAGGGCCAGCTGGATTGTGGCAACTGCATGCTCCACCCTTTCTTCAAGAAGTATCTGCTAACTCTTCAGTTGTGAGAAGTCAGCTGTGACATTACTTTTACTGCCATAATTTTATAACATTGTCCTGCATAAACTGGGAGTCAGTATTTTATGTATTTTTTTACTATGTTATTTTTGTTATTTTATGTTTTTGTAAATTTTATTTTTGTGCAGAACTTCCTGGCAAGCTTCATAATTTCCTTTTTGTGACCAAAAATAGCTGCAAGTGAGAATTTAGACTCAGAAATTGATATAGAGTACACAGTCCATGCAGAGAGAACTATATTATTTGTTTTCCATTCCCTTACTATCTTTCTTTCTGATTAAAGCTAAGGCATATTCACTCTAAAAACAAAACCAGACAGACAAAAAGAAAAGAGAACACCAAAGCTGTAATCGAGACACACGGCATAGAGGGCAAAAACTGGAAAAAGAAAGTTAAACTCTAGTTAAACTAGACTACTTTTGACATTGGTGGGTTTTGTTTTGTTTTGTTTTGCTCTGCATACATTTTGTGACCTTGGCAATGCTACCGAATATTGTAAACGAGGGACAGCCTCTGGACACATGAAAAGCCTTGCTGGGCACTGCAAAGCTGCCGTCCCGAGCAAGTTAGTCCCTTCATATTGAAAACCACAGTGCCAGTGACATGGATGACTTAACATTGCCTTGGGAGTCTTCCTTTAGTGTTTACAATTTGTGTTCCTGCTTTCCACCATACCACCCAGTCTCCATTCGCTGTAGGGAGCACCTGCAGTGAAATATGCAAAACTGTTTCCATGGCAACCCTTGTGCTCCATACATTTTAAATACTCCAAAACTTTTCTTCAACTGAAACCTTCCCCCCACCACCACTGTGCATCCCTCCTCTTCCCTATTTGTACCTTGGAAGTTAATCTCCTTGACTACTCAAGTTAGGGATGTTTTCTCCCTTGCTCCATTTTTTGAAAGCTGATGTGTTTTTCTCCTTTTAATGAAATACATGAATCTCTGATTCCAGCTCTGAGTCAACAAGTGGGAGGAGATGCCTCCCTTCTTGATTCCAAAGAAGCTAAACTTACTGTGAAACAGTCATCTTTGACATCTGAGACTATGTGCAAAGTAGGTGCAACAGAATAGAATAATCTCAGCAAGTTCATTGCCTGCCTGATGATGAGATCAACATGAGCTGATATGGAAGGAATACTTGAAAAACAGCAGCTCTTTGTAATCTTGAATGGTGTATTAAATGGGCACTAGGAGGACTAAGTTTGGGCAGCGTAAGTTTCATGCTGGTGTCAGGAGCTGGGGAAGGCCCATGTCCATCACTTGTGCTTAGAAACACCTATGAAATGCAATGCAAATCAATGGCAATAACACGTTAAGGTTGCAAATTTGAACACAAATGAAGAAATGCAAAAGCAGGTTTTGCATAGCAACACTCATTTCCCATGTGGTAATTACTACAATCAAATACGGTATTGTAATGTCCAGGATGTGGGGTATGGCTCAATTATTAACTCCTTGCACCCAGTTTTACATTTTATAGCTACCGTCTGCAAGTCCTTTGCATTACTTACGTGTAGGCAATGTCATTTGTTCTTTGTATAACCATAACCATGCTTATTTTGGAAGTGCAAAATATTTTTATTTTCTTTTTATTTTTATTTTCTTCCCCAGTAGGTCTTATGAGTATTTTCCTAACTGTATCTGTTCTGATCTGTTACTCTCTATTGGCAATGGCTGAAGAAGTCTAGTGCTAGTTTTGCTTTGTACTATGTAGCTTAAATTACTCCTGTCTTCTCCTTTGCCTTTTACTTTCTCAGGTACACCTGCCAGTCTATGTGCAGGTCTGTCCTGGTTGTTATGGGTATTAGGACTTTGGGCCTTGAGTGGCCACAAAACCTATATGGATGAGTAGACCACCCTCTGCTTTTATTTTCACTTTTTAAAAATAAGCCTACTTTCATTTTCCAGTTTTCCCTCGAATTCTAAATAGTTTGGCAAAGATGTTTATGTATGAAGAATCTTGAAGCTTGTTTTAATCAGATGCCACTCCTTTTCCTTGGGGTTATAGGAAAGAATGAATGGGATTCTCTGCTTGTAAGATGTATAGAATTTCTGCCTCCCTCCCTTCCTTCGTTCTTTTTCCTCTGGTCAGTCACCCTTTCCTCCGAGTTGTCCCAGGGCCCTGTGAGTGCCCGCAGCTGCAGTTTCCCGTGCTCCCACCCAGTCTCCTTCTGCTGGGCTGATGAGGCTTGCAGCAGCTTGGTTCGGCAGTCTCATTTGCTGCTCCTAGTGCACACCTGTTTTAATGTGTTTGGGTTAATGAGGTAGAAGAGAGAATGAAGTAACAGTGTTTATACAGACAGCTTGTGCAGGGGGCCCTGTCACAGCCTGCGTGGCCCTGGGCATCCTCAGGGGACAAGTCCCACAGAGCAAAGCCATCTTTTCAGTGCACATTTTTTTTTCACGGTTAAAGCAGATACTGATTATCACCTATAAGCTTTGCCAGATCCTCTTATTTATACCATTTTTCTTTTCTGGATGTGTCTTGCATGTGCACTGATAGGAAGGTAACTCAACTCAGAGCTTGGGGTGCAGTCGAGAGAGTTGACCCAACACTCCCCCTCCTGCAAAGCCTTGTCAAATTCTCTTCCTTTTACCAGATCCTCACCCCTTAGAGGGACCCCTCCCGCAATAAGGGTCAGTTAATTTGAATGAGTGCAAGTAAAGCCAGTTGCATGAATCCAAGAGGAGTGAGACCTTGTGTGTGAAATACCGAGTCTGAAGCAGGCATGAGCATTTGTGTTTTATGTTCTGTGTGCTACAACAGTGTTACTGGTGAGGGAGGCGGGAGAGAATTCCGGGGGTAATTTCATCTGAACAGGGTTCTGGTGTTCATAACATCTTCTTGCTTATATTGAAGCAGGGCCTGTCATCATCGAGGTGCAGACCCCTTGCAACCCCTCATAGAGCTCCTGGGTGAGCGGGCTGCTGCCTAGAGCAGCCAGAACACCGGGACTGGGTGTGCCCTTTGCATGCACTCAAATCTCCACCATCTGGATCCAGCTGTACGACAAAGGGGACCTTTCCCTCGTTGGGGCCCATCTAAGCCATTTTGCCCACTGCACCCACTTCATGGAGGGCCATGATCTCAGACCTCCCTCTCCCTCTTGCCCTCTCCTTTCATCTCTCCCTTAAGCCCTTCTCCCTCCCTCTTTTTCTTTCTCTCAACATGGAGCGCCCTAAATGGTTAAACCTGTTGCCTAGCCTTGGCACGGTGCCAGCCCCACGGGGCGCTGCTCAGGCTGGAGGCCCCCAGCGCATCCTGGCTTCCCGAAGGCACAGCGACCATGGGTTTCAGCAGGAATTAAACAATTACTAAGTCTTAGTCCTCCCCACCTTCCGTGGATTGACTCTATAAATTGTCAGCCTGTTGACATTTTAATGCGAATTATGTCATGTGGTATCCCCTTTGATTTCAACATGCCTCAGTTTGTAAATACATGAGCCACTCAAAGGCTTGTGGTTAGTGTGCACTCCGGAGGCCTCGGGGTTTTTGGTGGGGGAGAGCGCGCTGGAGAGAGCGCAGTGCTGGGAGTGTGCCTGGCATGGAAAGCCTTTCACAGTTCCCCAGGGCGGCTCTGCAGGGGCAGCAGCTGTGCTGGGGGCCTGTCGCTAGGCCTGTCTGTGCCTCCTGGAGTCCTGGAAAGGCCACACCTTTGGGATATTTTCATTGGGTGTGTTGATGGCTGAGTATTTCCTCAGGTGACTGGGCAGCTGTGTTTCTCCTTTTGTAACATCTGATGTCACCTTCCCCTGTCACCACTGCCCGGAGAACTGCTTGGTCTAGATTCCAGAGCAGGCCAAGGGGCATCACCTGGAGCAAAGGTTTTTCTGAAAGGAATCGGGCCGACCCAGTGGGAGATTGAGTGATCCTCTTCTCAAGGAGAGGAGCGATGGGGATGGAGAGGTCCAGAGGACGGAAGAGGATGAGGAAGGCTTGTTGGGATACATGGAGGGAAATGGGAGACATGTTACTTGTGTGTGTGTAGGACGAGAGAAACTTGGAGATGCTGAGATTTGATGGGTTGCGTCCGGAGGAGGTTGGCCGGGATGGACCCTGAGGCTAGTTGGACCCTAAGAACACATCTGAGGGAAGTTGATGTCTGCTTTGCACACGAGGGGCGGGAGCATGGAATCTTCCCTTGTCTGAATACAGCAACTGCTGGGCCTGCTGTCTGTGCCAGAATTTGGCAGATTTACAAAAATGTCATGGGATCTTTAATGGCCATGGGTGGTCAGGACCTGTTTCCCACGTGCTGAGTAATTCCAGTTTCATGTGTGAATAATGCCCATATTAAAGCAATTAGAGCTATACATAATCTGAAAAGGAAAATAGGACCTCAATTCTGTTGATCAGAGATGCTTCCAGCCCATCTGAGAAAGCTCTGGTAACTTCCGTGAAGGCTCAAAAAAGTTTTTCACTGGATTCTGTATTTTAATTTGTTTTTAAGGACTTCTAATACAGATGGGGGTTTGGAAAGTAGAGTTGCTACAAAACCTTGCTTTTGCCACTTCCTTGGATTGATCTGGCTCTTATTACTCAGGGAGGCAGGGATAGAGCGACTGAGAGTGTGTGTGACAGGGAGACAAACAGATTGAAAAGCACACATTCCTTGGGAGCACTGTTCAGCTGCTTATGGTGGAAATGACATTCTGTCTCTCTAACATCCAGTTGGAGTTTAGCTAAAAGAGCCTATGTGAACTAAAATGACAAGACATTAGAATAATCATTGCCCAGAAGAACATTACTCTTTACTAATTAAAAAAGAATTGCCACTGATAGATGTGTTTCCAAATCAAAACAGTCACTTCCAAGGTATAAAGCAAGCCCTGTGCCTTTTAAAAAGATCATAATGTGTTGTTGCAACATGTAAATAGGTCTGTTACTGACTTCCTCTCCACTGTAACAAATATGATAACTATTTTTTTTGTTTAATTTTTTTTTTGATAAATCCTGGTCCTTCAGTGAAATTCCTTCGTTCCTCCTTTATTTATTTATTTTAATCAGAGCATTATAGTTGTACATAATGGTGGGATTTGTTGTTACATATTCATACATGGACACAGTATTACAATATAATTTGACCAGTATCATTCAGACACAAATGTAAAGCCCTTTTCTTTTTCTTTGTTTTGGTACTGAGGATTGAACTCAGGGGTACTCAACCAGTGAGCCACATCCCCAGCCCTGTTTTTATGTAGAGTCAGGGTCTCACTGAGTTGCTTAGCACCTCTCCGTTGCTGAGGCTGGCTTTGAACTCACGATTCTCTGGTCTCAGTCTCCCAAAGTGCTGGGATTACAGGTGTGCACAACCGCTCCCAGCTCATAGGGCCCTTTTCAAGGATCATGATGTGTGAAGTTAATTGCTGAGGACAGGGGAGTCACGGGAGCCTCTTCACCTGAGCCTCTTCAACTCTCATTCACGTCTTCCCGGGGATGTGACACCTGTAGTTCTTGCCTGTCCTTGGCTACTGTGATTCCATCCCTCCTGGAAGTTGGGGAGGAGTAGAGGTAATGCTTGGTTCCTCAGCCCTGTAAATGAGACCAGTTCTAGATGACTGTGAAGTGAGGGTGGCCATCAGGCTGTCTGCTTTCACTCTTCCTTCTTTCCTCAATCATCCCTTCAAAGTTAAAGGCAACTTGTGGTGTTAGAAAGACCCAGGCATGGCCAAGCAGATCCATGTGTGCACCACATTTTTCCCAAACTGGGTAGTGTCACATTGGGGTCACCCTGTCTTGACCAGATGGCACGTGAACATGGCATCACTATTGTCATTAGGAGCTGTTTAGCCTGGCCTGAGGCACGCCCATACCCTTGGCATCTTCTAGCATTCAGGGGCGGGGTCTCTAGAATTATTTTGCCATTTCTAGAGTTAAGGGACTCAAGATTTTTTTGCTGAGCTTTATCTTATTGTAAAGTATTGGCTGGCTGGCTAGGCAGTGGAGTAATCGACAGGATAAAAAGGCATTCGATTCCTGACTGCCAAGTTGAACGTTGAAGTTGGAGTGATGGCGGGGGAGGATTGTTCAGAAGGAAGAGACCTGCCAGTCTCTGGGCAGCAAGGGAAATGGGCATTCGAATAACCCACTTCTATAGCACAGCAATGGCTTTGTAGTAACTCCACATTCAGCTTGTTCCAGCCCCATGGGTTATTTGCATAGCATACAAAGTGCAGATTGTACAATGTATATAGGTATCACAGGCATTGGTGATTGACCATGGATATGAATGGGACCTGTGTGCCCCTGAGTTCAGACTTGCCAGCAGGGGTGCCTGGGTAAGACTCATCTGCGTTCTCACTTCTTGGCTCTAAAAATGAACTCCTATGAAGGGTAGGGGAGATGGGATTAAAATCCCATAGGAAAGAAGTGCCCCAGGGCGAAAACCCAGGAGGTTAGTTTAATAAGAAGAGAAAAAAGGGGGAAGTTAGAGGTAGGCGGGGGATGTGTGAGAGAGTGAATGAGAAGGGTTTCTGACAATTAACTAATTCTCCTTGCTCTAACCCATGACAGAATTAATCACACATTAACACACTGACAGAAAAATTAATGTCATATGCAAATTAGTAGTGCAGGCTTGGCATTCAACCACCTGTTGGCTCTTTAAGGCTGGTCTTGTAGTTAAACCCACCCACCCCAGCCTATCAGCTGGTATGGCACCACCCCAGCCTTGCCCTGCCTGAGAATATCCAGGGCATCTTTGTAACTGCAGCAGCTCCCTTCCCATCTCCTGGCTTGAAACTGCTCCTGTGAAAACACAGAACCTGGAGCATAAGTACAGTCGCTCCAGCCTTGGTTGGGAACCTTGTGGCTTTATATATTTTCTAAAAAAAAAAAATTCCTAGGAAGCTACTGAAGAGCTCCAGAGATGTCACCGTAGAGTATGGTCAAATCTAAAGTCATTCTTGCATTAGCTTAAAACTACTAAGAGAATTGTTTTATGTGGCTTTGAAGAGGTTTAACCTATTGAAACTGACTCTGGGAGAGAAAAACGTAGCCTCTCTTTAATGCTAATAAATAACTAAGTCAGAAGAAGAAAGAAATAGCATGTTTTATAGCATTCTGACTGCTAAACTTTGGTGCCTGGGGCAAGTGTGGGCTAGCCAGTTACAGCCAGTGACGAACCCGCTCGCGAATTCTCCATCTGTGATAATTATTATGTTGGCACTTAATGAGTAATAGCGTTGTGAACAAGGCCTTGTACAGAGTGTAGAGACATGGTCCAGCCTGCCAGCCTCAGCATGGAAGCCTCAGGACAAGGCTCTTTAAAGTTGGATAAAAACAGCCAACTGCAGCTGCTGACGGTGGATGAGTATTGGCATTTCCTAGTGGTACTGATTTCCTTAGTGTTTTCATTAGCTCCCGCTTCATCTCCCTCCAAGGAGAGAGGCTTGAGATTGATGAGGTCACAGCAGAGAGCTGGGAAGCAACGCCGTGGGGCCGGGGGGCAGTCTTCATCCCCGAGTCGCTTGGCGCTTCCTGTATGGTACGCTCATGGCACATACAGTCTGGGGAAAAAATCCGGATATAGAAACTGGGACCCTGGGAAGCCATTGACCTAAAATTTTGGTTTCATAAATAAAATGAGGAATTTGAATGTATCAAAGATAGAAGGCAGATATATTTTCATATTTTCTTATTAAAGATAGATGATAGCTTATGTGTATATAGGCAACATGTAACAGATACAAATGTACCTACACTTAGTTATGTGTATATGAAGATTTGCTTTAATTTTTATACACAGTGCCTTAGATATTGTCAACTTCACCATTCCTTAGAGCACCATGTCTTATAGCAGTGAAGTACAGATTTAACTCACACTTTAGGAAGCCGAGCAAGGACAGAGCAGGATGCAAGGTGGGGGGATTCTTTTCTGTCCCCAACTCTAACAGGTGTCAGTCCTGGACTCCTCATAGGTGCCTTTATGCTCTCTGTGGAAGAGAGATGTTTGTCTTCCAGAGAATCTAGGATCGGGTATCCTGATGGATGGGGAAAAGTTCTAGAAATAGAGCAGCATCTAACAGTCTGAAGCAGATATGTGATGAAAAATATTAGATCCCAGGTGGCAATTCATAAGAAAAAGCCAGGTGCTGGGAGAGCTATTGGAACGACAGTTCACTCCACAGCATCATAATATGCATATGGCCACAGGCAGGTAAGTCTGGTACTCACTGTCCCATCCCTGTGTTCAAGGTAGCAATCAGGGTATCTCCTTGGGTGCCTCTGGGGCCAGCCTAGATGGCGGCCTTTAGCGCTTGGTGCTGAGGGTAAGGCTCAGTCCTTGTCCAGTTGCCATGCATCCCATGGAGCAGTCATTGGCACAGTGGGTTGGATAGGATAAGATGGACTTAGGCTGATAGAGAAGGGACAGGTGATAGGCCAGAGGCAAGGTCGTTTATCTGGGGTATGTGGGCCTCGCAGTCCTAATGGGTGGTTGGGGGCTTTAGGAGAAGTTGATACCAACCCAGAGTGGGTCAGTTGAAGTAACTGCAGAGAGAAGAATTCCGGTGCAAAGAAAATAGTTCATGTGGAGTGCTAGGGTGTCCCTGCCTGTGCTTAAAGTTCTCAGAAACAGCAAAGGAGTGTTCTAGTCACAGCACCCCAGGAAGGGTAGAGATGTGGTCTGCGTAGCACTGTGGTGTGACTGGGTTCCGCACATGCTGCAGGGCAGAGGAGAAGCAAGTGAGTCTGCCTCTGGAGCTGGTCCCCCAAATGCTTTAATGGAACTTGATTTGAGGGCCTGCTTGCAGGGCTCCTGTGGGCCTCCTGCTGTGCCCAACTAGGAGGCAGGCCTGCTTTCATTCTGCTTCTGTGCATGTGGCCATTTTAATGTTTTGCTGGACAGCCTTGCCTGGGATACTGCCTGCTGCCTGTGAGGGTTGCTAGGAAACCAGCAGAGGCCTATGTCCTTGCTTGGGACAAGGCCCCAGCCAGCTTCCCAGGCCTGAGCTAGTGTGTATCATGCTGACAGCCAGCCCACATGAACCGTCCCCCTTTGCTACCTGCCCCTTCCTTCCCTTCCAGACTGGACTCCTTTCTGCACATCCAGTAGCCGTGTGCCACGTAGAAGTGTTCAGGGAGACTGTGCCCCTTGAGTTAGTATCGAGATGCCATGTTGGGGAAATAAGGAAGTTCCAAAAGCCAGATGAAGGTGAGATTCCCTCTCATTTTGTTCCAGTCTTTCTCGGGTCAGACCTGAGAACACCAGATCCCCTCTGGGTTCTCTGCCCCTCTATTTTAACATGCCACCTCCTCACTCAGCATCCCCTGCCTCCTGCTTCCCAAGTGGTGCCTTTTGCTTTCTGAAGGGAAAGACAAGCTTTTGGCCCTGGAGTCCAGGAAGGAAGTAATCCCATTCACATTTCTTCGTAGAACCTGTCCAAGTTTCTGAAAGTCGCATCTTCTGGAAGCCGCTCTCTAAGTGTAACAAAAGACCTAAGGGGGAAGAGAACAGGGTCTGTCATTCAGAAGTGGGCCTGTGGTTAAGAGGCAAAGAACACCCTTATGTTCTGCAAGGACCTTCCTAGGTTTGATTGGCTTTGCTTTAAAGCCTGAGAAGGGTGTTTTCCACTTGAGGAAGCTACTATACCAGTTATCCCCAGGCCGGCGTGTGCAAATCTTTGTCATTCCGCAGTAGGAATTGAACCCAGGGTTTTGCACATGCTAGACAAGTGCTCTACCACTCAGCAAGATCCCCAGTCTCTTTTAAATTTTATTTTGAGACAAGGTCTCACTAAGTTGTCCAGGCTGATGACCCATAACTCGTCATCCTCCTGCCTCAGCCTGTCAGGTCACTGAGATCACAGGTGTGCGCCACTGCACCTGTGATTTTTCTGCTGGTATCTATCAGAATGTAAAGTGCAGCAGGCTATTCTCTGACCAGGCCCCGAGGCTTCTGGGCCTTGATATGTGTCAGTGTTCTTCCCAGCACTATTTATTTCCTTCATTTTTGAGTTGGTGAATTGTTCAGTTGGACTGGTTTAAATAGTTACAGCATGTCCTTGCAGAGGCTCACTGTGCAGCTATTCAAAGTGATGGAAAGATGGCCTCAACGTACTCTGAAAATATTGCTTTGCTTATATAGATTATTCCATTGATGTAAAATTGTGGTATATCATATGCATAGGTTGGACATGCCAACACAGATATTGGTAAAAAAAAAAATGTTGAGCTCAGTGATAGAATTTGGTGATTTTTTTTCCTTTTTTCCCCCTATCTGCATTGCCTCAAAAATAACCATATAGTATTTCTTAAAAACTATTAAGCCTGGCACACGGCTTCCTAAATCTGGCTGTGCATCAGTATCTGCTGGTGAACTTTTTTAAAGTGTAGGTTTTGGGGTCTCATCTGAGAGATTAATTCTGTGAGCTTGGATTGGGGAAGTACACAGAATCTGTGTTTTTAATAAGCTTTTGATGCATCTGTCCCTTGAAGGTCATTTAGAAAATACTGAACCCAATGAAGGAATATCGTAGTGAAATATCTCTGAATAGCAGTTACCGAGTTTCTCTGATTGTTCCCACTTCTTTGCACTGAGTGGTAGAGTCCAGGGGCACCTTCAGTTGTTAGAAAGCCCTTCTCGTATGTTGAGATACTGTCTGCTTTGTGGCCACGGAGGTAGAGTACTGTCTTGTTCCTTGTCCACAAGATAAATCTTCCTCGTGGCATGGTTATTTTGTAGAACTTAAATGTTGGCAGGTGTATTTTGTTACTGACATTTTTAAAACTTTGCAAGATATGAATTGCTTGGGTGTCGCTCGGTATTTTCCTGCAACATAATTGAACAGCCAACAAGTGCACCTTGGTACACAGGAGCCAGGAATCAGGCAGCTAACTGCTTCCTCCTCTTTTTGACGTTAGTCCGTGTACGTATCCTCTCTGTTCCACTGCATACAGATCTTGAGCATTCGTAGCTGTTCTTCCTGTGAAGTGGATTCTAGACTCCTTAACCATCCTCTGCGCCTGCTTCGGGTACATTCGCCCCTGAGGTATCTTGAAGGACGGTGATCCTGGTGAGGCGTGGTCTCCTTGCTGCAGCCCCACTGTGTTGGTCAGAAGGAGCCCCAAACCAAATCATTAGCTTCCTATTCTTTTATTGTGCAGTTACATCAGACTCTCAGCTCCTGAGACTCATGGTCCCCTGAAATGGTCAGGGTCTTGATACTGCCTTTGTTTTCATGGAACCGACAAGTAAACCAGGCCCCCTGGCCCCTGGACTTGAGGTGGGAACTCAAAAACATGGCTGTTTTCCTTCATTCTGTGTATTCTGTTATTTCAGTAGATTAACTGGCTCCTCTCCCAAATTTATAACATCTAGAAATGTGACAAACTTGTCATCTTCATATATGTATGTGTGTGTATACACACACACAGATATACATACACACATATAGGTACAAATATATCTGTGTATTCGTATGTTTTTATTTTTTTGTTCTTTTAGCGTAAGTGCTTCTTGTATACTGTTAAAAAAAATTTGAGAATGCCGAGAAACAAACAGGAAGGTCACCCTTGATCTCAGCACCCAAAGGCGATTTTCATTTTAAATATTTTGGTATATGAAATTTTAGCCTTTTCTGTTGATATGTGATACTCTTTATTTTGCAGAGTTGAAATGATGCTGTCGTATGCCATTTGTAGCTAGTTTTTCTTTAACATTTATTTATTTTTAATTGCAATTATTAGCACATTAATTCTACAAATTAGGTCATTTTCCCCCCTCTGTCCTTATCTCTCACTGGTTCTCTTAAAAACACTTCATAATTGTTAAGCACAGTGGTCCTTTCTGGCTTCTTACCTGCTTTGACCCTCACTGCCTCTCTTTGCCATTGCTCTTTCTTTGTTTTTGTACTGGGAATGGAACCCAGGTGTGCTTAACCAATGAGTCACATCCCCGGCCCCTTTTATTTTTTTATTTAGAGACAGGGTCTCACTAAGTTGCTCAGGACCTTGCTGAATTGCTGAGGCTGGCTTCGAACTTGCGATCCTCCTGCCTTAGCCTCCTGAGCCAGTGGGATTACAGGCATGCACCACCGGGCCTGGCTTTTTCTGTTATTTTGTTACATTTTTTTTTTTTTTTTATTAGTGTCTTGTGGATGTACACAATGGTGAGCTTCACTGTGGTGTGTTCACATATGTACAAAGGAAAGTCAGGTCAGTTTCATTCCATGTGTAACCAGCTTTTTTAAAGCTTTGCGGCATGTGGCTTTCTTTATTGTCAACAAACACATTTCTACAGCCTGGTTTTTAATAGCTGCAGCGTCCACCACTGCAGGAAGGTGTGTGACTTCTTTGACTACCCTCCCACTTGACATGTTGTTCCCAGTGTCTCCATAAGTGCATAACAAGTAGACATATTAAGAGCTTTTTGTATACTGGAGATCTTAAAGAGTCTCTGCCCTGTGTCGCAGTCCCTGCGCCAGTTCTTCCTCATCTCTCACTGGTAGTGATGTTTTGAGAGTCCCAAGTTGAAAATATGTACATGGTGAACTCTGCATCTTCATGTCCCTCCCCTTCGTTAGCTTGGACTTCCTTTCCCTTACTGCTCATGTTCCCTTATTACCCTCTTAGTTCTCCTCTGGTTTCATGTTTTCACACTCAACTTGGTGATCCATGTGGAGTTTATTTTGGTACATGTTGTGTGGTGAGGATCCCTGTCTTTATTTCTCCTCAGTTAATGATCATCCCCAGCCCCATGGACTAAGCAATCCACCTATCCTTCCTACAGTGCCTAGAAATGCCACCATGTCACCCACTAAATTCTCATTTGGGTCTGTTCCTAGACTTTTCTCTTGTTTCATTAATTTGCCTTGACTTGGGCCTGCACACAATTGCCTTAATTATTTTATCTGGACACTGCCCATTAAAGTATAATAATTTTATCAATCTTTTTAACATGATTTTAATTTCACCTGTTTACTCCTCTGTGTGACTCCTATAGACTTTATTGGGTTGGTGGGCATGACTACTATGTCTATTTAAATCTTTTAGAAATATTAGTCGAGAAAGGTCTAATTAGATAGTCACATTTTGCTGTAGACATCTGCCTTCAGATCGACTTTGATTCATGATCAAAATTCTTTAGGCCAACCTTCCTGAGTACAAAGACACCTTACGATACAATAGCCAGATCCTCCTATTTCCAGATTGCTCACGAGGAATAAGAGACAAAATCAAATTTCATTCATTTTTAGTAGTTCCCTGATGTGCCAATACAGTTGTAATAATAGCAGTAGTAGCTGGGCATGGTGGTGCACGCCTGTGATCCCGTTAACTCAGGAGGCTGAGGCAGGAGGAGCGTTAGTTCAAAGCCAGCCTCAGCAACTTAGTGAGACTCTCAAAGTAAAAGGAGCTAACGATGTGGCTCAGCAGTTAAGCATTCCTGGGTTCAGTCCCTAGTGCCAAATTAAAAAAACAACAACAACAACAACAGAAAAGCCCAGCAGCAGTCACCTTGTGTAGGGAAAACAGGAAAGTGGCGAGATAGGGATACAGGATGTAGTCGCTCATTCTGCATTTGGTGAACTTGCATTCACTTCTGGTGATTTGCTGATCTTTTCTAAATACTTAACAAACACCTGCTTAATGCTTTTGAATTTTTGCCACACATATTCCTGTCCATAATTCCCAGGTTGGAATGAGTTCCCCTCTCATCGATGCTACTTTTTTTTTTTCTGGATTAAGTGAAACATTACAAATGCACGGGAAAGAACACACTGAGATGTTAAGCAATTTCCTCTGCAGTTTGGTTAATTCTTAGAACAGGGCTTAGATCTCTGCCTGGCCATAGAAGGGGTAGGGCGTTTGGCTGCTTCCCACCCACTACATCTTTCCTCTCCGGTGAAGGACAGTGGTAAAGATCTGCATTGGGATTTTGCCTATGATAGGCTACTTGGAGGGACATGGAGGTTCTTACCCAAACATCTTTGGTTTCTTTCTTAGAAGGAGATCATTTTTAAAAGTAGCTCATTTCCTTCTTTTTAATGTTGGGCCATCAGATATTGAACATAAGGGATTAAGCAGGCTGGCATCTGTACATTTGCAGATCGTAGCTCTCTGGTGTCATTGGGTGGGTTTCTCTTTGGCTGGCTGTTGATTGCTTTTTCTGACCTCTGCATTATCACTGTGTCCACCACAGTAAACCCTCAGACTAGCAGAGAAAGTAAACATTATTGGTGGAGACAGTCCCAGGTCTGTGTGTGTAACAAATGGGCTGAGAGATCTGTGAGCACTGTGGTCCATGGACCTTGAGCATCTCCCACACCTGCTGATGGATGATGCCTTTACCATCTCAGGTGTTCATATCCCTTGCCACTCTGTGAAGGAGATCTGTCTTCTTTTGAAACAACCCCTAGATCATCTCAGTTTTGTGGGAACTCCTTAGCTCTGTGGTGTGGTCCCTGTGGGAATGACACGGCGCTGTCCCATTTGGACTGCTCTGAAATTTTGGAGTTTTATGTCAAGCTGCAGGATGAGAGTGACTTAACCTTCTTACACTGTATTTCCCCCTCCCTAATTTGAAGTGGATTGTCATAATGTGGTGATATTACATGCATCAGGCTGTCAGGATTGAGTGAGTTAATGTTTCTCAGGACCCTGTCTAGTGTATCATGAGGGCTCTCATGGATCTGAGAAGCCATGTATTTCAAACAAAGACATGTAAAAAAAGACAACCTCTCTGGCTTTCTAGATGGATCTTTCCATTAAAAGCATCTGTTCATGCAAAGTAAAGTTTATCTCTTTTACAAAACATTTTTATTTTTTTTTAATAATGTAATAACTAAAAAGTGGAGTTTCATTGCCAGCCAAATCCTGGGCTGGAGTTTGTGATTTATTTTCTAAAGAATAAAGTATGAAAAGGTAAAAAGACTAACTTACCATTGCAGAAACCTGGCAGATGCCACCTTAACTGAGTGATCAAAGTTAATGTCACCAGTGATAATCAAGTTGATGTCACCTGTCCCCTGAGATGATGTGACAGGAAGGGTACTTTCCCTCAGCAGTGTTCTTTCCAAAAATCTATAACCTCAGTCTCATCAGGAAAAAACACAGAGGGTCACATGGAGGGTCATTCTACAAATACCTGACCAGCTCCCTTCCAAAGTGTCCAGGTCATGGGAGACGAGGAGAGGAGGCTCCTCTCATAGATTGGGGGAGATAGAGGAGTGTTTTGGTCAGCTTTTTTACCACTGGGACCAGAAAGACCTGACAAGAACAATTAGAGAAGTTGTTTATTTGGGGGCTCACAGTTTCAGAGGTCTCAGTCTGTAGATGGTTGACTCCATTCCTTGGGGCCTGTGATGAGGCAGGACATCATGATGGAAATGTGTGGCAGAGGAAACAGCTGGGGACATGATTCCTGGAAGGAGAGTGAGAGAGAGAGAGTGCGAGAGTGAGCACACTAGATTTGCTCAACAAGGACAAAATATATACCCCAAAGGCCCCAGGGACCCACCTCCTCCAGCCACACCCTACCTGCCTACTGCTACCACCCTAATCCCTATCAAGAGATTCATACACTGATTAGGTTAAGACTCTCATAACCTGATCGTCTCACCTCTAAGCTTTCTTGTGTTGTCTGTCACGTGAGCTTTTAGGGGGATACCGCACATTTAACCCATAGTAAGGAGCTCTGACAGCCAAGTGCCTCATGAGTTCCTGATCCAGATCCTAGGACATAGGAAGCACATCATGGAAGAAGCTAGTGACATTGGGACAAAGCCTGTAATTTAGTATTAGAAAGGAACCCACCTTAATTTCTTAGTTAGGGTAAATGTTCCAGGTATGAAGGAGGAGCGTGTTGATGCCAGAGGAAGCTACGGGAAGGGCGTAGGAACTCTCAGCTAGCTTGGGGGCTCTTCTGTGGATCCACATTAATTCCACAGGGTTAAAAACAACCCACCCCATGGTGTGCACCTGTTTAAAAAATGTTCAGTCAGTTTAGAACAGGAGGTGAAGAGTGGCAGCTGCATGGCCACCTCCCAAGGACAGTGACTGTTAAATGTTGGCTTCCTCTGGACCCCCTTTCTAAGTTCCCCTTCCTTTTTTTTTTAGCATCTTAAGTAGTCTTTTGAACTCCTATCCCAATTATACACTTTAGAAATTTCCAGTCTTTTGATTATAGTGCAGTGTTCTAAAAAAGTTTTTCTGGACACGTGTTGGCCCTTCCCTAAGACTTACTTAAAGTGTGTGTGTTCAGCCAATGTTGAATTTTATTTTCCACTTACGCTTCTAACCCATTCAGGTCCCATTTATATTGCCTTTGCCCTTGCCAGTCTTTCTAAAGCCTCCCAAATTAGCATCATCTGAGAATTTAATTAACTTGCTGTTTACTAACCCTCTCCTTTCAAGATAATTAATGAGGATGTTAAGTGACACTGGGCCTGACACAGCTCCCAGTGGCACCTGAGCAGGCACCTACTGGAGTAGAGCTTGGGGCCTGCGACCTCCCCCTTCTCTACCCTTCAGCCATCGTGGAGGCCGGGGAGGCCCTGTGGCTGCACCAGGGCAGGTACCAGAGGCAGATGTTTGCTTAAAGTCAGCCTTTCTCGCTTCGCCTTTTATCCACTCATTTTCTGCTTTGTTAATTAAAAAGCCTCATTTTATCTAGAGTGGAATGCTTATTTTTTGTGTGTTATTCCCTGGACAGAGTCTCCATTATTGGGCTTGAAATTAAACGAGCTGAGAGCGTCCAGTGTTCAGTTCCCTTTTGTTTCTGCCAAAGCGGCAGCGTAGCATCTCCTGCACCTCCCCACCCCAGCTCTCAGCTTGGCCCAGGTGACTAGAGGTTATCATAGATCTGGAATTCAGCCCTGCCCACTAGAACTTTCTGCAGTGACAGCAGTATTGTGCATCTATGCCGCCCAGCATAGCAGCCACACATGGCTATTGAGCACTTGAAATGTGGCCAGGGTGACCAAGGAACTGAACTTTGAATTTGTATGCAGCCTAATGTAAGTGTAATGGGCACACGTGGCTAATGGCTACTGTATCGGCCAGCTGCCTTTGGTGACCTCTGATCTGCCTTGGGTTATCAGTGGCAGGTCTGAAAGCCCCTGTCGTTTCCATACCTTCCTGGCAGCTTTCCTCTCTAGCCCAGAAGAGTAAACTGATTTCGCCATCACACTCAGCAAGCTGTAATTAGGAAGGTAAGTTTTCTGAAGGAAAAAGATGTTACTTTCTAAATCCAAATGTAAATGACTTGGATTATCCGTGTCACTGAGCGCTTCATTCATGCAGATAATTGAGAATTGACAGTGTCCTTTTCCCTCAATTACTTCCTGATAGTTCCATGTGTTACAATGGTGGAAACATGGAGCTGTTTTTAAATAGCTATGTTAATGTCCTCATTAATTTTACCTTTTTCTACCAATTAACAAATATTAACTCCCGTGGCAGAATTAAGTTGGCTTCCTTCCCTTAGGCAGCCGCCTTCACTCTGAACTCTCTTACCGCCCAAGTGTGCTCACGCTCAGCTTCCCGCCTCCTGTTTAGCAGTGTATGGCTCACGCAGAAGCACCGGGTTTTCTGGTAGGTCTTTGTGATTGAGCACTCACGGCTTGGCACAGCACGGTGTCACAGAACACAGAACTGGGGCTAGGAGACCTGGGGTTGACTTCCATGACCTCCACTTGCAGGCCTCTTTCTCTTGTTTATATATGGGGCAACTCCGGGTTGCAGACCCAGTGCCTATGGGGGCACGCAGGTCTCACAAATGGGTGGTGTACTGGGCTGGAGGGCACCTGCCCTGTCTTGTCTAAATAATTGTTGACATGAGGGAATGTGGAACCAATACAGCCAGATACTTCTTTGGAACAAGGAGAAAATGTTTGACTGCATGGGAAAATGAGAAATTTTTAAAATGTTCACCATTAATTCAGAATTCTTAAAAATTTAGAGAGTTATTCAGCCCATACCCACAGGGCTGCGAGGCACTGCAGTTTTCCTTCTGTGATTCAACTTTCTTCTCTGTCCATTAAACTGCGAAGAAAGATACCTGGCCCTTCCCTGGCCCCCACCCCAGGTGTCAGAAGGTAGTTGTGGAACTGTGGAATGGCCAAACCCTTTGAAATCGACACAGGGCTGGAGGCAGGTAAGATGGTGTCATTGAGAACATGTTGAGATGTTGTGTTTTTCTAAACCCAGACCCCCTGATCTCTGGGTTCTGGACGTCAAGATCACCACTAGGGTTCTGCTCTGTAGAGATGCTTAGGAAGAGACTGTGGTGAGTAGGGAAAAGCACAGGCAGGACAGTTGGCACGTTTCCCCTTTCTTTTCTGTGCTCTCTGGCTGTGTAAAGCCCTGGTGGCTTTCAACTGCTGGAGGGTACCAAAGCCAGCCTGGCCTCATTTTTGTTGCTGATAAAAATTCCATCATCAGTTCAGGTAAAAGTGGAATCAGTTACAGCTCTTGCTAGGCTCAGAACGCATGTCTGACCTGAACCCCTGTTGGTGCGGCAGCGCTCATCGTGGTCAGGCAGCTGGAGTACCAGGGCCATGGGGCGGGAGCACACTCAGGTAGTGGGCCTTACATTGGGAGCGTGGAAACAGAGATGAGTTGTTCTCCAGTCATTTCATAATTCAGAGCTAAATGATTCTTGAGTGGGTGTTGACTTTCAATTTAAAAACAACTAATTTTTCTATGACGTTTTCAAGCCTGACTTTTTACTAAGTTTTGAAAGTTATAAGAAGCTTGTTTTGCTTAATAAAGAATGCACATGTATGTGTGCAGTGTGTCTTCTCTCCTCTTCGTTGAGACCAGGCAAGTGATATTCCAAATGGTTGGGTGAATTTTTTTTTTTTAATATTTTTTTTAGTTGTAGATGGACACAATATCTGTATTTTATTTATTTTATGTGGTGCTGAGGATTGAACCTAGTGCCTCACGCACGCAAGGCAGGCGCTCTACCACTGAGCTACAGCCCCAGCCCCTGGTTGGGTGAATTTTTCAACTTTGGGTCCAGCATCAACACAATACCCACGGAGGGGGAATCCAGCCAGCCATTTGCCACTTTCTTTTATGTGTGTGAGGGGCATGCTGGGGATTGAACCGAGGGGTGCTGTACCACTGAGTTACATCACCAGCTCTGTTTGTTTGTGTTATATTCTTCTTCTTCTTCTTTTTTTTTTTTTCTTGAATGCCAAGACACAGTCTTGCTAAAATGCCCAGGCTCATCTCCAACTTGTGATTCTCCTACATCAGCCTCCTGAGTCACTGGGATTGTATGTTTGTACCACTGACCAGCTCAGCCACTTACTTTTATAAATAAAGTTTCATTGGAACGTAGCCACGCTTATTCGCTTGCATATCATCCATCACTGTTTTTGTGCCATGCCCACGGAGTAGTTGTGGCTAGAGATGGTATGGCCCTCAGTGCCCTAGATATTTACTATCTGGGTATTCACAGAAAAAAGTTTGCTGACCCCTGGTCTAAGTAAGAGAAATGTGTCTTCTGAGCGGCTGTATTTTAATGAATTCTGGGGAAGCTGCGGACTAAGACATTATTCTACCCACACCATCCTTAAAAATGCAATTGTTGTCAGCTTGGCTGGCTCTGGTTTATTTCTGTGATCTGAAGAATTTGCTTATTAGATGTTGAATGCAATGACCCTGGTTTCATGGTAACTAACCCTGCCTCAGCCCCTCGCTAATGTACTGCTAGTCATTTTATTCAGGAGACTGAGTAGCTTTCAACATTTCTGTGGGAAGGATGCTGCTCATTAGTGGATGTGTGCAGCCTTCAGTTTAGCTAAAATCTGAATGCTTTCTCAACCTGAAACACTGGGTATTATTCTAAATGTTAAGTAATATAGCTCTCCACAAAGACGGAGTGCTTCCCAGTCATTAGTACCGTGCTCCATCATCATTCCTCATGATAATGCCATCAAATAGGTTCCTAGTATCGCCATCCGGATCCTAGTGCTGGAGCAGGGACGGAAGGGTGACTTGTTGAAGGTCACATAATAACAAAGCCTGTTGGCAATCTGTGTCATCTCATGAGTCATGTTGGCGCTGGGGAATGCAGCTGGCACCAGCGGGATGTACACCCAGAGGCAAGGCAGTCCTCCCAACAGGTTCTTCCCCAGCACAACCGGTGATTTCATTAGCGAGGTAAGTGAACGGGAGATCAAGCAATTAATTCGTCTTTGTGTGGACCTAGGACCCCAGTGAAATCAGGTGGTGGGCAAGACTCTCCGAGTCTTCAGGCTCCCTTTGGAACAGATCATCACCACCCGGCAACTCTTCCCTTTGCATTTTGCTTTGCCATCTGTGAAGCACGCTCACTGGGTGTACCGCCCCAGCCCCATGGCCCCTCCTGTGTTGCGTCAGGCCTCTTTCTGCGCTGGAGATGACTTAGTGTCAGAGCTGCTGGTCCGCTGTGTGGCTCCTGGGTGTTGAGTGCTGAGTAGGAAGGCACACTGTCCCTACCTTCAAAAACCTCCCGATGGCTTATGTGCTGTGCACATGAAGTCCATGACCAGCTCTCAGAGCAGCAGTGCAGAAAGGCATCTGAGTGCTCCAGACTGTTAGTTCCGAGGAGAAAGCACCATTGCAGATAGAAACAGGGTAGAAGGTGGGGCACTTAGAAGGGAGGCCCTGGGATGGGTGGAATGGAAGTGTGCACGGGAAGGGACGTCCTGAGCCGGTGCACAGGTGCATGTACACACACACACACACACACACACACACAGAGTGAACTTTCAGGACAGAGAGCTGGCACAGACCCTGTTGACCAGGGTGGTACAGGGCACTGGTGAGTCAGGAGACCTGGAGTAGAGGACCTTTGTCACAGAGAGAAAATGATGACAGAAGTTTGGAGAGATGACAGATGTTATGGGAGATTAAAGTGTGGGGCCATAGGAAGCAGGAATGTAGACAGACAAATGGGGAATGAAGGAGTCAAAGCCAGAAAAGTAACCACTATAAAAATACAGGTGCTACCATCAGCTGGGACTGGCTTTTGGTTCCGTTGGCCTTATATTTATAACACGGAAAGGTCAGTGGAAGATTTATGTTTTAAGACTTCAGCCTTTGGAAAAGGGCATCCATGGACTGTATTAATACTGGGAGAGCAGGCTACTGGCTTGAGATTCCAAAAAAAACGTCACCTGCCATTTGGTGGGCGTGGTGACTGGCTGTCTTTGAATACTGTAGCTCAGGAAGGAGCCCAGAAGGCCTCTGTCCAGATGTTACCATGTCCCTGTCACATAGAAACTGCTGGCGTGCAGTGTGCCACAGTGTCCTGTGCTTTGTAGTTGGCAGCATCACAGCAGTCCTCTCTCTGGTCCTACCTTTGCCCAACTCCACTATTTTGTTCAAATGCAGTGCTTACCAATTATTTGCCAGTTCTTTAGAGGTAAGTTTTTTTTGAAACTTGAGTTTCACTGAGGAAAATCCCTCATGGTGCTCCAGCAGGTTTTGTGAACCATCATCTGTCTGCAGTGAAACTGGTGTCCCACCCCTCGCCGGCCACCTTGCCCCAGCAGATCTTTTTCCATTGGCTTTTTCCTGGCTCACCACTGTTTCTTGGGCTGTTGAAACAGCAAACTTACGCCCATAAGGAGAGGCTATTTTGGTCAGTGTGGGCTGGCCAATGAAACACTTCCCTGTATTTCACCATTTAGAAATAAGTTTACATTTTTTTTCACTGACTGACCTTGCATCTCACGTCACGGAGGGCTTGAGAGCAGAACCAGGTGGCAGAGGCCAGACCGGGGTGGTTGGCCATCCCTGGGAGGGATCTGTTGGGGGCAAGGAGGCATTAGCTGACAGGGGTGGGGCACATCTCAGCATCCAGCTCCTAAACCCCTGTGGGGAGATTGTCCTTTCCTCACAGGTCCTGGAATTTGAAAATAGAGGAACATGAAATATGCAGACCACCATATTTCAGGGTCTTGCAAGTGTCAGGGGTCCAGACAGCAGTGGTTCTCAGCCAGTCAGATCAGAAGACAGGAAACAGGGAGAAAATAATGTTGTTAATGTGCAATGTACATGTGTCTGTAGAGAAAAGCACACCCCTCATCCTGACTCGTCAGAGCTGGAGACGGTGGAGCTGTGGTACACGTGTTCTGGGAGTGCTCGTTTGGCCTCGTCTTGCAGGTGTCTGAGACTTCCACACTGCTCCCTTGGCTCTGATGGACCTTTATGTTTAGCACCAAAATGTGCAACAATTGTTTTTCTCTATAAAGGTGTCGTAGACCCTACCAGTGCATGTTCTGGGTTCTGCTTGAGTTACTACTCCCCTGGAGAGGCATCTCTGGAGGCTGCTCTCTCTCCCTGTCCTCTGTGGTTTTCTTTTCCATGTTCTAGATGTTTCTCAGTGTATATCCAAACCTTGCAGTTATTTGCCAATTAATAGTAAAATAGCATCGTGATATTAAACCTAGATAAAAAGCGTAACTAGACCTGTAGAAGATATGGAAGAGTAGAATATTGATGACCTGTAAGTTGTTCGCTGTGGGGACATCATATTGGCTGATGGGAGGGGAGTCTTTTGTCACCATATACTAAAAAAATGGAGTCACTAAGTACAGTCATTTACAGTTACTATCTCCCACCATAAAATCTTATTTAAATAAGCAGTAAATATTAGTAAACATACTTATTCTTTCTAGTCCCCACCTCCCCTTGCAGTCACCAGGGAATGGAAAGTCCTGTGTGAAACAAGTGTGCAAAGGAGTGATTTGTGGTGGGCCCTAACAGGGTCACCTAATGCTGTGGGACCCCAGAGGCAGGGCGATGGTTTTAGGTCAGGTGTGTTGGGGAAGGGCGTCTGGTGGAGGTGCCCTCAGCCGGCCTTGCAAATTCCCTGGTGTTTCAGCCTGCCAAGGAGGCCTTGGGGAGGGTTTGTTTTTTGTTTTTGTTTTTTGTTGTTGTCATTTTTGTTTTGATACTGGGGATTGAACTCAGGGGTACTCACCACCGAGCCACATCCCCAGCCCTATTTTGTGTTTTATGTAGAGACAGGGTCTCACTGAGTTGCTTAGCGCCTCGCGGTTGCTGAGGCTGGCTTTGAACTCGCGATTCTCCTGTCTCAGCCTCCCTAAGTGCTGGGATTACAGGCATGCGCCACCATGCCTGGCTGGGGAGGGTTTTTAAGCAAGAAAAGGTACCAAAATTGAAAAGATCTGAGTTGGTAGGTGCGGTGGGAGCTGGAGTGGAGGATTGGAGTCTGGGGTGAGGGGGATGGATTTTAACTGGATTAGACAGGGCTTGAAAGGGAAGCCAAGAGCAGGAGTAAAAGGGAACATGAGGGGACTTTCCATTTGTTCAGACACCTTCAGCCAACAATTTTTAAGGACCTACTGTGGATCAGAAGCTGTGCTGAGGATGGAAGGACACAACTTGGCCTCAGCCTAGGAGATGCTGCTCATGGAGTGGCAAAAGGCCAGGACTGGTCTGTAGCCTAGTGAGTCTGTGCAGCCCGGAAGCTGCCTCTGGCAGGCTGTGGGGCCCAGCAAGCCAGAGACTGAGCCTGGGAGGTAGGATGTCTTTGGAGCCTCAGTGGCCCATGAGCTGGGCCTTGGTACAATGGAGGACTGGTCATTTGTGTTGAATATTTATTTTCTTTTAGTCTGCTGGTTGGTCCCCCATACCTTTAAAAAAACAACAAACACAAAACCCAGCTATCGTCATCTTACTTCAGTCACAATATGGGACTATTAATTTTTGAAATTCAATAGCATTAACCTACTCCACGTTCTTTTCCAATTAATAAACTGAATTCTCACACAATCTTTATGTTCTTTTGGGTTTTTGATTCCCAAAGACCTTGCTTTTGGAAGCAGGTAGGCTAGAGTAAATCATTCCTGTTGTGAGCCAAACTTCAGGGAAAAGAAACAGTTTTTTAGATAAATCTTCGACACTGAACTATTTCTGATTGAGAAAGAACCAGTTGGCCAACCGCGTCTCTGACATATCAGAACGTCATCTCACTGCCTTGCCTGGCCTGCCGTCTAAAACAGTGGTCACCAAATGAGCTTGCATCAGACAGACCTGGGAGGCTTGTTGAAACCCACATCTCCCCCCAACGCACACACTTCTGAGGATCTGGACAGGGCCTGAGAGTCTGCATAATCTGCATGTCTGGTGTTTCCTGGCAGTGCTGATACCAGGGGTCCAGGAAGGCCCCTTGAAAACCTTGCTGAAAGCTGAGCATCCCCTGGGAAAAGGAAGTGCTTGGTTCTTGACAGAGCCAGCCTTCAGCATGGCTTTGTCTCAAGGACTTCCACAGTGGACACCTTTCCCCACCTTTCATAGTGGCCTCCGAGGGGGGAAAGCTGCTCTCCAAACTCTCTGGGGAGCCTTCCTTGCCAGCTTTGTGAGGAATTAGCTCCTTCGCAGTTTGCACACCTTGCAGGGTGCAGGGCCCTGAGCAATGGCTTGCAAGACTCTTGACTTCCCACCTCCTCTTCTGTGTGGGTGTGGCCGTTCTCAGCACTAGATTCGGATCTCAGAGTCTTGGACCTCAGCCCTGGGAACTGCAGTTGGTTCTCATCTGTCTCCAGTCCCCAGCCCACCTGTGTAGCTGTCAGACTTCAAGGTTCAGCCTTGTCCTTTTCTCCTGCTGGGGCCCTGCCCTGAGAGACCCGCCAGCTCCTTTGTGATCCGGAAAGGATGTGAGGAAATGAGGGTGTTAATCTTCAGGGACAGCTTGGGGGAAGTGAACAGATACCCAGAGGTCCCCTAGCCCATGGGATGCTCCTGGTCTTTGAGCTCATGCTCATTGGAATGATTAATTGATGTCTTCCACTCTGCCGGACAATTAAGGAAAGCAGGAGAAGGAGGGAAAAGTCTTCAGTTAGACCTAATTTGGCACCATATTGTTTTCTGTTAATCTATTTTGTTTTCTGTCCGTCTGTCCCAAGGGACGGGTGCCTTGCTGCTTGCTGAAGCATGCATAACTAATGTCCTCATTAAGGGCTGATCTGTTTATCAGGGCCATGCGAGGAAGCCAGCCTGCCAAACCTAGGCACAAGCTGGGGGCTGTTACCTCCCTCTGGGCCTTAGCCCCACCTCATTAAGCTGGTCCAGGCTATTGATTGGGAGCCTGTGTTTGGAAGAGTCTTACTTACTCCATGCATTATCTTGACAGATTGATCAGACCTGATTGAGAACCTCTTAAAGGAACGAACAGCTGTAATGGGAAAGTTGGACTCTGTCATCCGTTAGGATGATTCTGGGAGCAAGAAGAACAAGGCTGACATCTTGGAGCAATTGTATTTACAATTAACATGGCTGAAAACGATTGCCTCTATTGATCCCCCCTTCCTGCAATTACAGCCCCATTGTTTACATTCCAGCACTTCAGTTATAAAAAGGAAATTCAATAATTATTGCATTATTTAAAGTTAAAGTGCCACAGAGTTTGCTGGCTGCGCTTGCTGGTTGATTTAACGTTCAGTAAAATCCATGCTGAGCCCTCCATCTTGAGGCCGAACAATATCGGCTTTTAATGAGACTTAAAAAGCGGGGGAAGGAGAGCAAAACTCAGTGCTCAGGGTGTTTGTCTGGGTTATTTATGGGGGGGGGAGGAAGCCCAAAAGCAGAGCAGAGAAACTAGCCATGTCATCGTTCGCCAAGCCCAAGTCACCACGTGGCTCTGCTCTGTAGATGGCCGTGCCCCGGCCTCTTGGCTTAGACTCAGCTACTTCCTCAAAGAAGCATTTTTCTCTTTTTCACCCTCTTGGCCCCTTGTCCCCTTTCCACAAGTGCAAGTATCCCTTTCAGCCTTCAGCAAAACCCATGCATTTAAAGGAAAAGGGTAAAACTCTGGCAGCAGCCAGAATGATCACCACCATAGGCGCTTGTTAAAAGGGAGATTCCTGTCCCTGTCCCATCACTTTCCCATTTATTTCAAGGGAGAAAGGAAATAAGATTAAAAAAAAAAATCAGTTCTTATGAAGAAGAAGTCAGCCCTGTGGGTGCTCCATATCCCCCGTCCCTGTCACATCCGCTGCCCTGTCTTCTCTCATAATGAAAGTGATAAGGGTTTTTGTCAGCAAATCGTGAGAGCTTGGGAGAAGCCTCCGGGTCTGAGCGCCAAATTCATGCACTCAGCAGCAGCAACCAGAAAGTTCAAGAGCTTGGGAGGAATTTTAAAGAGCATTTTATTTTTCTTGTGTTGGGTTGAAATTCTTCCACAGGCTCTGTTCCAGCAAGACATCTGGACAGGTGCACCCAACAGGATTGGAGCAAGGAGGGAAGGCCATGCCCCGTGCTTTGCTATCAAGAGTCACGCTTCCCGCCACGGCCCCAGGAAACTTTAGACTGCAGGTGTGAAAGGGGAGAGGAAGATGAATAGAGCCAATTCTGACTTTTATGAAGTATCTGGAGCAGGCCAGTAGCGGGCAGCTGCTTCTGTGTGACTTTTTCATTAAGGAGGTGAATTCTTGAGTGCAAGCATTGCATGATTTATCTGACGCACCTTCCTAGCATCTGAAATAGTCTCTGGGAAAAGACAAGCGCAGAGATTTCAGGTCTTGTAAATTCTCCTCCCTCTAGTGGGGCATGTCCATTTCCAAGCCACAGCAGCATCAACTGGGAGATGCAGATTATTGGGTCCCACCCAGACCTGCTGAATCAGATACCCTGGAAGGGAGGGGCCTGGCCGTCTATAGTGTAACAAGCCCCCCCAGGTGCTTCTGATGCATGCTCAAGTTAGAGAACCGCCAAGCTGGAACACCAACTGTATCATAAGCCACCAGGCCCACCTTAGCGTACTCACTCGTCACTGACGAAGCAAGATCTGGGCTCACGGCACGGTGACCATGACAGCGCCAAATATTAGGGTGGTCCTTCACATCTTCCAAAAGATTTTTACGTATATTTTCTCATGGTTTTAAAAATGGGCTGTGAGGGAGGGCAAGTGTAAATATCTTCATTTTACATATGAAGTGGTACACTAATCCCCCCGGGTGGATTATCATGGAATTGGAGAAAAAAAATAAGCAAATCCTTTTGCATGGATTTGAGGAATCAGGGAAGTGTTTACCAACCATATTGGCCGAGTTTCCTCCGTCCCCTGGTCCTTTCCTGGGATGTTGGCATGTGCTGTTCATTTTCAGTATATTGGCAACCCAGTGGGCATAGTGATCCAGTGAACTGATAGGTTCTGTGGCCAGGGCATGGTTGTAGGATTTGGATCCTGGCTCTGCCTGCACCAGCAGCAAAACTTTGGGGGAGTTACTCAAGAGAAAAACTCAGCACCTTTTATAAGGAAGAAGTTGGCCCATGTGCACTTAGGATCCCTGTCCATGTCAGCATTTTGGTATATCACAGATTTTCTTACTGTCAACCATGGGGTTCCTCTTTGGAATCTGGGAAGGGATGGAGATTCCAAAGAGGGTAATGTCAAATACGAAGTTCATTTCCCATCCCTGATCCCAAAGACTAGCGTCAAAAAATAAAAGTAAGTGCTGAGCTCAGCGGCAAATGCCTGTAATCCCAGCGGCTAGGGAGGCTGAGGCAGGAGGATCACGAGTTCAAAGCCAACCTCAGCAATTGAGCGAGGCCCTAAGCAACTTAGTGAGACCCTGTCTCTAAATAAAATACAAAACAGGGCTGGGGATGTGGCTCAGCGGTCAAGTACCTGAGTTCAATCCCCAGTACCCAGAAAACAAATTAAAATAAATAAATGTAAGTAATCATAGCAGCCTTGTTTATTAGGGTAGCTATGTAACAGGTGTGCTATATTACGCTTTTTATATGAATTACCCCCATTGAATCCTCTCAGTGGTGCTGTCTTAATCTGGAGTGTGCTTAAGTATTAACAGTTTGGCGTTGGAGTGGAATGGACTCTGGAGTCGCATGTGTATTGTGGCCCCTCTTTTTGTGTGAGGAGTTGTTTGCAAGGGCCGGGAAGTTGGTGCTAGGGAAGAAGTGCGTCTCCGTAGATGGAGAAGGTCACTGTTACCTCTCTTCTGTCCTGGTAAAGGGGGTGATTTTCAGATCCTGGGAACTCTCAGTTTTTCCTGGAGGTTGGTCAGTACAATGTTGGCTCTGTGGGAACCACTTTGATGTTTGGCCCACCCACATATTCTGAGCTCTGTCGGCCCTGATTTGACTGCTGGGGCACTAGTCCTTACTTAGCTTGTGGTACTGTGCTCTGATGGGTACCTTTCATAGGAAGGACCCCTGTGTGTCTGATGAGCTTCCTCCCCACGTGCAAACAGTGACTCTACCACACTCCTTTCTGGAGTTTTCCTAAGAGGGGAAATGAAATCTGTTATGCTAAGGCATTGACATTCCCCAAGGGTCTTTGTACTTTTCCAGAAAAGACTCAGAGCCAAGGCAGGTATAGGCCAGGCAGAGGTTCAGAGTTAGACCATTATTTTTCTTCTAGGATTTACTGTACAGCTCAGGGCCACTGATACTGAGACATTTGAGTCAGGCAGTGTCACTCGTGTAGGGGAAAGAATGGGAAGTCAGATACTGAGAGGGAATCATCATGGCTTGTTCCGGGACACGAGGTATCTGGCCTAGAAACCAAAAAATAGGGCAGAGCCACCCAAACAGATGGATCTAGGGAGCGTTTTTGCTTCCTTTTGCTTTTTTTCTTCTAAATCATGGTTGGGGCTTATATCTTCTGGTATCTGCAGGGCTCCTACAGTAAAATAGGACTAAATTAGCATGTGCCAAGGACGAGGGCATGAGTGGATGAAAAGCCAAGATTAAACAGAAAATATGTATATATTTAGGTTGACCTTTCATGCATCTTCCTAAAAATGTGACATTAAATCTGAAGTTAACTCAGCCTTGCTGATTAAAAAAATTTAACTGCCCCGTGCCCCCCCCCCCTCCCGTTTCAATGCCTCTGAAAGGATTCCTTTTTCGGGACTTCAAGGTGAATACCTGGACCTGGAGGGTCTGGTGTTCCAGAAGGCCTGCGATCAGCACAGTGTCCTTTGCTGGCTGTGGACTTGGGATTGAGTCTCAGGTCCCCCTCTTGACTGTTAACATGCTCTGTGAGACCTTGAGGCAATCACATGACCTGCCTGAGCTTTGAGTTCCTCCAAGGACGTGAGCCAAACGCGGCCCAGCTTGCGGGGCTGTAAAGAGAAAATTAAACAGTTTGTGTAAGTGCTTCATCAAGGGTACGTGGTGTATGTGCCCAGTGACAAGTGATGACCTGCTCACTCTTTATTTCCTTTTATGACATTGGGAGAACAGCACGCTAACTCTGGATCCCCATCTTCTGCCCATTCTTTCCAGGTTTGATGGTGAGATTTCAAACTCTCTCCCCAAACACAGAACCTGAAGCTTTGGCAGGCTGTGGTCAGCACTCTTGCCCTCTAGAGGGGTGATGTGGCAGTGGCCTCCTCTACTGTGGGCCTGTCAGCTTAGTGGACTGAGGAGAGTCTACAATGGCACTCCTACTTGCCTTTGTCTTTGGAGTCCAACCAGGGGTCCCAGGGGCCTTCCAGGAAGGTCCTGCCATGGGGTTTCCTCTCTGCTCAGCAGAAGCTGTCTGGTATCCTCTAGGGGTAGCCCATTTGCTCAGCGGGATGCCTGGGAGCTACCTCAGCATGGGGTTGTGTCACTTGCACCCTGAAATGTGGTGAGGGCGGGCATGGATGGGATACATCTGAGGAGACATCCTTTGTGAATGGGGCCTGCATGTATCAGAATGGACTTTGTCCATTTCTACTTTAAAGAGGAGGCCGTGACAAAACTTGATCAATATTTTGCATTCCATGCATGAAAAACCAGATGTTAGAAGTTTCCTATTATTGGGGAGGAGGAGGGAGCTGGGGCCCCTCCAGATTTATAGAAATCAATGTTCTCTGACAGAAGTTGGTTGGTTTTCCTGGGAAACAAGTAACAGGAACACGTTTTTTTGATTTTCACGATGGATTATTTTCTAACAAGAGCCCTCTTTGACTTTCAGTATTTGGCCAGGGCGAACGAGCGCCACATACTAATGGAGTAGAATCCCACGAAGCCACACAGCCTGGTCTCTGTTCCTTCATTTCTTTTTTAATTATTAATTTGCCTTTTTGCACTTGCGTTACGTGCCAGGCTCACTGTCACAGGCGCCTCTTACTGTGAGGAGCCCCTTTCCATTCTGGGTCCTTCTCCCTGAACCAGTTGTAGAAGGGAAGTCACAGAGATGGATGTGGGACCTCCCAGGTTTCCATGTCAGGGGCATAGGGTGTCATTGTCCAGCTAACAGGGATGAGCATTTTAGAATATGAGTAGCTGTGGAAGATCAGAATGAGGTGCAAGCTCAGCTCTCTGATAGGTGCGAGCAAGCATGTCCCCTTCATTCCCAGTTGTGGCCAGTGGCAGCCACATGCTTATCACTCAGGTTCCTAATGGCTGACCCTGAGGATGGTTTGGTCCCTGCTGTACACTGTTAATTGAGTGAAGACAGATTGTTGAACTCTTTTTCTGCCTCCATGTATATGTCCAACTGGGTCCTCCTTTTCCTTCCTATAGGGTACTTCTCAGCTTTCAGGAAGTGAATTGTATTGTCAAAGCATAGAAATTTCTTCTAGTGGAAACTGGTTCTACCTATGCAGTACATTTTAATCCAGCTTTTTGCAGGCACATTTATTTATTTATTCTTTGATTTAATGGTGCTGGAGATTGAACCCAGGGCCTTGTACATGCAAGGCAAGTGCTCTACCACTGAGCTACACCCCCATCCCCCATGGACACTTTTAAACCAGACAGTAAGCCAGGGAAACTTCAGTGGGATTCAAGGCTGTTAGCAGAGGCTGGCACAGCTGAGCAGGCGTGGGTGGACCTCAGTTGTAGCTCTTCATTGTTTAGCTGGTTGACCTTCCCTTCTTCATTTCTTATTCAGGAGGTCACCTTTCCTTAATAGTAGTGTGTGGGAATATTTCTTTTTCTTTTTTTTTCTTTTTAATGGTACTGGGGAGTCAAATCGAGGGCCTTGAGCATGCATGCTGTGCTAGGCAAGTGTTCTCTATACTGGTGAGCTGTATTTCCAGCCCCTCACCCTACCTTTTTTCTTTTTAGTACTGGGGATTAAACCCAGGAACACTTAACCATTGAGTCACATCTCCATCTCCAGCCCTTTTAAGTTTAGTTGGTTTTTTTTTTTTTTTTTTTTTTTGGTTGTTGTTGTTGTTGTTGTTGTTTTTGAGGCAGGGTTTCACCAAGTTGCTGAGGCTGACTTTGAACTTGCGATCCTCCTGCCTCATCCTCCCTAGTCTCTGGGATTATAGGCATGTGCCACCATGCCTGGGCCACACATCTGCTGCTGCTTCTTTTTGTGTGTGTGTGTATGTGAGCCAAGAAGCCCCCGTTGTTTTCCAGGGTCCCTGTGTTATAGTTTCACGGTAGCATTCAAGCCCAAAGGATGCCTTCTCATGTCCAGTGGCAAGTCCTCTGTGCCACTACTGTCATTGCCTGAATCTCCTGCAGGTAAAGCCCTTAGGGTTGGGCATATTGTGTGTGTGTGTGTGTTTATTTACATACACATGTTATAGACACTTAGAAATAAGCTGAAACAAACCCCAACAAATGGGCTCCACAGCCAGTCATCGGTGGGTCCCTGGGGATCTTGTGCTGCAGTGCACTAACCACAGCCCAAGTTAACATTTTCTTTCTTTCTTCTTCTTCTTTTTTTAAAAAAACACACTCTGGAGCTGACAGAGGAGAGCAGGGAGGCGTCATGAACACAGTCAAGAAAAGAGAAGAAAGTAAAGCAAAACCTGGGTCCCCCCAGATCCCCAGTGGGAGAGCCCTGTGATAGAGGCAGAGTGTAGGGGAATCCAGGATTTGCATGGGAGAAAATTTTCCTAGCTGGCAATGAGAGCAAGTACTCTGAAAGGAGGCAGCTCCAGTATTGAGTGTACCACTGGGATTTGTGCCTTAGTGGATTCTTCATATATTACAGTGAATTTAATTAAATACATTGTGATCCCAATTGAGGGTATTCTAATTAGCTGGGTCAGGAACAAATTATTCTCCCTCCTCCAAATGAAAACATCTCCGCTCTTCTACAGGGAAAGCATGTCCTTGGCTGGCTGACTTGCCCCGTGGAGTCCTCTTCTTCCTCCCAAGCCCCAGCTTCTCCTGCTGCTTCACATTAGGCGGGTTCTGAGAGTGAGATTCTGGGAAGAGGCTGGTGCCACTCAGGAGGAGGGAGGATCTGGCCAGTATCATCAAGGAATTGACCCATTCAAGACTAGAATATCACTGGATGGTGGGGAGAAGAACCCGGAGGTCAGGGCCCTGCTGCTGGCCCTGGGTCCATTTGCTCCAGATTGAACAGCCTGAGAAGTAGCAAGATGAGAGAATAGGACTTGTCACACAATTCATTGGTAGACCCAGATTCTAAGTGGAAGTTTGAGGTGGGGTGTGACTGTTGTAAACAGATGTCTTTTAGCAACCCAGACATAGTTGATTCTGAATTTCTAAAAAATTTTTAAGCATCTTGGAGAATGAACCTGGAGTAAAAAGCAGGCTTGGAAGTTTGAATTAAACTTTTGTATCGGTTACTAAGACAAGACCCTAAATGTTCCCTGTGCGCATTATCAGTGGAAGAGACCATGGCCCTGGTTTCCTCATTTCCTTTTATTCTTTTCTTCATGATTGGTGGGATATGGCCATTTCCTTCCCAAAATGGCTCTCAAATTACAGACAAAAGACTTTGTGGTAGTATAAGAGATTGCAGTTTACTAGCATGAGTTCCAGGATAGAGTGGTTTTGGAATATCTTCATCATATCAATTTTTTTTTTTAAAGCAAGAGTTCTCAGTATGATGTTTATTTCAAGATTTATACAGCTTTATCACCCAGGAGCCCTTGGATTTGAGGACAAAAGACATTTGACATCTCAATTCCATCCAGCTCTCTTTGGCCATGATATCCCTGTCTTCTGGCTCAGAGACTGGAAACCCCAACCATTTGGAATCAAATCCTCACATACATATTAAAATTTTATGTTTAAAATTCAGTGCCTTATTGCAAGGAAATCCTGTTTCATGGGGAGGTAATAGGGGTTTAGAAGATAAGGCTTTAGTGATTCTTGCTCTGATTTCATAGTTCATGATACTACTCAAATTCCTTGATGGACTGTATTGCTTTGGACTCTGTGGTTATTTTCCCTGTTAGCTTTTATTCACTCAGTTTTAGCTGAAGCTTTAACAAACGTAATTCTTTTGGTCTTAGTGACCCACGACAGCGGTTCCTGGCTCTTGTACATTTTTCCTGCTTCCAGTCCCAGGTCATAAGGTTGCTTCCAGGACAATTCCACTGGGGCTTTTGTCTTTTGAGGGGCCTGTGGGGAAGTGGGGGAGAATGAATGTGGGCAGGCTCACCCTTTTCCTTCACCTCTACCCCCACCAGACCATCCTTCTCCCCAGGAGTGTAGCCCCCAGAAAACATGGCCTTGGTGCCTCCCTTCCTTTCAAAGTCCTCTGTGAGGAGCCTTGTCTGTGGAGAGACATGATGAAGATAAACCGCTTAAAAATGAGCTCACATTTATTTTGAGAAAGTTAGCTTTTTGTTGTCATTTGTAATTTCTTTAGCATTTAACACTGGGCTCTCACTGGTTCTTTCCAACTCCTGGTTGTGAAATTATTCCAGGGCAGCTGTTACGTGTAGGGATTTTATTTTGTTCCAAGCTCCACATTTGAGTGTGTTGAGGCACCCATTTTGGGGGGCACAGAAAGGGGATCATTCTCCCTTGGTGCCTACGAAGCCCTTTGTATCCGGACCTGCAGGTTGGCAGAATTTATCATGGGATGTTTTGGTGTGTTCACATGCTTGAGGGCTTCAAGTCCCCTCTAGTGAGTTTGCTGTTTCTTCTTCTAGCAAGGTGCAGGCATGATTCTGGGCTTTTCACGCTCTTTCAGTGGACATAGACTGTTGCATTGAGTGTGTGAGCCTCAGGCAGTGTCATCAAATGGGAAGCCCTCACAGAGACACTCTGGTATTTTTGGTTTCTCATGGAATGCAGGACGTTTCAACTACTGCAGCTTCTTGGTGTCTTGCATTATAAGCTGTACAAGGAAAGGATCTCAGCAGGATCCAAAACTGGTGTCAAGGTGTGGATGTGAACAGATGCATGAGAGTCACACAGGAGATGAGCGATGCAAAGCCATTCCACGTACCTGGCCAGGCTTGGGTGACGGGGTGGAGATGAGGTGGTGAGGAGAGAGAGGGAAAGTCAGAGGATCAATGAGCACATCAAACACTTGTATTATTATCTAAATTCCCTCCTCCAGAAGAATGCTGAGTGCATGGTGGGGTGTCGGGGGGTAACCCCCAGGTTCTAGTTGTTTCTCTCCCATTACCTGGGTTGCCGTGGTTAGTTACTTATGTGTTTTGAGATGGTTTCTCTTGCTTCATGCACACCCAGTAGGAAAACTCCTTTTCCCTTTACATGAGCCATTTGGAATGAAGAAGACCGCCTCGCTACTACAGGAGTACGCTGGTTCTCTGTTAGAAGAAGGGGGCCATGGCTTTCATCACATTTTCCAGGACTCAAAACCATGGTGGATTTTATCCATGGGTGATCTTTAAGAGTCCTAGGCACAGAAGTCTGGGGCCTGCTCACTGTTTGCATGATGCCAGTTGTACTTGCACCCCAGACTTCATTCCTCTGCCTGCTGGTTCCTGCTGGCTTGTGCTCTGAATTTGGTACTGTGTCTGCTAAACACAACAGAGATCGTAATTGTGACAACCTGATAAACCTGATTACCAATGACATTGACCATTGATGAGCCAGATGACCTTGAGCGGTTGGTAGGGAACCAGTCTGGAGTAAATTTTCCTCTTTAATCCAGAGGAAATCCTCATTTTGGATTCTCCCAATAGACTGTAGTTTTAAATACAAACACTTGCATTGTCTTTCGTGTGGAAGGGCCAGATAGCAGCTTTGGCACTGTTTTACAGATCTAGGGTGCTGTATGGGTATGATGGCCACCAGTTGTCACCAAAGCAGGGGTTAGCTGGCTTTATCTGAAAAGGGCCAGATAGTGATGCTTTAAGTTCCATGGGCCATACTACCTCTGTCACCATCATTCACTCTGATGCTTCCAAGGCAGCCACAGACTGTATGTAAATCATTGGATGTGGCTGTGTTCCAGTAAAACTTTATACACAAACTCAGGCAGTGGAGGGCTGGGTAGGGATGTTGCTCAGTGGTAGAGCACTTGCCTAGTATGCACAAGGCCCTGGGTTCTGTCCTCAGCACCACACATACACACAAAAAAAAAGGCAGTAGGTCAGATTTGGCTGTTGGACTGTGCTAACCATTGATCTGGTCTTTGGAGAGTGAAAGGTGTACCTATAAAAATTGAGTGACCCAGGGAGGGCTCAGTCGATGAGCGGAGTTAGTAGCACTCTGGAGAGCCACTTGTGAGTGGGCATTGGGAACATGGAAACGCAAGTCACCTCGCTCTTCAGAGAGTGCTGGAGACGTGGCCCCTTTAAGGAACCTTGTCACGGAATGTTCCGTTTGGCGGTTCCAGCATGTCCCCCAGTGGCATGCCTCTGGCTGTGAGCATGGCAGTGGTGGCTTTAAGTGGCTGACCCAGGGCATGCACCTCTCCTTTGTCCCTGCAGCACCTGCAGCAGCACGAGAGCGGCGTGGAGGGCGAGAGCTGCTACTACCACTGCGTTCTGTGCAACTACTCCACCAAGGCCAAGCTGAACCTCATCCAGCACGTGCGCTCCATGAAGCACCAGCGCAGCGAGAGCCTGCGCAAGCTGCAGCGGCTGCAGAAGGGCCTTCCAGAGGAGGACGAGGACCTGGGGCAGATCTTCACCATCCGCAGGTGCCCCTCCACTGACCCAGGTGAGCCATCTTGTGTGCACAGCAGGCCAGGGTGGACCTGGGCGTTGGCCTCTGAGGGACCACTTCATATCTTCTGTTGGGGGATGACATGCCATTACTGGACTTTCAGGGGACTGTGTTCTGGAAGGAAGGTACATGGATTGGTGCCTTTATTTATTTACTTAATTTTTTTTTTGGTTCTGGGGATTGAACTCAGGGGCACTCGACCACTGAGCCACATTCCCAGCCCTATTTTGTATTTTATTTAGAGACAGGGTCTCACTAGTTGCTTGGTGCCTTGCTTTTGCTAAGTCTGGCTTTGAACTTGCAATCCTCCTGCCTCAGCCTCCTGAGCTGCTGGGATTACACACATGTGCCACAGCGCCCAGATTGTTTACTTACTTACTTTTAACAACATTTAGCACCACTTCACTTTGTGGATATACTTGGGTGTAAGGAAACTGCAAGCCACTACTGGGGAGCAGGCTCATAGAAGATCTGCTCCTGTCGCCAGATTCCTCAGCATGTGCTCTAGATTCCATTATTGGTTCAGACTGACCTAGCAAATGCTAAGCTGCATGCCTTGCTCAGTATTAAGAGTAGGCAGTTTGTGGCCTCAAAGTCTGATAAAAATGAACTTCAGAGAGGATCAAAACCAGTACTTATTATAAAAACCCTGATTGTATTTGAGAGCGATTCCCTGTTGTTCCGTGGGTCTGGGCTGTTTGCCACCTCACCCAGTCAAGACCTGGTGGGATTCAATCCTCCATGTCCTGCCATCTCATCTCTAGTCACCTTTTCTCCCTTCCTCCTGTGACTGTTATTCCCATTGGGACCTCATTTGGTAGAATCACCTCCTCAAACCAACCAAGCAAAAGCCCTCCCTTAATCCTCAGTCCTCATTGTGTCCACAACTGAACCTTCAGGATTTTGGGAAGAACAATCTATATTGCTTGTCTCCTGTCCGTGCCTCAGCCTACCACCTCTTGTATTCTCCTTTTACCAAACTACCCCTGTGAAGGGTGCCAGAGGCCTTCGATATGCCCAACCCAGAGGCTGCCTGCTAGTCTTTGTTGGAGAAGGTTGCATTGTTTCTTCTGGAACCTCTTTGCCCTCCAGGACATATTTCTTTCTCATCCTTCTGCTTCTCTTGATAGTCGGGGGCTCTTGGTCCTCAGTTCCCTTATATAAATGTCACTGGGCATTAGGTCCTGGTCCTCAGTCCCCAGCCTCTTGAAGCTTTTTATTTTTTAATTTTTCTTTTTTTTCTTTTTAGTTATTGATGGACCTTTATTTTATATGCAGTGCTGAAAATCGAACCCAGTGCCTCATACATGCTAGGCAAGTGCTCTACCACTGAGCCACAACTCCAGCCCCCCTCTTGAAGCTTTGATGAGAGGTTGTCAAGTGCCTTCAAATAGCTTGCCAGGTGCCTGGCTGCTGCTACCCTGTGCCCTGAGCTCAGGACTCTCCCCAGGGTACCTTCTTTTCCTTCTGATTGCACCTTGTCTAAGGACCTGGCCACGCCCAAGCCTGGAGGCCCTTTCTTGTCCTTCAGCCACTTGGCCATGAAGCTGCGTGGGGTTTTAGTTTTAGTGCTACAAAATCACACATTTTTATAGTTTTTGAGGATGATGTTACATGAAACTTGAAAAATGGCATGACCCTCCCATTCCCCAGGGGAATGAATGCCTTTCAACTGTTGGATGATTCTTTTGCCACTTATTTCCATATTGGCCAACATGCTGCTACTGTTATATCTCGATTATTTAAAAATTTTGAACATTGTGTTTTGGCTTTCTAGTCTGAACAATGAGAATTTGACTGATGTGCTATTCTGTAAACCCTTCCCCTCCTACCCACTCCACACAGACTCACCCACAAACTCACAGACCCCACACCTGATCCCCACACCCCGCCCCCCAACATCAGTCCATCAACACACTAGACACCACAGCCTCACACCTGCCACGTCTTAACCACACTCACCACCCCATAAACAGGGCCCCACACCCCCACATCCCACCAATACACACAACAAGTCCATGGACATTGCAACGCACACTTACACACCCCACAGACCTACTGACACACTCCCCTTATACACATACACCCCAACAGACACTGTGCCCCACACGGCCTGTGCCTCCCCCGCACCACGGGTGCCTCCCACTACCCAGCCTCCTGCACACTCCGTCTTCCCCTTCCTCCATCTTCCGTTATGAAGAAATAATAATTTGGGGTTATATTAATATTCAGTGTTTTCATTATTATAACTCTATAAATATTAATCACAGCCGAGCCATGTAGAGTCTTATAATTTCATTTACCTTCTTGTACAACTTTTTGTTTTCCCTGGCTTTCCAGGTACCTATGATTAATTCATGGCTCACCTTACTCTGCCATGTCAGACGGTTCCTAATCTCTCGAGTGCTGTGTGCCGTCGGTTTCTGTGTTAGCCCCATTTCTTTCTGGAGGTGTCCCTTCTAAGCCCCTCCAGAGTCCCCAGCCTGTGGGTTCCTGTGGGCATCTTCCCAGGCTCCTGGGCCACCTGCTCCATGGAAATGAACCCGCTATTCCTAGAGACAGGCCATGCCCCAACTGAGGGATTTTCCTCCTCCTCTGGGACCTAAGGGTTGTGTCACTGTGAAAGGCACATTCTCTTCAGGAAAGAGCTGTTGGGGACCAGGATCATCTCTGTCACTGAGGTCACTGGGAGACTGTCCTTCCCCTTGGGTTTTCAAGTGGCTTTTCTGGTTCAGGTTTACACTCTGCCTCTTCTGCTCCATCTCTGGTCCCCTCCCTTTGTGTGAGGCCCTTGAGGTGACATTGGGAATGGGACCCAACAGATACTCGTGGTGCCACCTGGCTGGTTTGGCCTCTGTTTGGCCCTGCTTCTCCCCATTATTCTGCTGCTGAGTCATTGCATGGGATTCCCCTTCCTCTTACCAGCGTGTGAAGACCCATTTCATTCAGCATTTGTGGAGTTTTTTTGCTTTTTTTTTGGTCAGCTGTGCATAACGTCATTGTTTTAATCTTCTGTTAAAAGCCGGTCCCTTTCACCCCTCAGTTCTGTCTTTCACCCTGCTCAGAATTCCCTTTTTATTAATGAGGTGCCCTAAACTAAATAGCATACAGCTGCCACTTCACCCGGGTCTGTGACTGGAACAGACAGACCCCTGTTGTATAATGTAATACTTGGATTTATGCGGTCCCCTCTGGAGTTGCTTTCCTGCACCCTGCCTTCTGGGTTTCTCTCATTTAATGCGTATTAGGGGTTCCCTCCCCCCACCAAGTGTATGAGCAACTTGAGTTAAGATGATAGACTTCCTTTCCGCATTTCAAAATCCTTTTGTATTGTCCTTGGCCTCCAGTCATGCTGTCCCACCCACCCCCTCCCCACCCCGCCCCCTTCCTCCCACACATGCTCCAGTGAAGTTTGCACTCCACTGACGATGTAGGGACAAATTATTAGGTAATACTCATACCAACATTAACAGGAACTTGGTTCTGTTTTAGAAATCCCTGCATGAGAACGCATCTTGAGACATAACCTCCCTGTCTCCAGGGATTGACTCTTAAAAACTTGAAAGAATATCTTCTTAAAGGGACATTTGGGGCCCGGTAGAATTGAGACATTTGAGATCATCAGCCTCCAAATTGTAAACACAGGCTTTGTAAAGTACTCCCAGTTCTCTGCTCTTTAACAGAGGGATCAGGATGGGATCCTCCCCCTAGCAGCGTCAATCACGTGCACATGAAGCCCTTGGAAGCCTCCCAACCCTGGCAGGCCCCTGCCTGCTCCAACCCCCAGCTGGATGCCAGTGGTCCTGCTGTCTGGAGGCTGTGATACTGGCGCCCTGTCATCCTCTCAGTACATGACCACAGTGTTCCTTCTGCATTCTGCTTTTCCACAAAGTTTTATGCAAAAGCCATCAGCAAGCACTTCCTTCTTTTCCCAAGCTCTGAACCTCCTACCACAGTCTCATGGCCCTTTCTAAAGGTATCAAGATCTCCCTTGCTAGGGCTGATGGAGCAAACTCTGGAATGGTTTCTTCCTGTGGACAACAAAAATACCTCTTCCAATTTTACCTGTTGCCACTGCCTTAATGTATATTCCCGAGTATTCTGTGCATTCTGGTCTTGCACCAAAGACTGTGTGGTAATAAGTGATTGCTAAGTAATACCAGCATCATCATCATCATCATCATCATCATCATCATCATCATAGTAATAATAATAATAATTATTATTATTTTGGCACTAGGGATTGAACTCAGGGGCACTTGACCACCGAGCCACATTCCCATCCCTATTTTGTGTTTTATTTAGAGACAGGGTCTCATTGAGTTGCTTAGCACCTCACCATTGCTGAGGCTGGCTTTGAACTCATGATTCTCCTGTTTAAGCCTCCCAAACTGCTGAGATTACAGGTGTGCGCCACCGCACCTGGCTCAGCATAATTTTAATAAAGCTTTACATAATGGTAGCACCCCAACTTTTTTTGCAAAAAAAATTGGCTTAAAATCTGTGATAATTATGCTGTGGAATACAATAACTTTACTGTTTGCCAGCTAGCCAAGTTTATTACAGAGCCTGCCAAGCCAAATGAACCTGTGGGTCTAGAGAAAGGAATAGAGGTAGAGGAAACTGTGAAGGTCTCTTCTGACCTTCAGAACTTTCTGGTGATGGCTAAGAGTGATATTTGTTGCTGCTGATGCTTTGTAACCCCTTAAGAGTTCTTTTGGCTAGATACATAATGTGCAGGTCCTGCCCTGTGGCATAGGGGTCAGCCTTAGCTGCTGGCACTGCCCGCATGTAGTCCTGCTTGTGGAAAAGCTTCATCCTTGGGTTCCCTGGCAGGCCGAGTCCCGAATTGTGCTGTCCTTAGCCGAGCATGATGGTCTTCTTTCTACTCTTACCTCACAAGTCACACACGTACACACACACACCTGGTTTCCTGGTTTTAAAGATTACTTCCAAAGGCTGGGGATGTAGCTTAGTAGTAGACCACCCGTGTGTGCGTGGCCTTGGGTTTGATCCCGAGCACCACAAAAGAAAGAACAGAAAGAAATGACTTGAAAATGGACTTGGAAATATATATTTCAGAGAAAAGGGAGTAAATTAACCAGATAAGGCCCTCTCCCCTGGCTTTTTCCCCCCTCTCTATCTGGACTCCTGATAACTAGTTTAAGTGCCTTTTCTCCAAGACCAGGTCGTCTCTTGGGTCTTTTCATCTCGTTCCTACCTGTACGCAGGTGTAGGCAGCCCATCACCATCATGGTGGGTTCTGTCTCCCAGTAGCTGCTCTCAGCTCACTGCTTTCCCCTCAGCTGACCGACCAACAACTCTAGAAAGATGGAAAGCTCTTGTAGGTGTGTCGTGTGTAGGATCAGCTTCCCTGTTTGCTTATTAAAAAAAGGCATTTCAGGCTCCTGGGTGAAACTGTAGTTGACTTCACTCTATCAGTGCCCTGGGCCTCAGGAACACAAGAGGCCCTTTGTGTTTCTGCTCTTGGCCTTTCTCCTCCTCCCCCCCCTCCTCCAGTTTTCTCTTGCTCTCCTTGCCTTAGCTACTTTTTCTTTCATATGGACATAGATCACCAAGCTTTGCACACAGGTGATTACACTGAGCATTTCTTCATTGAGGGTCTCCTACAGTCAAGCCTTTTTATGAGTTGGGGACACAGCTGGCATCTCCTGTTGGCTCCTGGAATGGATGCACTGGTTAACACTCCGGCTCAGGCACTTGAGGTAACCTGATGATAATTCAGTTTACAGAGGGCACAATTCTTTAGAGTTTAAGAGACTGTTTTGCTTGGAGCAGAAGACAGCATCCCCCTTGACTGACAGACACATTTTTGGCTTTCAAGGTAGTGAATTTCTGGGGGTCAGGGGAGATGGAAGCAGCTTGTCAAGGCATGATGTGGTTTTGGTGATGGCCTCTACCAAAACACTGCTGGCTTCCCTTGGTGAATCTTTTTGTTAAAACAAGTTTCAGACAGCTCTGCTTAACTTGTCAGCCAAAGAGAACAAGAAAATTCACGGTTTCCAGCTTTCTCTTTTGGCTTTGTTTTTATTTTTCAAAGTTGGCAGAAGGCAGCCCTCTAAACATGAAATACTGCTTTTTATCTTTTTTTATGCATAGCTAAATTATATGTGATTTCACCGTGATATTTCTCATAGTATTAAAGTATGTTGTGGCCAGTTCTGTAGCTCTGAAGTTTGGTTTTGTAAAACCAGCATAGCTAGGCCTCTATTCTTCCTTTTTACTGTCTTGTTGACAAGGTTTGGGAAAAATATAGGGCCACTGTATTTCTAACTTGAGAAGTTAAATGTTAAAGTGTGTCCAAATGAATTGAGGGTGACTGAAATGTTAAGCATTTATGGAGGAGTAGAGAAAATAGGACTTTATTTTAAGTACATTCCCTGGACACGTAAATGTCAGGATGCTTTTTAGAAAGCTATTTTGTCATGCAAAGATACAGAGACCACCATGTATCAACATGAAAGATGGAGTTTACACAATAACATAGCTTGATTTTTTTAAAAAAATATATTATTTTCCTTGTATCTTTAAAGATAACTGGGCTAAGCAGAGTGTGTAGCTGGTGTGTTTGGCTGTTTCATGTGTGGGATCTATTGATAGGGAATCCAAGAGTGTCAGGCACATAGCAAGAGCTCCCACATTGGTGGTGGTGTTGATAAGAGATTCTTAGCAAACTTGCTAACAATGTGCCAAGAGTTAAAATCTTGACTGTCTTTTGTTCATGGAGATGTTTTTCTGTTTGTAAGTGTGAAGCATTTGTGGTTTGGTTACTGTCTGATTTTCTTGCATTCTGCATCTACATAGGGAGACCAGGAGTAGTTCTCAGGGTGTACACTGTCTTGTTTTTCTGTTGGAACAGAGTTCTTGATTTGCCTTAATTAGTCCTCTAACAATCTACAAAGGTCAGTGCCAATTGCCTGTTCATTTACATTTGTAATTGTGATGGCTTCTGATTACATATTCCTTGTCTCAGTCCTTCTTCTAAGTACATGCTAGTCTCCTTCCGTCCCCTTCCTCCCACACCACCCACACGCATGCAGGCGTGCACACATACGCTTACATACACCAGAGCAGCATAAAAGCTGAAGAAGGTCTGACTTCTCATATAAGAGCCCTTTGTAGTGACAGACCAGCTTCCTTGGAATGTCAGCGTCCTATGGAAAGCCATCTTGGAGAGGCTCTTGCCTCTAAGTTAGGGATATAATGAAGCCAGAGTCAGGGAAATTATGTCAATACCAGGCAAGAAATCTGAGAGCCATTATCCAGGAGCCTTCTTGAACTGGGTAATTAAGGGCAATTAAACTTTTCTGCTGGCTCTCTGCAAAATATGCTAATGATCTGGCCTGTTGGAAGGTGGACATATGCAGAGTGCTACTTCACTGCTGTCACACACTGCTGGCCTGCAAGAGTCCCTCTGGAGAGCAAGTGATATCACCAGGATGGTCACCAGGACAGTGGGTCCAGGGTCTCCAGTTCCTAATCTGCATTCCCTATCTGTCTGCTCTGGAGAGATCGCTCCCGCACAGGACACTGCCCTTTGTAGAGGTTGCCCTGGCTGCAGCAGCCGGAGCTACAGTGGTTCTCACTTGTTCATCCTTTCTCATTCTAGACCCGCCATTCATTGGTTGCATTCACTGCCTGGGGGTTTTGGTGATGTTTATGTCTCTCACTGGAGCACAGCTATGTATGGCCCTGCCCATCAGCAGTGTTCTTGGCCGGGGGTGCCATCCCCTTGAGTAGGTACAAGTGTGTGCCTTCGTGGCCACTGAGTGCCGCCCACTCAGAGAGGCACAACACTGTGGCTGCTCCCGACTGGGGAGGGTGCTACCAAGTGACATATCAAGTAGGAGAGGGAAAAAAAATAAAGGAATGAAAGATGACGGCTTATGGTTACTGCAGTTAGGAGGGACATGGGAGGGGATGAATGTCCTCTGTTTAAGTATCTGAACATGCCAAAAGACCCCAGTTGGCTCCTCAGAGCCCAGAGACACAGGGAACTCCCAATGACAACACAGAATGCCATGCCTTACTGAGCATTATTTTAGTGAAATCTTCATCCCACAGTATTCCAAATGGCCTAGGAGAGAGAGAGATCTCAAAGTTTGAGATCTCAAAGTTTGACCCTAAGTTGAACCTGGATAGTCAGCCAGTAAAAGGCATTTTGTTGAGGTGGGAGTGGGGGGCTCTATGCCCGAATTTCACTGGAGAGAGGGGATCTTGTAATACTGACCCCTCTCAAGGGAATTAGTGGCTGTCTTCACTGTCGCATCATGTACAGACCCTTCCCATACTGACCCCATCCTAACCTCCTCACATAATGCCTCCTTCATTGCCTTAATGTATTTTTCAAGAGAAATAATGATTTGTACTTAGGCTGCCTTTAGGAATGTCCAAAGAATCCATTTCTGGGGCTACTTACATCCTGTGTGAAACTTGTTCCCAACCTTGGTAGGGGGTCAGGGAAGAAATAGAACATGCATCTCTGCTAACAGAAATAGCTCAAAGGCTGCTTCTCAGACATACAGATGGTAAGGAACCCCCTTCAAACTGTGACCCAATTATAAGAATTATAGTTCCAAATGATTTTTTTTTTTCCTTCAAACACTCACTAGCAGCAGAAAGTTTTGTGGCCTTGCATATTAGCATAAGCACTGCCTGTATTTCACTGGTTCCTGGATTTGAAGATCCCTGGAGAGGCACAAGGAAGCTTCTGTAGATCCTTCACTAGGATTAAATAAAAATATAAGTCCATTCTCACCATCATACTAGTCAAATTTTCAGTACTCTATTGTGACACATGGATTGTGGCTACCTTGGGGACAGCACAGACTTATAGAACAGTCCAGACTATGTGCTGGACAGCACTGGGTTCCTCAGCAGGCCCACATGAGGTACGGGCTGTGTTCTCTATAATACTCTTCGGCTTGCATTTTGAAGAAGTCCAGGAACTGCCGGCTTTCCGTTGGCCTGAATGGGATCTGTCCTTGCCTTTCCACATCTCTCTCTTCCTTTTCTCAGTTTTTCCTCTATATGGAAGGACCATGTCTTCAAATAGGCACTTAATTTTGGTTTTGCCTCTTACGTCTTTTTGCATTCGCAGTTTTGAGGGACTTTGAAACGACTTTGTGAAGATGTTTTTTTCAGAGTGGATTTTAAAGGGCTTTTTATAGTTTTATACCTCAAGACTATCTTGAGACCTTTTGTGTATATGCTAATAAAAGAAGCTATTTATTGCTTTTGAAAGACCCTTGACCTCTGCTCTAATTAGCATATTAAAAATTGGACAGTATGTGATTTTCTTGGAACACAGCTGACTGTTGTTTTAACCAAAAATTTTATCCAAGATTGTCATTTTATTATAAAGTCAAAGAAGAACTTGTTCATTTTTTCTCTCACTGTTTTCATTGGCTTCAGTTCTTCCTTGTGGGCCACATTAGTTTGCTAGAACTTCCATAGCAAGGTCCCACACACTGGGTGGCTTAAACAACAGAAATTCATTTTCTCACAGTTCTAGAGGTTGGAGGTTTGAGATCAAGGTGTTGGCCAGTTTGGTTTCTCCTAAGGCCTCTTTCTGGGACTTGCAAATGGTAGACTCTCTTTCCTGGTGTCTCTTTATGTCCTGATCCCCTTTTGTTATAAGGACAACAGGCAGATTGGATTAGGGCTGGCTCTGAAGGCCTTATTTTGACTTAATTACCTTGGTAAAAGTCCTATTCTCAAATAGAGTCACATCCTGAGGTACTGGGGACTGGGACTTCAGCATGGGAATTTGGGAGGAACACAATTTAGTCTATTACCTGGATTTCATGGTATCTGGGGCTAGTCTCTTGTTTTCTTTTCTGGGGTCATCTTGTGGGCGGCAGGATCATGAAAGGTAAAGGTGGATGTGGAGGTGAAGGGAAGTGGTAGGGACTCCAAACATAGCCCCCAGAAGTGTTTGAAGTATCCACCAGGCCTCCTCAACTTCCCATTCTTAGCACTCCATCCTCAGTGTGAGCCTTGGCATGCAAGCAGACTGACCTCCCTGGAAGGAGACTCCAGAAGAACTCAGAGCAGCTTGTTAAGACAAGTAGGGACAAAGCCCTGTCTGCTGAGCCCATCTTACCAGGAGTCTCTTCCCTCACTATCCAGCCACATATAGGAAGGAATACTCTTGTGCCTAAAATTTTAGAGTCAATAAAATCTGTTGTTGCTGAAGATGCTCTCGATGACTGGCCTACATGAAGCTCTCATGGGAAAGGTTCCTAGAGCTACTGTCTTCTCTCTGATGCCCATGGGGGCTTTGCAGGACTGAGCACCACACACCAACCTTGAGTTTCTTACTCCAATTATGGCATATGTGTGCCCCCTACCCCGAGCCTTGCCACATTCTGTGGCCTGTTGATATATAGATATATATGTTGTAAATTGGTTGGGCTCCATCCAAAGGGTTTCAGTTGCTGAGAGTATCTGAAGGACTTATGTTTTACTAGGCTTTACCTTATCTGTGTCATATACTCTAGCCTGGACATTCTGTAAAGGCCCAGCGTTTTAAGTTTTGAGTAATGGCCACTGGGGCTCATCTCCTACTTGTGTCCATGGGGATAGAGTGGACATGCTCATTCCCAATGCTGGTCTTTCCCAGAGTTGAGCAGAGATATAGACATGCAGACCAGCCTCCACCAGAGCTTCCCCTACCACGAGCAAAAGTACAGTCACCCCAATGCCTGCAGCCACAGGTTTGTTATGTCTCTAGGTTCTCACTGGCCCAGACCACTTGCCACCATGCCACATATGGCTGATGGCTCTCTTTTGGGATGTGTAGGTAGAAGCCATTTCCTTCTCTGTAGGAGATGCTTAAGGACTTTGCTGCTGTAGACAGTGGCCAAGCTGGGGACCTGGAGCAGGGGCCCAGGGCTCAGAGCATCACTGCTCCAGCTGTCTTGCCTCCTTGCTGCAGGGCAGTGAACCAGTGCAAGAGAAAAGCTGCGCTTCACCCTCAGGGACGGGATTCTTCATATCTAGAAAGCAATAAGTTGCAGGATTTCCTGGAATAGCAAGGAAGGAATCTTAAGACTGAGGTGAGAAAAGGGACCATGGTTATTTTTGACCGTCTACGCCAGAGGATAGGCCTTAGTTTCTGCGCTTGGAAGTGGTTTACATGGTTTCCCTAACATCCTAAGCCTCTTTGTGATTTTATTGTGAGTCAACCCAGAAGGATTAATAAACCCCACAAAGTGGAGGGCTGCTCTGATCTGTCTGGCTACTTGAGTGGCTTCCAGACTGTCACCAGCACTGGGATCTTGTAAGGGGCTTATGTGATGGGGGCAGGGCCTGGCCTCCAGCTCTGTAAACTGGAGCCCACCAGGCATTTTTATGGGAATAACTGGGATTTTGCAGATGTTAGCTGAACCTTGGGTTGGTGGGTCTTAAATTATTAAGAAAATGACAAAAAAAAGCTGTCGAAACAGTAAGAAGAAGAAGAAAATTAAAATCTAGGGCCAAATTTCTGAAAAAGAGAGGGAGAGAAAAGGTCTCAGGAAGCTAGGAAGGTGCTAAAGAATTTGGAAATGAAGAAGTAAATAAGGTAAGACACAAGAAGGGATAGGTAGTTTTATCTTTGTTTATTTTATTTTTTTGAGACATAATATTTTTACCTCCTTCTTGGGTAGTGTATAATTCAGATACATGAGTACAACATGTAATTAAATCAGGGTGATGAGAACTTCCATCTCTTTTCTGTGTTGAGAACTTCTGCCTCTCCTTTTCTACTTATTTAGAAATATATCACAGACTGTCGTGGACCATAGTTACCCTACTGTGCTACAGAAACCAGAACTGTTCTTCCTCTCAGGCTGGGCTTTGGTGCCCCTTTTCTCCCTTGCCATTCCCCTCCCCTACCAGTTCCAAGTCTCTAGTGGGACTGAGCTCCGCTCTCTTCTGCTCTGAAGTGGAGAGAGTGGGTGATATTTGATTTTCCTTGTTCTGCTAGAAAAGAACTGTGGCTGGGAAAGATGACCTGATCCAGAAAGGGAGTTCTTTTGTCCTACAGATGATGGTGTCCTTAGGATGGCTAGGTGTCACTTTAGAGACTGGGGTTTCACCAGCAGGGAGAAAGGAGTCTAGACTTTCCCCTTCTTGTTGGGAAGGAGATGAACACCAGGTAAATACAAGATGTCAGGTGTGCAAAGTGCTGTCAAAAAAGAGCCCAGTGGGACTAGGTACATGGGGGCTGTTTTATATCAGAGGCTGGACAAAGGTCTCTCTTGCAGAGGTGATTGGCCAAGGTTGGGGAGACAGTGAGAGAGAGCACCCGCCCAAGCACCCAATCAGCACAGACACTGTGGGCTGGCTGCGGAGCAGGAAGGTGGCAGAGGCACTCCAGAGAGGAGGAGCGCCAACCCTGGTAGGGCACTGAGGCATTTGGATAGTGCTCCTGCTGAGATGGGAGGACACCAGAAAGCTTTGAACAGAGCAAGTGGCAGGGCCACTTCCCCTGTTAGAGTCACTATGGAAACAGTGACTTGCCTGTCCACCGTTGTTCTCGTGTGAATTGTCTCCTTCACCTCTAGGGAAAGGGCCTCTCCAGGCAGAGAGGAAAGGTGGTGCCACCATGTGCCATCTCTCCAGGAACCTGGGGTGTAGGACAACTGCGAGGGCAGGGGACTCACATGGACTGTAAGCAGGGAGGAGTCCCAGCTCCTGTTTGAGTCAGCATAGTTCGGTGGGCTTCTTTGCTTCTGTCCAGGTGTCAGTGTGGTTTTTCAAAGCACAAGATCCTTGCTGGGTGACCCCCTGCCCAAGTGTGAGGTACCAGGAAAGCTTTTCTTTTGTCATGGGGATGAGTCATTTCTACCACAACTTAAACGCTACACAATAAGCCTAGGAGATGAGCTGAGCACAGGGATGTGCCAAGTGAAGGACCTCCTGACCCACCCTGACAGGTTGTCGCATTCCACGGAACATCTTGGCACGCGTCAGGTGATGATGCATATTTCCACAAGGACTTCGTTTCACTATTTGATAATGTACTAATTTTTTAAAACACAGTACCTCAACACCTTTGTTCTCTTGGTGTCCCCAGTGCTGCGTGACCAGAGGTCATTATCCCATTCTGGAGCACTGATGACCCACCTCCGACTTCCGTGTCTAACTGGCCTTTGACAGACAGGCTTGATCTAATTCTGCAGCCATTTGATTCTCTGTGGACATGTGCCCAGATCCCAGGCGGATCTGAAGACTTCCTTAGAACACATAAGACCAGGGAGATTTGTGCCATACTGTACTGTTTTCTTTGGGCTTCTCTTTCCTGAGGAATGTAGGCTGGTTTTTGTTGTTGTTTGGAGTTTTGGGGGGTTGTGTATATGGTTGGCAGGGGAAAGGTTTCTAGTCTCTTCTATTAGGCATTGCACCAGGGCTATTAAGTAGTGACTCCTCTTGGGTCCTTGTCCTTTCATTTCATGCTGAAAGACCCCAGGAGAGAAGGATCTGGGCACATACCATGATATTTGGAAAGAATGTTGAAAGAACACCTGGCTACCGTGTGTGAGGGTAGACTTATTTTAAAAATCTGGCCAAAGGCAGCTTTTTTCTGTTTGTTCCTTTAGGGAGGAAAAATGGAAAAGCAGCAGCAAGCTATGGTTTGCATTTGTTTTCTTCCAGAGTTGACCAGCCAGCAGAAGAGAGATTATCTCTAAAGGATATGAAAGGTTTAATCATTTTAATTTTGTTTTTATTAAAGTTTATCATAACTTTTTTTCCAAAATGCCTGGGTAGAATGGAAAGACAGAAGAGGAGGTAATATAAATATACACAAACCCCCAAGCATCTGGTTAATAAAACTCTCCAATGGGCAGTGCCTTGTAAGGAGGGCCTGGCTGAATGACTGGAGATGGCAAACTGACCAGGGCAGGCTGTGACAGTACTGAATTGTGGCCAGCATCATGGATTTCCTGTCCACCTGCAACATTCACTTGTCATGGGAGCTCATAGCTTTCATTAAAAGAGAAGAAACTATGTTGATTTATTTTGTCATGGTCTTCAAGCAAGTCTGGATCCTCAAGCCATTTGTTACTAAAGAAGTTGAAATTTACAGAGAACAATAAAATTTGTTTCTATTAGTTTCTCCCACCTCTATTATCAGAATGAAATATTTGATCCTAGATATTGTGAAGACTTGCTTTAGGCCAAAACCTCTGAAGCTGTGTGCATGTGCTTGATTTTGTGCAACAGCAAAGTTGGGATAAAGATAGTCTTCAGTTTGGGGGTAAAAAAAAAAAAAAAAAAACAGCCTGTAAATTATGGCAAGATTGAGTAACTAGTATCCTAGATTAATAGAACTTCTGGCTCATTTTCCCTTTAAGACAGAAAAAATAAGCTTATTTTCGAAGTGAATTTAGTTGTCGAAAACCACCTGGGTGCCAATGAACCATCTCACAGGGTCAGTGCAACCTCCATGGCTATGAGGCCCTGTGAAGGCCTGGCTATCACCAGGCAGGGTACGGTAGCCACCAAAATGGTGTCTTCACCATTCTGTTCTTGCCAAGGCTGGGAATTTGACTTGCACATTTTAGACTTTGTTTTAAGCTGTGTGATTTTAACACTGTCATCTCGTTAAACCTGTCTTAAGCTGGCGGTTCAGTTAACCCTATTATATACTGGTCTTTGAATCTGGGGCAGTGATAAGTCTTCTTAGGACTTTGTATGCTGTTTTAATGGGCAGAACAGTTTATTCATCAGAGAAGCAGCTTTTCTATTGGTAACTACCATTCCAGTTCCTCGAATCAAGTAGAAACTGCATTAAGGCTTCAACCTAGCAGCTGTGTGAGCAAATAAACTGGCCCCTGGTGGGCCATGTAGACAATGACATGCTCCATCAAGGTTCCCTTGGGGCCTGGGGACACCTCCCCCAGCCCCCACCAGGTGTCTGGGCTGGGCCTGTTCATACTGAGGGCTTCCTTTGGATCTGAAGCCTCTCTGTAAACTAGGTTTTCCCACTGAGAAAGGGATCTGAAGCCCAGTGGCTGCTCCAAGTTTCAGGCATCTGCCAGCCCTGCTGGCAGTGTTCCAGGTGGGAGAGGATGCCAAGCAGCCCCAGAGGCTTGTAATTTTGGAATTCTGTTATGGGAGTTACCTGAGCCAGCAAGGGGCACTTTTCTTGGTTACTCTCAGCTAGAGGTGTAGGAGCACTGACAGTGAACAAACACCGGCCCAGGTCCTTCTCTGTGGGCTTCTTGGTTGGAACCCATAACTCTCATTGAGAGGAAGAGGCGCCCCACAATCCTCCTGTCCAGGACTTCTGTCTTAGGTTGGACTGGATGACCATCAAAATGGTCGGCAGCACAAAGTCTTGGCCCTTTACTTTTGAAGCTGAATAGATTATGAAGACAGTAGAAGGCCAGCAGACATATGCTGTTTGCTAGCATGCAGCTGTGGATTCCAGAGACATCTCAGGAGTGATCTGAGTTGGGAGTTTGATTTTTGCTCATATACACATCCTCAGGAAGAGGGCAGTCAAGCCCAAGAGGGCAGCTTCCATTGGATCAGCAAGCACCCAGTTTCCTTCAGTCTTTCCAGGTAACACTCCTCGCCAAGCATGTGGTCTCTTGGTTTCAAAATGGCTGATCCCCCTGAGCTTCGGGAAGGAGGCTGTGGGATAGCAATAGTGCATGCGCCACCTGTCCTGGGATAGGCCCCCTTTTTGCAGCTCCCAAGGCCCCACCCTCTTATTTCTGCCAGTGTCTCATTGGCTAAAGCTCAGTCACATGACTATCCTTGGCGATGCTGAGATTTTAACAGGGTCGGGGGCCATGAGGAAGGTGAGTGCTGTTTCCAAAGAGCAGTCATTAGGAGCTCAATTAGAAGCTTCAGCCATAGGTCTTTTAAAAGATAAGGAGGGGATTACGTAAACTATGTTACAATTATGTAATGGCAATCTAGGTGGCCATTAAGAATAATGTTGTTGATAAATATTTAAGGATATGGAAGAAAGCACTGTAGACAAGGAAAGCAAGACACAAAACTGTATATAATTGTCATAATTCCTCTTAAAAATCCATAAATATACTGAAAGTTAAAACGGATTATGGATGACTTTTATTTCCTTCACACTTTTTTCTGTTTTTAAGACTTTCCACAATGGGCACTTATTCCTTTACGATTAGAAAAAAATTGGCAAACTTTAAGTGTAAGGAGTAGAGAACCTGGTAATTACTACCTCATATATGAAATATACTTGATGGAAAAAATAAAATGAGTAATAAAAGGGAAAAATCTATAAACATGTAGCGATAATGGAATGATGACGAGTAGCTATAGTGCTACAGATTCATCACGAACAAATCCCATCATACTAATAAGATAAAATGAAATAATGTACACGAACTCCCATTAAAGAGGGAAGTTATACAAATGCAAATTTATATTCTGGGGGCTCTAAATGTGCAAAAGAAATAGTCACCATTTTTTCCAAATGTCTTTTGAGGTTATTCAGTGGTAATTTCCCCCTTGTTTTTGCATTGGAAACAATGGGGCACGTTGAGCTTTACAGCTGTTTATTAAAGCATCTGTTAGTTGTAAACAGTAGTTGTTGTGAGAGAATATGAGGGTAGAATAAATGATCCCTGCCTATGAAAACACACACACACACACACACACACACACACACACATATACACATGTACGTAGTTAACAAGATTTAAGATGATCCATGGTAAGTGCCAGATAGTGAAGCAGGATAGGATAGTAAATAACCTGGGCCTCCCTGGGTGTGAGGAATCCTTGGGTTGAGCAATGAAGAAGTTCCAAGGAAAGGGTCAGCCTATGCCTAGAATGATGGATGGGTTGAGGCAGGCAGAGGAAAGGGGCCCAGGGTGGTTGTGGGAGCTCAGGAGTTTGGTCAGGGCCACTGAACAGTTCGTTACAGCTAGAGAGAGAATCCTGGGCAAAGGCCTTGCTAGACCTGTGGTCTACCACTGAACTACATCCCCCAACCCCTCCACTATTTTTTAATGTATGACTTGGTAATAGTATTTGGTTGTCTTTCCGTTTGCTCTGTTAAATCTAATAAAAATTCAAAGTTCTTGTTTCCATACTTTCCATCTTGCCTTTCTCTGAAGGGAATACATGGGAGGCAGATCTTTGTCCTGGGATAGCTCAGACATTATAGTCTTGACTTCACCTTCCACTCCTTTCTCCCATTTGTCTTTTGGAAATACATCCTTCTGGTTTTTCTTCTTCTTGCATCAGATGATTTTCAGCTTTTTTTTTTTTTTTTTTGGTACTGGAGATTGAACTCACAGGTACTCCACTACTAAGCCACATCCCCAGCCCTAGTTTGTGTTTTATGTAGAGACAGGGTCTCACTGAGTTGCTGAGGCTGGCTTTGAACTCCCGATTCTCCTGTCTCAGCCTCCCTAAGTGCTCGGATTACAGGCTTGTGCCACCTCACCTGGCTAATTTTCAGCTTTTCGTCCTGTCTATTCTTACATTTTCTGCCAACTCCAGTCTTACTTTCTTCCTTTCTGGAGGTAATTATTTCTCCTTTCATCTTCAAGGTTGCATGTACAACAGGGCCATATCTCCAGCTCTTTAGGTGAACAGAAGGCTGTTGAGCTCCTGAGCCTGGCAAAGAGATCAAGGTAGAGGAGCCAAAGGTGAAGGGTAAATGCTCTGTGTCCCAGGACTCTCGCTGTCTAACAGGAAATGAATTCTAAATGAACCATTGACGTGGACTCTGAAAACTGCTGACTTGCCAGTGTGTAAAGTGTACTCTGTAGCCATGAAAATGTGAACAGGTAGAGGGGGCAGAAGTGAGAGCGGAGTGACGCTAGGAAGGACCACGATCTCCATTGGTCGGAGAGCTTGGACTCACCTCTCAAGGATGCTTGAGCCTTGAGATACTTGCACCTACCCAAGGACATGTTCTCTTCTTGTTCTCAATAGGTAATGCCAGCTCCCTGGAGGAAGGTGGAAGGATTTGAAGGTGAAGCTCATGTAAGGTGGAACAGAAAGACAGGACTGGGTTAGTGGAATGGGGGCTGGTAAGAGCAAGGCACTTAGTGCTGTTTTTAAATGGTTCCATCTGCAAATGAGGAGGAAGCAGTCAGGGGTGACCTAGGGACATTGGGCTCAGGCCCCTACATGAGTGCCAGTGCTCCAGTTGGGAAAGAACCAGGCGAGGAGCAGGAATGGTAAGAAAGGAGGAGGCGAAGGGTGCTATCATGGAAACCGTGCTTATTTCCCTTATTCCCCACTTTGCTAAATGAATGTAGCACTTAATCTGTACCACAGCATCATGCACATGATTATAATTATGTACTGTTTGTTTATCTCATATTGTTCCAAAAAGATTTGACAGCCTCGTTTGGCTGATTACTTAATATCTGCTTACTATTCATCCCTAAAATTGTAAACCTCTGTGGGACCGGGATCATGTCTTACGCTACTTCTGTAGCTTCTCGTTCAGAATCTGTCCCATTGATAAGTAGCTCAGTCAGTTCCTTGCTTCCTTGGGTGATATATTGCTGGATCCCTGTGCTTTCTTGATGGGTGCTTAGCATGCCTTATCCCATAAACTTAGTTTGTCTCTATTGCTATTGTACTTTTTTTTTATGCTTCCACAAATACCTTCTTCTTTAAAAATTGTTTTCGTAGTTGTAGATGGGAAGCATACCTTTCTTTTTATTTTGCTTATTTTTCATATGTGGTGCTTAGGATCAAACCCAGTGCCTCACATGTGCTAGGCAAGTGCTCTGCCACTGAGCCACAGCCCCCAGCCCCCTCAAACACCCCTTTTCAATGATTAATGACAACTAGCCAGAAAAACCAACTAAACAGGTTCATACAGTAAACCAGGGCATATTATCAGAAGAAAGCTGCCACCTTCAGAAAAAAGTGCCAGGTCACATACAACATTATTTCTTTGTTTCTGTAAAAGACTATACTCTCCCTGTGTCCACTGCTTGAAATTTGACAGGAAATGACTAGAGGAGCAAAAACAGATGATCCAACTAAAATAAATGTGGCTTACGTGTTTAAACCCATGTCAACAATAAATGGAAGAAGGTTTAACTACTCATTGGCTCCAGAGGGCACTAGCTCATAGGATTATGTTGTTGCTCTTTGCAGCCTTTGAATTAGAACATTTTTTTTTTTTCTTCTGAAATGTGTTTTATCTGTCTCTCCATCTTTTGGATAGAAGGGGGGACATACTTGAACAGTTCTTGTCTTCTTACTTAGGTTCAGACAGCATGCACTTTTCCATTCAGAAGCATGCATTTCCAGCATTCTGATGCCTGAGTGATGCCAGTCCAGTCTTTACCCCTCCCTGCTTAAAAAGTGCTGGTTTTTCTAAATTTTGTGTAACCGCTCAGAATGATCACATAGTATGCTACATTGCCATTGTAGACTTTGTGGAGCAGAATCCAGGGTGAACCTTTCTCAGCAGGGTCATGGATATCAAGGTTTGTGATGCACTGGGGGCTGGGGCCGAGATGCAGGCTGCAGAGTCTCATGCTGGTTTAGTGAGACTTGATGCTGGACCCCCAGGTCATTTGTGCTCAGCCCATGGTGGGAAACATTCATGTCAATGAGATTCTTTCTTAATTGCAACATAAGCAGTTACTTCTTCAAACTAAGAAAAGTAAAACATGCTTATTTTTTAAATTGCACTGTGTATATGGGGGAGTTTGACCCATAAGGATGAGACTACCCCTTCCCCAAAGATGATGACTGTACACATTTTGCAGAACTTCCTTTCAGAAAGATTATGTGATTTAGGGAATCAATATTGGATATTTGCTTCTTGTCCTGTTGTTTCCAGGTCACTCTTTGGCCTCAGGTAAAACTGGGTCTGCAGGTGGGTGGGATTGCACCTCTGTGGGGGAGGGACCTGGGTGGGCAGAGTTGGCTCCATGAAAGGGGGTCATTTCTGTGCACTGAATATGTTCAAAGAGATGACATTGTTTTGAAGAACTATGGGATAGAGTGAAAGGGCCTTGTCAGTGTCCTCAGACGTTTGCTCTGATCTGGCACCCATCTCATTTCCTTCCCATCTCCTCAATTCTGAGGAAACTCTCCTGTGGTCCTTTTCCTCTCTCACAGCACAGTGGACAGTTGTAAGCTTTCAGAGCAGACAAGTTGCAAGAGCTCTTAAAAGTCACATAGGAGTTTAGATTCCAGCTTTTCTGAGCTTGGTGACCTCAGTTGTTACATAACCTGAGGATTCTTGACCTTTTCAGATAATTTGATGAAAGAAAGAAATGACCTCTTACCCTAGAAAAAATGCCTATGCACACACACACAAAAAAATTCTGCACAACTCCAAAACTCTCTTTCTCTTACCTGTAAAAGGGGTGCAAATGTACCTTTTGAGGGTCTACCTCGTTAATTCTCATAATGACAGTTAAATGAGAAAATTTACATAAAAACGGTCACCCTTAGCATGGAACCTGGCACAAAGTAGAAACACATTCATTCTGAGCCCCCTCCCACTCCGGTTCTCACTTTCCCTCTCTGTACACCTGCCAAAGGAGAAAAGGTAGTCTCATGGCATTTTGGGGATCATTTGTTAGAACAGAGCCCTGCCAGGTTTTCATTTTATCTGTCTACAAAGATTTCTTTGTTCCCTTTTTCCTCCCTTTACTTTGGGCATCTGCTGGCCACACCACACTATCGTTCTGATTTGTGGCTTTAGTACACCCATATCCTTCCCGGGGGGAGGAGTTTGAGGTGGGTGGAGCTCAGAGAAGCCCTGGGTCCCCTTCTCCACTAACTGTCCCAGTGTCACACAAAATCTTTAGAGTGGCATTTTCTCCTCCTCTAAGAGCAAAGGGAGCCCTCCAGCAGATTTCACGCTTCAGACGAGCCAGAGTGCTTAGCCATGTCCTCAGCCTGCAGGGCACGTAGCCCGCGAGGGCCTGGCACACACTGGGGCCTAGTTCAGTGGTGGAGTTGGGAAGACCTAGCCCTGACTGGGGAAGCCCTCATTGGTTAGGGATTGGGAGAGCGCTGTCCACACAGTAGTCCTTCCCTTCCTGTTCCGTCACCTGCCTCATGCACGTGGGTCCTGCCCTTAGATTGCCTGTTGGGTAGAGGTGGGGTCCGAATTTAGGTGTGGTGCAGAGCTCACTGGAGAACAAGCGGAGCACTGGCATTAAGGAAGGGTTCTCTCGCCCAGGGACCTGATGTGGCCCAGCACAGTGCCACCATCAGGGGAAGTGCATCCATGGCATTTTCAGGCTTGCTGGGGACTGAGGACTCACCTGGGGTGCTAGGATGGGACTAAAGGGTCCCAGCCACAAGTACCCTTCCCATTGGCCTCACCCCTTTTTGGCCTGCCTGGTTCTTACCTGGGTCCTCATTCTCTTTATTTGGTTCCAGCTTGTCTTGGGCACATGGTAATCGCCCAGAAATATTTGTTGGAGGGACTCTTTCAAGTCACAGGTTTATTTCAAGAATGTAAAAGCTGTTTTCTCAGGTTCTTGGACCAAGGTCTGGCTTTCTGCTTTAAAATAATTCATTAAGGTGGTTCAGCTGGGTGTTACTAACCTGAAGGAGGAAGGAATGCCAAATCTAGTTTTTAAAAGAGCATCCTGGAGGGACTGGAGGTACAGCTTGGTGGGAGAGAGCTTGCCTAGCACTTACAAGGTCCTGGGCTCCATCCTGAGCACCAAACAAAACAAAATGCCTCCTGAGAAGATGTATGTTGGCCTCACTGCATGCCTACTCGGGTTCCCAGTTGGTCATGCACCAGCCCATATCTTTATTTGAATCCTCCAGGATTCTGGGAGGGTCTGTCATTTTTCACTTGGCATCATCGTGACTTATAAATTGAATGCCCCTTCCGTTGGATTGCCCTAGGCTCCATCTTCAAAACTATAACATCTGGATGTTTCCAGGTCGCCTGACATTTGAATGATTGATAACTTTCATTGTTGGCTCAGATTCAGACATAGACCACAGCTGTTGGGAAGGGAGTTGGTGATTCTGATGTGCACCAGCTATGTGACACCAGTAACACTGGTGGCCATGCATGGAGCCAGGCCCAGGGGTATGGGCCACCTGAGAGGTCAGCTGCCTCTCTGCTAACATGATTTGGTGCTTCATTCACAAGTTTCTAGGAAAGTTGCAAAGTTTTACGTATGTATCTTTTGATACATGATAATTTGTTGCCAGGACACAGTGCTTAAGCAATTTGAGTGGCACAGGAAATGTGGGATGAACAGTCCCTCCAAACCATACACAAGTATGAGAGAGTGCAGTGCGTCAAGCTGCTGCTCAGTGATTGATGTGGTCTTGTTTGTACGTGTGCCTATCTGTTTTCTAATGTGTATTTAAGGAAGCTTCCTGGTCTACCAGGCAGCTGCAAAGCCCTGGGGACCTGGTGGCAAATGTGGGTGGCCAGGCCCCAGCTCTCATGGACCTTACTTTCTAGAGCAACTTGATGGTATAAAACAAAGAGAAAAATTAAGTGTTAGGCAAAGAATTTCAATCAGCTAATCAGATGGGATGCCTGGTGTCTGTTGGGTGTGTACTGTAGAAGGATAGTCAAAAAGGGAAGATTATTTTTCTTTAAAAAAATTATTTTTGTTGTTGGAAAATTTTAGGCACATACAGTGCATCCTGTGAACCTACCATCCATCTTTTTTTATTGATATGCACCCACACATCCTTTCCCCTTACTAAGTTATTTTGAAACAGATCCCACATATTTTATCCATAAATATTTCAGTTCTTATCTCTCTTTATAACATGACTACAGTATCCCTATCAGACCTCTAAATATTGGAAGTACGTGAAGTCATCAAATAGTGAGTCAGTATTCAGAATTTCCTAACACATATTTTTGTTTGTTTATTTGTGGTTGTTTTGAAACAGGGATTGAACCCAGGGACACTTAACCACGGAGCCACATCCCCAGCCCTTTCTTATATTTTATTTAGAGACAGGGTCTTGCTAAGTTGTTCAGGGCCTCCCTGAGTTGCTGAGGCTGGCTTTGAATTCACGATCCTCCTGCCTCAGCCTCCTGAGCTGCTGGGATTACAGGCATGCACCACCGCTCCTGGCTACATGGATTTAAAAAAAAAAGTTGGTTTAAGTCTAGATGCAAGCATGGTCTTCATCTTTTCATCAATTTATGTGTCTCTAAAATCACTTTTTATTCCTAGGTTCCTCATCTGATTTCCCACCCCCCATAATTTTTGTTAAAGAAATGGAATCATCTATCCTAGAATTTCCTGCAGTCTGAATTTTGATGACGGCATCCCTGTGATATCGTCTAGTGTGTTCTTTTTGTCCCTTGTGCTTGCTGTGGACTGGTAGTCACATCCAGGCAGTCTGATTGCAGACCAGTTGTGCTTCTTTCTTTCTCTGTGGCTGCTTCATGCTGTGGCTGTGTGTCGTATGGGAGGCACACGCGGCTCAGTGATGCTTTTGTAATGTTAGCAGCCATTGGTGATAGTTGCCCAAATCTCCTATTTCATCTGGAGTTGGCAAAATGGTGACATTCTCATTCTATGACCCCTTTGTTTATTAGCTGGGCTGCTTCTGTCAAGGGAGAGTGTTCCTCATTACCTAATTGCGATTACCTGGAACGCTGCAGAGGCAGGTTAAATGCTTGATCTTTTGCCTCTGTTTAAGGTGGTGACATTTAGGCTGGGACCTGACTTGACCATGTGGAGAAGGGGAGGAACACTGCAGGATGAGAGCCCAGCTGGCGCAAAGGCCCTGGGGCGGAAGGAAGGCCAGTGCAGTTGGCATGTTCTGGGGAGGGGCAAATCAAGTGGCGCAGCTCACCAGCCCCACCTTCGTAAGTAGGGTTCTGAATTTGGGGTTTGAGTGCTCTGGGACTCCCAGGGGGGTTCAGACGTGGCCCAGCATGACCAGACTCAATGTTAGGTTGTACCATTATGCAGCTTGCACGTTCCTTCTCCTCACAGAGCTGAGAGTCTCAGGGAGCAAAAGCCATAGAAACCTTGCAGAAAATCACAGTTACATTTTATTCCTGTGTGAAATTTTTAAAAACGTGGACATTTGTGTGGCCTTTATGGATCTTGCATCCTTTGTGTCTTGGTGATTTGCCTTTTTCCAACAGAACTTGCCTCTGATGTACTTTTCCAGTTCTGGGCTCTGGCTTTGAGGGAAGCAGCTGGACTTTCCTTAAGGATGTTGGGTTGTTCACTGGGTCTCGTGAAACTAAAATTACTGAGGTCTGAGGATTCCCTTGTGCAGTGTGTGTATGTGTGCTGGGGTGTGGGGGCTGGCTCTCTCTGCAGACTGGGGGCTAATCCAGGGCCCGCTGTGGGGCCTGCATGGATACCCCGGCCAGTGCTCATGCTCACCTGGAATGGAGAGGCCTGTATGCATCTGTCTTAGCGTGAGGTTCACCTCACACTCCTACTAATGTGAGTTTTCACCAAATTCTTAGGGGAAAGATGGAATGCCCTTTTGTCTTTGCTAATATCATTGAGTTTGCAGAGATTGAAGTTTGCACAAGGAGGAGATGCTGTGTGACAGTCTGCATCAAGACAGCCTGTGGCCGTACGGACCGGGAGCTACTGAGCCTTGCGGAAGGGCAGTGGGGACAGACACAGCACAGAGGACACAGGCATTTTGCCATCTGGATGGCAGGCTGGTGTCAGCTGCACAGGAAAGGGAACACATGAGGGAAAAGCATGAGCTGAGTAGCTGCTGATGGCCAGCTGAGAGGAGGAGGTGAACAGGGGCGGCCAGGGCAGTGTGTAACTTGGGAACCACCAAGAGGCGGCCACGTCCACTCCATACCCCTCCCCCAAGATGAGTTCTTAAACAAGGGATGGCTGATGGCAGAGGACCCACCAGGCTGGCCCAGGGATCCCAAAAGGAAGCACAACTGAGAGTGTAGTCAAATCCTGCCCCTGATGATGCCCAGCCTGGTGAGGGAGACCCCTGGGGTGGCAGCTGCAAAGGTGACTTACAAGTTTGTAAATTTTGAAAGAAATGGAAGGACAAGATTTTGATACTCATTAAACATCGAAAGGAAAGGGGACAAGAGTGAGCAGGTTTTTAAGAGGTGTAAATATGTGGATTTTCAACTTCCTGTGGGAAGTAGAGGCATTCAGATCACTTCCTGATGAGATAGGAAGGGGGCGTGTGGCACCACCCCTGGTAGTGACCAACTCGTTGGGGTCTCATGTTCCTTCCCATTTGAAGCAGAGAGAATCTGTGCTAAAACATAATGTGGGACAAAACCAGTCTTATTAAGTGTGGATGCCAAGGGAACAACCCAGGCTAGAGAGGGCAGAGAAATGCTTCTGTCATTGAGGAGTGTCCTTTGAAGCCTCTCGTAGTCACCAACACCCACCAGGCCTGAGACCATGCGAATAAGAAGTCACCCACCTATCCAGAGATGCCCAAGTGACGTCTTAAAAATAAGCTTCCCTTCTGTTTTCATGTTGTTGCTTATCATCCATTTCCATAAGGCAGCTTCTGGGTCTGCCTTGTGGCCAGGGTGCCTGGCCTCTGCCAGTAGCATCATTGGAATTAAGTTCTCCCTAGGCAAAGTCTCCTGACCTCAGAAATCTGAACAAGGAGTGGCCAAGTTCCATTCTTGTGTTTGTAACCAGAAGTGGCCACAACCAAACTGCCATCTCCTCTAACCTATGTTGGCCTGTTCTTGCCTAGCGGGGCAGCTCTTCCTGGGCTTGGGAGTGTCTCACTAAGACTCATCCCTGCCCTGAATCTTTCCCATATTCCAGTGAGGACAGTGAGCTTTAGCCTGTGCTTTCTTCCTTGGTAGTTTAGATGAAGTTAAAGCCACATTTTCAAGCCCTCAGTGTCTTTATTTCCTTCTATGGGAGCCAGAAAAAAAAAAAAAGTGGGACTTTGTAAATGGACCATCAGACTTCCAGAGATTGTTACCACAGCTGTAGAGAGAAGTTGGGAGAAGAAAGCCCAGGTGGTACTATCTCTTGCCCCCATGTGGCCTCCCTGAGACCATAATGGTTGTCATAGAAATCCAGACCCACAGAGAGCCCTTTGCCCCATTTCCACCCACAAGGAATGGAATCCAGAGAACTTTCCTCTCCTGCCTTCTGGACATGAAGAGAATGGCTGAGTTGGTGAGAGGGGAAAATAAAGAGATTGGCCCAACTGTTTGTTTATGTGGGCTGGATATTTCTGGAGAGAGTAAGCGTCATCCATCCTTTCAATAGAAGCACCCTTGTGCGGATTGCTTTAAAAAAAAGAAAAAGAAAAACAACTTAAAAGATGAAAATTCAGCTCTTTTTTGGAAGCGTGAAGTTCTGCTGTCTGGCTGGAGGAGCCCCGTCCTTGCGGGGAGGGCTCTCAGGGCCTAGACAGGAACCAGAGCAGGAGCGAGGGAGGTGAAGGGAGCCTGGGGATGCCCCTGCGGTGGCCAGCCCAGCGGGGGCCAGCACAGTGGGCTCAGGAGATAAGTGTGAGAAGCAGAGCTGGGCACAGCCGCCTCGCTTGGCTTTCTGAAGCTGCTGTGTTTGAACTGGCCTGATGCTGAAGAAGGAGGCCAGGCCACGCCACCAGGGCCTGGGGATCTGCCCTCTGTGTCGCCCAGGTTGCAGCTGCTGGTGCATAAATGGGGCAGCCAGGTCCTCCTCTTTCCTTCCCTCTGCACAAATTGGAAACGACTAACCTTGCCTTATTTAGTGCAGTGCTCACGGCTGCTCGCCTCCGAGGGGTAATCATGCAGGCATAAATTCGGAAAGTTGCTAAGCTATGAGCAGTCTTATGAGCATTAAAAGTGTCCTCTTTGCCAGAAAGGTCATTCATAACTTGGCTACCCTGCTGATGTACAGTCAGTGATATTGATTGATTAATGTATAAAAGCACCAGATCCATTTGCTTCTATGAAAGAGAATAAAGTGCAGTCGACTCTCTCTTTATTTTCACCTCATCCTTTTGTTTGAAGGACATTTTTCCCCCTCTTTTTGTTTTGCCGGCTATGTTTAAGGGGGTTACAAAAAGCCAGTTTCTGCCAAGTAATGTGTTCACAAAGGGAACATTGATTCACATCAGTGTCGCTTGAATTACCCTTAAAGGTTTGCCAAGGAGTTGCTCTTATATTAACCTTCTGTTCGTGAAGGAAGAAAGAAATAAATAAGTCATAAAGTCAGCCTCATGACTTTGGATTTTAGTTTCGGACTTGATCTAAAATGATTTCTTTGGTGGTTGTGGTGAAAGGCATTGACTGAAAGTTCCATGTCAGTTTTGGGGGTGTGGGATGGGGATGCCAAGGGAAGCAAGCCCACCCCCTGCCACTGGGGCCCCCCGGGCACTAGATCCCAGAACAGAAGGCTGAATCTACTTCCCTGTGCAGAGATTAGTTCTGATTGGCTGCCTGCCTTTTCAGGCTGAGGAGCTGCAGCCCTTTCCTTGCTCCGTTAGGCAGCTCCTGGGATCGGGTGGCAGAAACCCTCTTTGTCTGCAAGATGAAGCATTTTGATGTGGGGGCAGCTTTGCTTTTCAGCAAGGATAGAATGAATTAGTGATGATGGTCTGCAGAGTTGTCCTTACATTTCCCAGTTTTTTGCAAACCTAGCAGGGCAGTTGGAGGGAAAAGAACACCTCTGCTTTGATTAACTTCAAGTGAAGTTTATTTTGTTGTCCTGCTTTTATAACATATTTTCCCTCCTGTTATCCAGGTAGTCTGAGGAATTTCCTGTTCTTGAAAAACTAGAATGGAGTTGGTGGTCTGTGCAGCTTAAAACATACTGATTATGTTTTACATAATGTGATTGGGAGAGCCTTGGGTATTAGCTTCGGGTGAGCCTTAGATGGAGTATAGCATCTGTTTCTGAGATTTTCTTTCAGTGGATTGATCAGAAATGCCTGGAAAGAGAGCCTAGTGCTAGGCACATATAAGGCCATCAGTCAGTATTATCTGGCTGGCCACTTAGGATTCTTCACCACTTGACATGGCCACATTCAGAGTCGAAAGGATTGGTCAGAGAAGCCAGAGAAGCCTGGCATTTAGCTCCAAGGGAAGTGCAATCTTAAGCTTTTCCTGCAGGTGTCAGTGTAGAGTTCATCCTGCTGGCTGCCCCAGTGGGAGAATGAGTGTCTGTGACTTTTGATGGGAGCCCTGGAAGGAAAACTGGTCAGTCTGCTTGTCTGTTTTTTATGAGCCAAGCCACCCTCACGTGGCAAAGTGCACTTCACAGGGGGCGAAGACGGCCCCGGGTTGTTTGTTCAACATGGCCTGGCAGAAGACGGCTGCCTTCTTTCTAAGAAGTCTAATGGAGGCAGGAGAAGATCACACCAGACATAAACTTGCAGCTCTTGAACTTGAAGAATACTGACAGCCAGGGGGGTGGGGCTCACAGGGCAGGGTGCACAGGAAACTTTTCCCTGTGCTTAGGCAAAGTGACACCTAAGTGTTCCCTGGGAATCTAGACCCAGGCATACCTTCAGTCTGCCCTGGGCAGCCACCAGCCTCCTGGTATGAGAGCGGCAAGTGCTCTCTTTCCCCTCCCAGAGGTGCTTTGGGAGTTTGAAGGTGCCTAAGCTCCTGCAAATCCTCTTAGTTAAAGGGGGCCATGTAGTAAGCAAGCTGCACGGGGCCTGTGCTTTGATAGAGACACAGTTCTTCACTTGGGGAACCCCCCACCCCCGCCCTTGCGCAGCCTCCTGGGTTTTGCATGACACTTTGAATAATCTCTTCTGTTCAGCCACTAGTAGTACAGAGCTGCTGATGGCTTATGGTTTGACCGCAGTGCAGGTGCTCATGTCAGTCTCACTGGCTTCTCCTTTGTTTAAGAACATGGCAGGGGAACCACAGACAGACAGGTACAGCGTCTAGCTTTATAGTTACATGTACACTGTGACATCCATTTCCTCCCCTTCGTAATAGCCCACGCTCTAAATGCTTACTGCTGAGCCAACCCCGAGACGCTGGTGAAGTGCTGGACCATACAGGGAGCCAAACGAACTTTATGTAATTGTTTAATTAAAATCTTGGTTTTCTAATTGCAGTCTAAACACAAGCGCCTTTTGTTAATGAAAGGCAACCTCTGTGCTTGAGTTCTCATGCACAGCATTCCCCCCCCTTTTTCAAACTTGTTTTTTTTTTTTTCCTTTCAAAAAACAATATTTCGCATTCTCACCAAGGGGAAGGTGGCAGGTGGCATTTCTTACCATTGGAGGAGATGTCCCACAATTCCTTTTGTCCGTCCCTGTCAGCAACTTATTCAGGTCACCGTAACCTCTCTGATTTTTATATTGCATTGCATCAGATCTATGAGCCCCCTTCCCTGCTGAAATAATCCAAAAGCCAGAGTCTCCCCTCCCCCGTTTCTCTGGCGAGAGCATTATTTTCCACACTCCTCATGCAGGAGTTGAAATAGATTGCAATGCTTGCTTTTTAAAGGGGGAACCTTCCCTTGATTTCCAGATGAATCTCAGAGCCTTTTTTCCCTCCTCCTTCAGCTGAGGTGATAGGAGCTGGCTCAGAGGATATACCGAGAATGAATCCATTTTCTTTCCCCTGTCTCTGCAGAATAAATTAGAATTTGCCTGATTTAATAAAATGGCTTCGTCTCCCTGCCGACTTCCCCATCTCCAGAGTATTTCTTCTTTCATGGCCTGCTCTTCTGTAATGGCTCTCGGCCCGGCACCTCCCCATCGCAGGCTAGTGGTTACGCACGCGATGCGTTCACCCGCGCACTCACCGCTTCGCACGCATGCATGCATCCAGCACTGGGGGATCCTGATGGTCGAAGGTGTGGAAATTTGTCACCAGATCTCATTTTCCCTATTGTCAGGCATGATGGTTATAATTGATGTGGAGGTTGGTGCAATTTGCCATCCGTCTGCCATTAACCCAGCCTCCTGGAGTTGATGTGACCACAGCGTAGAATATATTTTGGGGGAAGGGGAGAGGTTGAAGATGGAGAATTGCAACATAAATCTCTCACCCTGGCCCAGCCCTTTTCTCTGTAATTGGAACACATTTATCTGTGCATAAGAGCATTTTGCTTTTTCCCCTTTGCCCTCACGTGGACTGATGGGTGTTGTTGCTAGAATTCGGAATGTTTTTCCATTTGGATTTCTCCCCGCTCTCTTAAATTTGTGTTTTAATTTCTATTTCCTAGGCTGATTTTCCCCCTTTCCATTCTGACACTAATTATGCCAGCCGCGTTGGGAGCACTCACTGCTGGGAGGTACCCAGCTAAGTGTTAAGAAGGGTTTTAAAAACAGGCTGAACTCTTTCTTAATGAGGCTCAACCAGGCTCTCCTCCGGGTGGTTTTGTTTTGCTGATCTGTCAGTTTTTCAAGGATTTAATTGCACTTTTTTCATATTAGTCTTTGAAATTGGCCTATACAATCTTGCCGTGAAATTCTTTTTTTTCCCCCGCAAAGATAAAAAGTTAGTACTTTTTGTCCCCCTGCCCCATTCTTGTTTGAGATTTTTATTTTTTGCCGTCAGTACCCCAGGCTGTCTTCTGCTCGTCCCGGTAGGAAGCCAGTGGTAGTGAGGCGCCCAGACCAGGAGAGGCCACGGAGATCCTGGCTGGATCTGTAGGCCTCCCTGTGCCTCCCTTCCATTAGGGCTTCAGTAATGCTGTTAGGCTGATGTCTCCCCTTCCAGTTTGCTCTTGATCAAGGGCAGGGAGAGACTGAGGCACAGAAGCTGTTTCTTGAGGTGTGGAAATGACAGATGCCATCAAGTGGTGCCAGCGTAGCCAGCCAGCATCTTGAGTTCTCAAACATGGAGGCCAAGAAAAGAAAGAGTCCCAAAGACAGAAGGCAGAAGTTTTCAGTCAGGGGAGGGAGAGAAGCAAGGCCATATCCTTTATGCTATTATCTTTATGGCATAGAAAAACATGCTTGAAGCAATCAGCATGAAATTCTTAATTGCTTTGCTTACTTCTGCTCTTCTCATGGGACAGATTGTGCAAATGCTGGAGCTGCCAGGCCCCTCATGTTAGCACACTGTCCCTGCTGCACACACTATTTTTAACTAGTGCTTTGTTTTGCAAAGATATGCACAAAGCTCTTCCTTCCTTCCTTCCTTCCTTCCTTCCTTCCTTCCTTCCTTCCTTCCTTCCTTCCTTCCCTTCCCTTCCCTTCCCTTCCCTTCCTTCCCTTCCTTCCCTTCCTTCCCTCCCTCCCTCCCTTCCTTCCTTCCTTCCTTCCTTCCTTCCTTCCTTCCTTCCTCCCTCCCTCCCTCCCTCCCTCCCTCCCTTCCTTCCTTCTTTCCTTTTTCTTTCTTTCCAAGGATGCTAATGAACAGCAGACACAATAAAGAGCTATGCTAGCCAGGCTGGCAGCAGCTCTTCTCTATCAGCCTGGGCACCCAGCTCTCCCCCTACTGCCTGCCTTCCGCTTCTTCTCTTTGGATTTCTTCATTCCCTCCCCATTCTGCATGAGTTTTGGCTCCCACCCCCTAATCTGAATTTACTATGTGAACAAACCAACTTCTCTTCCCCCTTATCCACACTCTTGAGTCTCATTTGCATCCCTCTCCTCCTCTCTCTTCTGATGTGTATCTTCCTCTTTGAGATTTCCAGTCTCCTCTCATGAGGATGTAAAATCCAAGAACCAGATCTCAGAGATTTCAAAATAAAATAAAAGTAAACTCTGCTTAAAAAACACTTTAGCAGGAAAGCCAGGCTAATTGTAAATCAATGGGTCTTAAAATGCAGCATCGATCTCCAGTTAGAAGTTTGAAGGGGAAAGCAGTAATTACTGCACCAGAAGGTACTTTTTCCTCTTAGTAAGTTCTGGGCAGAAAGAAGGCTCATTAGGGCAGCACTTCGGAATCTGAGTAATTAGTTTAAAAAGTACTTTTGTGGTGTTATTCCCTTGGCTGGAAATTATTGGAGTCTTCACAGATTTATAGCTCAATTCTGATAAGATTTGATTTATTATTGTGTTTGTTGTGGAAGAACCTTGATACATAATCACCCAGGTGAAGACTCAGGGAAGCACGGACCAGAGTCTTGGGGTCTGGGTGGGGCTTGATCCTGTAATAGATTCCTGCTATTGACTGATAGTATTGAGTGGGGCCACCTCATCCCTTGCTTGGCCATCCTGTTAGACCGTCTGAGGCCCATGGTGGTCAGAGCTTTGAAAGGGGTGATTTTCTTGTCCAAATGCCTGTGGGCCTTGTGGTTCAGCAACTCAGTTGGATTTGACACAGCTATCTCATGTCACCCATGGAGGATCTACCAGAGGGTAAGTTGTACAAGAATAGAAGTGGAACTTGCCCAGTTGGATCCACAATGGCTGGAAGCTTGTAGGCATGAACTAATACACATGTTTGACTCACGACTCAGTGAATGTATCAGTGAACAAATGGTCAGTTCCTATTTCCTGCTTCTTAGATGTTTTTGAGAAAACCACCATGGAAACGTTCTGCTTGGTTAGATTACTGGTGCAAGGACAGCTGCCCCTGTGACCGTTCACCACTGTAGAGAAAACAAGTGGCCCTTTTCTAAAAGGGACTTAGTTCTGCTTCCATGGGAAGCCATCAAGGATCATTCTCTTTCATAATTTTTTAAATTGAAATCACAATGCACAACATAAAGCAATATGTTAAGATCAGCTGTCACTTTCCCACCATTGCACAGCCCCTTGCATCATCTTTTGTGTACCTGTGTGGGGTTAATAGTGGCTGAGTGTGCGTGTGAGTGTTCTGTCGGCTTATAGCTGGGAGGGCTTTCCATCCTCACTAGAATCACTAAGTTACTTGTGCTGTGTCTCAGGAAGGCCCTCTGCAGTGCGTGCTCCCCCTTCAATCTGCAGTGATTTGTAAATATTTATTAGTGGAGTGCTTCTCGAAAGAAAGAAAAGGAGAGAAATTTAACTGGAATCCAATATAAACAATTTTTTAGAAGCTTTATAGTAAGGTTAAGAGTTCAGATCTATAACATTTACTTATGAAGTAGAGATAGAACAAAGTAGAGTTGAGTTACACAAAGCAGTTAAATAGTATTGGCCGAGCTTTCGTTTTGTTTCTGTATTTTTAGTCCATTATTATATACGTTCTCATCCACACGGAAGTAGCTATGAGCAGTAATGGTTTGGGTAGTCAGGCTCGCAATCTTGAACAGGTTTCCATTAGGTGGAAGTGGCAGGCATTGTATGCTGGCATCTACACAAAAACTAGTTAATGTGGCCCTACAACTAATTAAACTGGCCTCCAGTGTGTTGAATTTTGGCATATGCCACATTTGAGTAGCTTTATTATTACAGTGTTGAAAATGAGATCAGAATCAACATTCGCCAAACACCTGTAGTATTTTGGGGTTCTCCAGAAAGCAGTTCAGATACCACTGTATTTCAAGGCACACCTGAGCTCTTGCCATTGGAAGGACCCAAGGCTGCCCTTGCTGGAAACATCACCATGGCGTTGGGTGGCTGTTGAAGGGCCCCTTGTTTGGGCATCTGTCTGTCACACGCACCTGGTGACCTCTGCATAGAATGTGCCACCTTCTATTTCAGGTGAAGAGAAGCTGTGAGTTGAAGAAGGCTTGGTATCTCTTGAGGTCTCTTACCCTTCTTCTCTCTGGTGTCTGTTCGTCTCCACCCTGAGAGGGTGACATCTGGCTGAGGCACCACTCTCTGGTCTCTACCTCAGTCTGTTCAAATCTCCCTCCTATCCTGTGGATGTGGAAGTGCTGATGTAGCATGTGGACAAGTAGCACGTTCCTGTCATAAATGGGAGGAAGTATTTCTAATGTTTATTCTAAATGCCCCACTGATCATGGCATCCTGTGCTCTGTCATTGCTTGGGCAAAAGCTGTTGTATTCCTCCCTGACATTTGCTTTTTTACTAATTTTGGTGGCCTGTACCCTCTCCCCTTGATTTAGAATGTTCCTGCTTGCAGAGTTTTATTGATAGCATTAGCACTACTGAGCGGAGTAGTGGTGTTCTTCCCTTTTTAATTAAAAAGTTAAATTTTTCTTTGACTTTTAGAAAGAAGCCTGGGATAATACTCCCTTGTGGGGCAAACTCCATTTAATCCTTGAGAAGCATGTCCTGGGGGTGAGGCATTCTCCACATAGCCTCCCAAAGCTGAGGGCCTAATCCAGCTCATCCCCTTTGCTCTTGTGATAATACCCTGGTGTTCACTGGCTGTCAGTAGAGTCCAGCTCTGACCCTTGATTCTGTGGATCCACTCCACGGTCTCCAATGCCTTGAGCCTTTTCTAAAACATCCTACCTAAAGACTCGGTGTTGCCTGGGAAAGTTTTTCTCCTGTGACCCTGCAGTGGCACAGGTGCTGTTGAGTGATGTATTGTACACGTTTCACGTGAGACTACTACTTGTGTGCGTGGGTTTGCTAGGCGCACGGTGATGATAGGGCAGCTGTTCCTAATGTGGTAAGTCCTTTTGTGTCCTGGAGTTTGGGACTGAGGACAAGTGGATGATGGTTTCCTACAGCGTCTGGGTAGGAGGCAGGGAATAAGATGGATGCCGTTCAGTGCCGTCACGGGGATGACTGTGGTGAGGAAGTCAGGGGCCCGGAAGGCATCCCCAGGGCAAGCCGAGGGCCAATGACTGGGCTTTGTGTTTTCAGGCTGTTCCCGTTGTTGCCCAGAGTGTTGTGCAGAGTCCAAACTGGGGACTGACCATTCTAGTGCCTCATCTAGGAATGTCTGCTTCCCCGGTCTCACGTGCACTGGAACAGTCCTCTCCCCATTTCCTTCTGGCTTCCGCACCCTGACCTAACAGAACCCTTTTGTCATCTCCAGAATTTGGGGTGGAAAGGTAGTTGTGATATTCCCTTCAACTGGGAAGTTTAGATGTGATCTTTTCAATAAGTAAGTCCCAAGTAGCAGAGACCAGCTGGCCTTCAGTTGAGCACTGCAAGCCCTGAGTACGGTGGACACGGGTCTGTCTCCTACCCCTGAACAACCAGTGAGCCGAATGGCAGCCGCTGGCCAGGAATTGATTACACTAATTGATATGCCAATAAGAGAGCTTGTTACCTCTGCCATTGGTTAGGAGGCCAGCTAACAAGTCCGCTGATCAATGGCACTAATAAAGATTTCATCCATTAATGAGCAACATGGTAATTAATGTTATCCATAAACCAATTAGCCTGGCTAGCTCACACGCCAGTTAGCATGGTGAGTGGCAGTGCCGAAAGCGGCCGGCACCCACCTCGTGTGGCATGATGAGCTTGAGTCCTCGTGCAGCACTATAGACCAGGAGAACCTGATGCTCGGAGGGTTTATTCTAAAAGCGGAGAGTAAAGAAAGCATGGCGGTTCAGAGTCTTGGGCAGAGAGAAGGCTGGCAGCTTGCTGGGCCCATGCTAGAGCCCAGTGACCCTTGCCTGGTACCTGCTGGGTAGGAACAGGGCACACACTTCTATTCCAGCTCCTCTGGTTGCACAACTTTCCCATGAGAGTCTCTGAGGGCTGTTAGGGATGTAATGGAATGACAGAGTTCCCGGGTCACTCTGGTCCCAGCTGGGCACACCCTCCCCAGGGACGCCCCCCATCAGCGACTCACACGCACTGCCCTGTACCCCTGACCCTGTACCCCTGGAGGGCAGGCCACGGCCTCTTCTGGGAACCGGGAGTGATTGGTAAAGTAATTAACCTCCCCCCATCCTGCGTGTTTCATTAGGAAGAAAAATTTTGTTAGGAGAAACAGATGATTTGAAGCTGTGCCTCTTTCCTTCCCCTGGTTTTTTGAAATGACATCAGTGGGTTGTTCGCCAAGCATAACCTGGCAGCCCGGCAGGCTCTGCCTGACTGCCTGAGATTTCTGGGGACTGTGCAGCTCGCCAGCTCCAGCCATGGCAGCGTGCCAAGGTGACGTTCCGTGACTAAGCAGAAACAAGGGAGAGGGAGAGAGGGAGGAAGAAGGTATGTGTGGTTGGGGAGCTGGGGGAGAGAGTGGTCCTGGGCAGGGTGTGGCATGGGGAGCCGAGGAGGAGGCATGCCTGGGGCATCTGGTCAGCAGGTCGGGAGCGTACTGGCAGGCCAGAAAGGCTTCCTGTGGCACTGAGGGGTGGGGAGGGGGGGCAACAAGGCAGCAGCCTGGGATCCAGCCTGGGAGGCGGCCGAAGGGGTCTGACTTAGGAGGGAGCCAAATGAGCCAAAGCAAAGGTGACAGCCCAGAGGGCCCCGGAACTATGGAGAAGGAGGCTTGGGGAAGCTTTTATCAGTATCAGGCCCAATTCTCCACAGCAGCGGAGTTTCCTTTGCATTGTTAGGTATTGACCCTCAGAGACCCCTTGTGGATTCCCTAATTGAAAATTAATACTAGATCAATGCCATGGGCAATTTGCATATTGATCATAAACAACTTTGAAGGCACCGAGTGTGCGGCAGATCAATAGGGCTCCTGAATAGGCTGCAGAGGGAGCACCTCCCAGTACAATGCACTCCCAGAAAGGTTAATGATTTGGGAAGTTCCTAACTGCTCAGCGCAGGATCGGCCCCCACCCTGCACAGCATCCGCAAGAGCAATTAGTACCAGGCCTGAACTGCCTCCCTCGTCCCCCTTGGCCCCCGCCCTGAGACCTAAGGGGAGGGTGACTGCTGGTGAGGAAAGGGGCTGGCAATGAGTGTTTTTGCAGTTACCTTTTTTGGAGATGGATGAAGTCCTGGGGCCGTTTGTTCTGGGAAGTGGACTGTAAAAGGCAGCAGCCAAGTCAAGGCTCCAATAGTCGTTCTGGCCCCTTCCCCAAAACATAGGTCTGGTGAGTCAAATGCAATGAGATGGAGCGGGGAGGAGTCTCAGTCTGGCCAGCCTCCTGGAACTCCATCGGTGTGATAACCAGCCTCAGCGTCTCCTTCCAGCTGGGGTGGCTTTGGCCGTTTTGCTCCCTGTTCCGTTCGGCTCCCATTTTCTGGCCTTCACCTCCTCATCCATCGCTTCCTTGCTCTGTGCCTTCTTGTTCCTGCTCTGGCTTTCAGCCTGGCCTTTCTGCTCCTGTAGAAGGGAAGGGGCCCATCTGGGCAGTCATCTTTGCCTGTTGCCTGGCTAATACTTCTGTGTCCCCTCTCCTCCAATTCTGGCCTAGATCCACCTCCTTTCTCTCCAGGGGGCCAGCTGCCCTGTTGGTGCTCTAAACTCACCCACCCGTGTTTACCATCAAAACCTGGGACACTCAGAGTGTGAGTGCTTTTGTGTTATGGAACTCCCAGGGTGGCCTGAGATATAGCCAGTTCTGGATGCAGCCCAAAGAAATAGGGATGCTGTCTAACTGAACCTACTCACTGAGCTGCAGCCCCAAGACCTGGAGGGTAGTGACACCTGCAGCAGAGAGGGATGTATGTCACTAGGGGGAGTAGTGGTGAACCCAGCAGACTTCTCCCCAGGATAACCAGCCCTAATTCCACATTCATATTGTTTTCATAAGAGCTCACCTCTCCATAGCCCTGTTGGGGTCCTGTAGTTTTGCATAGTTGATGAGTTTATAAAGTCTTTGAAATCCAAGTTTGAGGAGCAGGAAGGTTTCAGAGAAGAGACTTCACAGGGCAGTGCCCCGAGCCCTGAGTGCCTCACCCCTGTCCTGGTGCTGCTGTCCCTCAGGTAGATGCTTCAGAGCTTAGTGGTCACACAGCTGCTTCTGGGTGTCAAGATTGTCTCTGTGCTGCAGCATGACTCTGGCAAAGGCTGCTGGGCAGTCCCCTTCCCTCTGGGCTTCTGTACCACAAGGCCACCTCCTATGGGAAAGGGAAAGAAGGGCTCATGGAAGTTTTATGTGTGCCCACACTCCATGTCTATCTGCATTTCCATTTTGTGCACTTACATTTTTAGACAAGCATGGGAGCCTTTCTGCTGGAAATCCCTGCCAGGTGCACTGTGCAAAGCTGTGCAGGTTGTGCCCTACATAGAGAGCTCTCTGCTAAAGGGGTGAGACGGGACCACAGTCTATGCTGGACACTACTTACAGGGTGGTGGGTCCAGAGCCATATATGCTGCGCGGAGTGGTACTGTGGCGGAGGAGGTGTTCTCATGAGGGCCTGATACATTCTCACTCTTTGGCCTGCAATGGCCATAAGCCGCTTGTTCCCAAGACATGGCTAAGCCCCTGTCCTCCTTGCCTGTCCTTTTTCCATTCACTGCTTCTCCCACAGGCCAGCCTCATCCTACACTGGGCCTCTTACTGTTGCTCCAAGGCTTCCGAGTCAGTCCCTGCAGCTCACACCCTCCCTTCTTCCTGGTCTATGTGCAGGTGTCTCAGTCCTCATGCCTCTCAAGTTAAATACCCCTCAGAATCCTTTTGTCCCCCTTTCCTCTCTTAAGGCCCGCCCCCAGGTCCGGATCTGACTTGGCCACACCTCCTCCTCCACTGAGCTTCTGGTTGTTGGCCTTCCTCTCCCACCCTCCTTCCAGCCCTGCCCCAGGAGCACGGTAGCTTTCCTGTTGTGTTGACTGTTGTGTTGACCGTTGTGACTTCAGTGCCTGGAATCGGTGCTCCATGCATGCGTGATAGCTGGTGGCTGACAGGTGGACAGATAGCACAGGAAGAGTCAACTCTGAAGGCAGCCATCAGGAACATGGGCCTAGGCTGGGGTTGTGACTCTGTGGTAGAGTGCTTGCCTAGCCCAGGTGAGGTGCTGGGTTCGATCCTCAGTACCAGATAAAAACAAATAAATAAAAAATAAAGGTTAAATTATTATTTTTTTTAAAAAAGAGCATGGGCCTTCAATCAGCTCTGTCATCTTCCCCAGACAGCTAGTCTCTCTGAGCCTCAGTTTCCTGATCTGTGAAATGGGAGTTCTGATAGCATCTACTTCAGTCAAGTGATGGTTGTATTACCACCATTATTGTCAGGTACTCAGTAATTATGCCAGGATACAGAGGCTTTCTTGGTGCAGATACTGGTTTTTATGCTCAGTCTCTCTGTGGAGGATGGCACAGGCAGGGGATAAGGAAAGTGGCCAATATTTGGTACCGACCACTTTCGCTCAGCTAGTTCCTTCCTTTTTCCACTTTACACTTAAGACATTTGTGATTGGATGAAAGAAGACAGCAGCAGGAGTGCAGGCTCCCGAGGTAGCCAGGTGACCCCGCAGGGTGGAAGGCCCAGGCGGCTTGATTCAGGCCAGGCATGGCTGCAGCAGCCTTGCCGGCCCAGCAGACGTCCCCATGCATGTGATTACTTCATCATGGAGCCTTTCATTGACTTGGCTGCACAGTGCTGATGAACTGAGACTGGGGACAAGAGCACGTAATTGAGGGAAATAAATTCCCATCACAGGCCTGGCTGCAGCCAGCAGAGAGCATACACCTCTTCTGGGCCTGTTTGTCTGTATCGGGGGGTGCTTCCCAGCCTTTCCCCAGGAGCACCTCCTTTTCTCTCCTTCCCTTGGAACCCTCCCAGGCCTGGAGTGCTGGAGTGGGAAGGAGGGAGCACCAGCTTTCTGCAGTGCCTCAGTCTCCCTGCTTGGTGCTGCTCTCCCAGAGGCAGCCCTCTTCTCATCTACCTGGGAGGCAGAACCCTGCTGGGGCCTCCCGGGTCCCTGCACACACCTGTTCTTCCTCTGCTCATCCCTCCTGCCTTTGTGTGCTCACCTTCAGTTCTGCGCACACTCTCCCCTGGGATCTCCACCCAGACGCAGAGGGGAAGCACCATCGCTGCCCTTCTTAATTGAAATCGCATTTCATTCATCTGGAAGTGAGGCAGGGAGGGGGCTGGGCAATCCTCCACTTGCAGCCGATTCAACACGAAGCCAGGCCTGAAAATACTCACCACACAAATACATCATAGCATAGCAAGATCTTAAGAAAAGAATTTAGGGACCAGAGTCATTTGCATAAAATAAAACTGACAATCACACAACCAGCCACCAAGTTTAACCACCACACACAGAAATGTCCAAGTGCAACATAGTCCTAAAGCCTGGGAAATCATCCCGGGTCACCAGAGTATCTGAAGTTGGTCATTACTAATCAGTTGTTTACAGTATAAAGATCCTCCATCCCCAGGATTTTTTGGGCCTTAAAAAACATTTCCTGGAATGTGAAGTCAGTGTGCTGGGGGGCTTGTGATGCACACAATGGCCAGCCCAGGGAGGCAGGTTGCCTCAGTTACAAAGAAGCCAGGGTGGCGTGCAGGCAGAATAGAAGAGAAATGGAGAGCCCTCACTTGACACCCTGTGACCTCAGCCGGTGGAGCTGAATGCTGGAGAGCCAGCACTGAAATTGCAGTCACTTTAGATTATTTGGAGCGAGGAGAGGCAGGGAAAAAAGGGTCTGTTGACTACAGGAAGCTGAATTCTTCCTCTGCTGAAAAGCTTATTAGTGGAAGGGGAAAAAGCAATTACTTGGCTTTTGCTAGTTCTCCACGGCTGGGATTCGGGGCTGTGACAGCAACCCCATCACCATCACCAGCGCCTTGGACCTCACTCCAGATCCATAATATCTGTGCCAAGACTGCCCCACACCATTTGGGAGCAGGGCTCTGGGATTCCCACTTCCAGAAAAAAGCAGGAAGGGGAGGCATCTGTGAGTGAGGGTATATAAGAAAGGGAGAGAGAGCTGTCACTTGTCCTATAGCTCAGCACAGTGCTTGTATTTGGGGCGTCATGTTGCCACTGGACAGGAAGTACCAGGGGACTGTTTATCTGGAAACGTGGGTATCTGAGGCATGAGGAGCTGGATTTGGTTTTGAGCATGGGTTTTTGTTTTCAGTGAGCTCATTTTTTATCCTTGCTATTATTCCTTCTTTAAAGAAAGTAAAGAAAAATTAGACATTGCTTTGAACAATTATGGCATTGCCATTAGGATCCATTTGCCTCGATCTCACAGCTTTTGTGGAGGGGAAGTCCCAAGGAGCCAACATCCAGGGAGCAGGGTGTCAGGCTCCTTTGCCCTTCACCAGGCCCTTGCTTTTTTGTCAGCATCACCTTGAACATATCCTCTCTCCTTGGTTATGTCCCTTGTCTTCCTCCAGAGAGGCCCTCCTGTGGACTCCACACCATGTGACCTTGGAGTCCTCCCCTTCTCTGGTCCCCAGCCTCCTGTCCTGTAACTCCCAGGTGCTGCAGTCAGCTCCCCTAAACAAATGCCCCCGAACAGGCAGAGGCCTTGGCTGACCAGGTTTCCGCCAGTAGCCCTCGTCTGGCCTTCGGGAATCTGCTGTGCTGCTTCTGCCAGCTTCTTGTTTGGACTGCCCTGCCTCTTTATCCCTTTTATATTTTCCACATACAAAAAGGAATTTCTGATTTTGCCACCTTAATTGGGTCTAGCTAAATTTTACACAGTTGGATTTTCAGTTCATTGACCCATTTCATCTTTTCTTGCTTATATCTCCATTCTTCAAATGTATATCTCTTGAAGGCTCAGTTTTCTGTCTTCATTTCCATTCCCCTGGAACATCACCTGTTTTTTGCAACCATTCACCAAAGTTCTGAAGTAGTCAAGGCAATTTGTAGACTGAACTCCTTTCAGGTGAAATTGATCTGTTTTCTCTCGATAATGTCTATTTAATTTTAATACATAATCTTACCTAGGCTTTTTTTTTTTTTTAATGTTGCTCACTGGCTGTTTTCTAAATCCTTCTCCTTCTCCTCTCTATACACATAAAGGGGAGTCATTTACCTGTTCTCACAGTCCCTGGGGGACCTCCTCTGGGCCAATGCACTGCTCCTCGGTGGCTCTCCTTCACATCTGGCTTCTTCTGTTCCCTTCCTTCCTATCCAGGTGGCCTGGCGGAGAGAAGCAAAACCTTTCCTTATTCTTTCTGCTTAGGGTACATATTTCACTTAGAAAAAGTCGTCCACTTAGGACATTTTGGGGAGGATTCTGACTTCTGTCTGTGGACTGGTACTTCCTCCAGTTACAGCACATGCCCGGAAGAATTTAAGCATCCCTAAGTTCTTTAAAATGTAAGTGTGTGCCACAAATTTTTATAGATCGCTCATTCATATCTGAAGTGCCAATTCTCTGTCACTAAACCGCACTCTTGTGCCCAGATCCTTGACTTTCTCATCTCCGGGCAAGGTTTCTTTGTTTTTGGTTTCATGTATTCACTGTTTTCTAATGCCCCCACCATTAGAAAGTATGGGTGTAAGCTTAAAATTTAGACAGCATTGAAAGGTCCACCTTGATGACCATCACTGGGTGTTTTTGTGCCCTGAGACATTTTGCTGTATACATTTGGGGACATGTAATGGAACATGTTGCTTTTCAAGGGTCACTAGGCTGTTTTTTAGGTCTCAGAAACTCCTTACAGGAGGAAACACTAGATAGATGCTTAGTCTACAGTAGTAGTAGCTCTGGGAGACTTGAGGAGGGGCTGCTGTGGCTAAAAATCATTGTGAAAGTGACATTTTGTCAAACTTTAGGAAAAGACAGTATCATTATACATGATCCAAATTAAAAAAAAAAAAAAAAAAGTAAAAACAGGCTTTGGATTCAACTGTTGGCATTACTTTAGAAGTTTCTAAAATAGGATGAGGATCCAAGAATTTTCTTTTTCCCACTCAACACAGAAGAACTGTACAAGGTGCCTGTTAAAATGACAACAATTTAGCAATCCCATCTGCTTTTCCCCCCATTAATGCAGGAAAGCTGTTGAATGTAAACCTTTGGATTTTCTCTGCACCTCAGCTTCCTGCTTCAATTTCTTTGCGATTTCCCAGGAACTGTCAACTGAAACATGTTGCTTCTGCTGCCTGTTTGCTTCAGACTGAAGTGCCTTTGGAGACTTGATGGTTTTGGAGAATGGCCCAGTTTTTGACTTTGCATGTGTAGACACATCCTTAAATGTCTCAGGTCTGACCATAAGTGCCGCTGGCGGAATCAGGCACTTCTCTTCTTGCACTAGGCAATGTGTGGCAGGTACCTGAAGCCTCCCCAGGATGCTTGGAAATGGAGGAGTCTGTTTTCTGTCACTTCCAGGGTTCCTATATGTTTTTAGTCCTGCATTCTTGGATGTGCTGGGCTGTACAAATGCCGTGACCTTTGCGCACGCTTGGGTCTGGTCAAGGGAAAACAGGTTTAGCCAGTGTTTTTCTGGGTGCAATGTTGCCTGAAGTTGGCCTGATTTCTGTTCCTCGGATTTGGTTTGGAAAGTGTAAGCCTTTGTTTGTGCTTTGTTTTTATGAATCAGCGTGTTTCACCAGCTGTGCATATAAGTGGTTTATGATCATGCAAAACGAAGCTCATTGACAGTCCCTCACTCTGCCAATCCACTGGTGGGAGTAAATGAATATTTCTGCCCGAATTTGGTGCTTCACAGGGGTAAAGCTGCTTTCTGAGTAGGTCAGGGGCTCTTCAGACAATCTGGGCTTTAGAGTAAGGCAAGAGACAAGCTGGGGATCCAAGTCCCTCATTCATATGTCATATGACTCATACCTCTGGAGTCATGTCCCCACCCCAGTTGTATGCTGTTGGTTTCAGTGGTCAGAACAAAACGTTTACCTCTTTGAGTTTGCTATTTTGCATATATACCTTTGCAAAAAATTCCACAGTTCCCTTTGTGATTGTCAGATTGTGTCTCCCCAGCACTGTGTAAGCACCCTGGGTCTGCACGGCCACCCTTCCACTCTTTTCCCCCTTGCCATGGCTCCTGCATAGATGGAGACGGTGTCCTGACATCACCATTTGCGTTCCCGTTACAAGAGCCACCCACAAGTTTTCGCTTATGCCCATTAGGTTATAATCACCATCAGTTAATCTCACTTCTGGTACATCCTGTTCATTCCCACACATGTTCATTTGTACATAGATGCCTAAGTACACTCATGGGCCTTCCTGGACTTTTTTCATCCATGTATTTCAAACATTTTCCAATTAAAAATAAATAAATAAGCACATCATAAATATATTCTCTTTCTCCCTCCCTTTTCTCCCTCTCTCTCCCTCCTTTTTCTCTTTCTTCCTTCCTGCCTCCTCCTTTTCTTTTCTTTTTTTTTTTTTTTTTTGCATAAGCATAAGATCTCTGACATGCCAAGTCAGTTTTGACTCAGGAGATACCAGTCTTCTTTAATGGAAACTGTGAAATTTTTTTTTTTTAATTTACTCTCTTTCTATCACTCATGTGTGTTTATCTGTCTTGTCTTCTCCCTTCCAGCCATGGAAGCCTGGCAGTGTTTATTTCAAGCAGGGTGTTAGTGAAAGACAGATGCTTGTAGGGACTGCTTAGGCCTCACACCTGGAATGTTAAAAAGCTTTCAGGCAGATCTGTTCTGTTGAGAAATGTCCCTTTCTGTAGAGGAGGGATTTCAGGAGGGAACTGGTACCCCACAGAGGAGCTCCCTTCTGCACCCCCATGTGGTCACAAACCAGTTCTGCCCATACTTGGAGACATCTTCAATGATTTCTTCACATCCACGAAATGGTTTGCTCTGATCAGGAAGTCCAGGAAACCCCTTCATTCTCCATCAAGACCCTCCTCTTTCCACTCCAGCCATCTTCACCTTTACCTTTCAAATATTGTGCCTTCAAGACATTACCATTTCTTCTCTTGGTCCTCTCTTCCCAGTGGCATCCTGAGTTAGAATCAGCTTTTCCCGACTCCTCCATTTTCAACAGCCGCAGAAGGGCACCCTTTTGGGTATCAAAGGCCTTCTATTTTGCATGCCTCATCTTTCCAGAATATTCCAGTTTGGTGTGAGGTTAAACTGTGCAAAATACTGTTTGAAAGAAAGGAGAAAAAGAGAAAGGAACTTGTCAAAATGCATTTGTTAGATCACGTTTTAAATGAAGTACAATTGAAGGTAGTTTTTGTCCAAAGAAAGGAAAAACCCCTGCAAATCCGCTGAGCTCCCGGAGAGCGCGCCTCCTTTGTCGCTGTGCTGACATTGAAGTGTAATTTTTCATGGTTATTTGGACTGGAAAATGGGGGGGAAAGGGAGAGATGGGTCTGCGATTATTTCCCATAAATGACAACACAATCACATCACGCTCCGCTACAAACATGCTCGGGGAATTTGCCTTTTTTACATTTCATGTGTGAAAATAACAGCAACAATCATGGCTCTGTAGAAATCCAAGGGACTAATCCCTGCTGAATTCAGTTTACTTCGGAGTTCTGGGACATAACTGGCTTTCTTATTTTGCATGGATTCTGAGGCCATTTCAGGGTTAGGTTTGTATTTCACAAACTGGAACTCACACCTTTCAGTTGTTTTTTTTTTTTTTTTCAAATCTTCCTGTGAATAGCCACCAGGCGAGTCAGCGACATATTTAGTTCCGTTATGCTTTGTCGCAGCACATCTGCTTTTATCCTTTCTGGATTTCTGCAGGGGGCAGCCCAGGTGCTTTTGCTGAGAACACAGATAAATGGAACTTGTCGCAATAGTTGGCGTTAGGCGTTTCCTCCCTTTTCTCCTCTCTTGACCCCCACCCACCCCCTTAATTCTAGTGTAGTTTTGACAAACTGTTCAAATGACCAAGTGGCCTTGCCTGGGAGAGGAAAAATGGCAGGACTCGTCCCTCGCCACACAATAGCAGCATTTTTCACTCCACACTCTGGCATTCTGTGCTGTTCCTGCAGGAGGGACAGCTCAGGGAGGGGACATTTTCTCTTGGAGGCCTCAGCGCTCTGGACCCATAACATGCTCCCTCCTGTTGATGCTCAAGTTAGAGGTGAAGTTATGAACAAAAGCAAATGGAGAGGACCCCCTCCCCCCAGGCTTACATTCTTGCGGAGCTGGACCTCACTTTACCCAGCAGGGGCTGGACGTGCACAGGCTGCAGCTAGGCCCAGCTTCCCAGGCTGCCTCTTGCCGCACAATCCCCATTTTTCTTGTTTCTGTAAACAGTGGCAAGATCTTCAAATATACAAAGGCATAAATGGTCTCTATTCCCCAATTAGTCATTTTTAATAATACCCAGACTTGCCTTCAAAGTGTTGATTTCTACTGCCTGATGCCAAAAGTCAGGGTCAAGGAAGTGGGGGACAGGAAAGAAGGTCAAGGTAGGGGTGGTGAGGAGGCTGAATTCCTTCAGTGTAGGGCTATCCTGGGAAGCCTGCCCCAGAGGTCCCTCGGAGGCTGGCAGCCCTCCACCAGAGGCCATTCAGGCTCCGGCCAGAAACACCAGCCAGGCACAGTGGCCCCAGGTGTGTTTGGTAAATGAGCACCTAATGGTACAAAGAACTCTCGTGGCCAAAAGATCACTTAAAGGGGGCTGTGTGGAAGGGAGCTCTGTGCTACAGGAAGGGTGTGTATCTGATCTCTTCCATGACCCCTGGTCTCCCTCCTGCCTATGTCCTGGTGATTTTCGATGGGCTGAAATCTATTTATAAATGTCATCTTTGAGAAAGAAGGTGGTTTTAGAGAAAGAAGGTAGGAGTTTGGCCAATCTGACCAATTTTAAGCCACCAGGGTAGGAAAATGACCTGTGGGAACACTGTACAGAGTCCCAGTCTAGCAGAGCTGAGGCAGGTAGCCTAGGCCACAGCACCTGCAGAGGGGAGACCAGGCAGATGCAGGCAGGTGGCCGGGGGCCGCTGTGCCTATCATCCACATGGAAAACCCACTGTACTGGTGCACTGCAGTTTTGATGTCTGTTGAAAGAGAAATGACATCTTATCCCAAGAAGGTGGGAAAACCTTGCACTCCTGATGAATAAACGTAGGTGCTAGCTACAGTCATGCCTTCCCCGCCCGCCCCAACACCTGCCCTTGCCTTCCCCACATCAGGGCTCCTGCCTGGACTGCCATAGTTGTGTCTCACGGTGGCCCACTCATCAGTGTCAGTGTGGATCGGAGGCCCATCCTCTTCTGATTTAGCGTTTTCCTTGATGAATCTGTACCCAGCTAATAAGTAGAAAGCACAATGGACAAAGTTGGTCAGCAATTAAAAAAATTCTCAGATGGTTGTCCACATAGGTGGATTTGTAAATGGCCTATTCTGTGTGCTCAAGTGAGAACATGTTATCTTTACTGAGATGCCAAGTGGAAGGCGTGTGATGAGAACAGTTTGTATCGTAGTAAGCAGGCCACCTTGATTGAGGGGAGCATAAACCAGCTCACCAGAAGTTCCCTCCCGGGCAGCTTCCAGTCACATTGCCAGGCCTAGAAAGACACTGCAGAATAAAGCCAGGAAATATTAGAGAAGAGGTGACCGGCAGAGCTGCCTGTTAGGGATCTGGGTACGGATGTACCAGACACAGGCCTTGGTTAATGGAGAGTCACTGACTGGTAGGACCTTGGATCATCATTCAGTGAGATCTGACTTGGCAAAAGTGTCCCAGAGGGAGAGTGGCCCACACCTGTGGCTATAGCCACCAGTATCACCACCACTAGCCTCTTCCTCGCTGGCATGGAGAGAGAAGATGGGACTAGAATTAACCCAGAATGTGAGGGTTGTCTTTCTGTCACCATTGCCAGTCACACCCTGTTACAAGTTTCTGTTGTAGCAGAATTTCAGTGCCCTGGGTTTTGTTTGAATCCAGTGGTGTAGGGCCCTAGTAGTCATCTTTTCTGTGGTAGGATTTGATCTGACCTCTGTTTGCAAAATAAAGCATACATACTCTGTAGGGTATCTGCAGCCAGGAGAGGTTTCCCCTGGATAGCGCATCGCCAAAGACTTGGATCCTCTGCGTTCTGCCCTTACCTTCCAGTTGTGTGAGTCTCAGAGTCCTGCACCTTCACAAGACGTAAAGGAACAAGAGGACAAAGCACAGCCCCTGAGTCCCTCTCTACCCACCACAGAGACACCAGCAAACACCACTTGTAGCCACCACCCTCTGTGTCTCTCCTGCTGGTCAGAGTGTGCGGAGCCTTTCCTGCCTGCCTCCGTGGTCGCCCTTGGGTTAATTAGGTTGAAAACAGAGAAAGGAAAAGCTTTAACCCTATCTTCAAAGTAAGCAGATTGGTTATTTTGTTTTTCAAAGAAGAGGGCCCTATATACAATTAAAACTTGTTTCTGGTAAACCTCATTCCAGGAAGGATGAGCTTTTAACAAAAGGCCTTTGACAGCTGCAGGCTATTTCATTTTTTTTAATGCCGAATGAAAAATCAATACATTTTTCTGGGTTATACATATTCAGAACAGGCCTGATATTTCCATTAGAATGGAAAGTGGGTGTCTGTGCACATCTCGCCTGTCAGAGCTGCACCACCGCATTTTCCAAGCCACTGCTAAATATTTCAAACCTGATTTGATTGTGGTTCATGACAGCTAATGTTTCTCAGCTCTTGAGCCTGCCGACAGGCAAACGCTCTCCCCCCAACCCCACTCCCCCCAAAGAAAAAGAAAAGAACAATTTCATTCTTCGGGGATCACAGATTGGTGCATTATTTAAGTAACATGTTCGTGTGAGAGCCTTGGGTACAGACACCCTGATTCTTAGGAGAATTTCCAAATTTCTATCACATCGAGGCACTGTGGGGGCTTTGTCAGGTTTGAATTAATCTACATTATCCTGTTAAGAGTTAGGAACAGAGGGACTAGTCTTAATCATTGATTGACTCCCCTTTCTTTCAAGCCTGTAAGCGATTTGTAAAATACCCTTAACGGACACGTCACTTGGCCCCCGTTATTTGGGGGGAGCAGTACCATTTTTTAACAACTAGAACGTTTTCATGAGTGACAATTTGGGGAGCATGTGTGGAGGTAGAATGCTGACTTCGTGATGATCCCACTTCTATTTTGGGTTCTTGCCTTGCGCTCCTTCCACAAACCAATTTCCAGGTTGTTCATAAAATTGTTACAAATCCCCATGGGTTTGCCAGTTGGCGCATGCACCTCCTTTGGGAGCAGACTTCACCACAAATGGGGGAGTCATACATTCACCTTTACCAAGATGCTAACTGTGAGTGTGTGAAGAGAACAATTTGCATTTGTGGTGAGCAAAACCACCTCGACTGAGGGGGGATTTTCTGGGACTGTGGTCTCATCCTCCTGAAAAGTGAAGCTGCCTTGGGAATCTCCTCCTTCTAGAATATATTAATCTGCTGGGATTCTTCCATGGGAGGGCTCTGACTTTAACATGAGTGACAGGAGCAAGCCAGGTTTAGCCCAGCCCTAGGAAGTACTGCCTGGGAGTGGTAAAGAGGAGGCTGGAAGGGAAATAGATTTTTAGAGGCCTTCAGTCACTGTTGCACGTAGAAGTGAAGGCAGAAGGGACACCTGGAAGACCTCGCTGTTTTTCAAGATTTGCTTCCATTTCTCTTTCACATGAAAATACATACAGACAGGAGTGGGTGCCATTGCTTGAGGGCTACATGGGGCACAGCCATCTGCGTGGGCCTCTGTGGTGTCTTAGAGGCACCTCCTCTGGCATTTTCTGAAACAGACCTGTCCAGGACACCGGATGTGCTGGGACTGCTGCCTCTTGCACAAGAACCAGGAGGAGACTGAGGAGCAGAGATGATGTGCTCACCCAAGTCCTGGCCACACCCTTGAAAAAGCATTCCTGGGTTGCTCTGATTGGGGTCTGAAATGTTATGAAATGCTTCCAGGGGAAAACGGTTTTGTTGTGTCTGTTTAGGCCTTGAAAATGGTCCGGTGGCTGTTGTGTGTTCTGTGTGAAAGACAAGATTTTCCAGATAAAGCCCATCGTCAGTCCAGATCCTCACTCGTTCCCACCATCTGTCTGAACCTGATGTTTCGGGGAGGTGGGGGGTTGAGGGGAGTGTGCAGCTTCTGCAGTGACCTCAACCAGTTGTCACTGACTTCACATGGGGAAAATGCAATCCGTGGCCTGTGGGAGAAAACTTCCCTCCATTCTGGGTCTGTCAGCACGTGTGTAGCCAACAGATCCCTAAAAGGAACACAGGAATTGGCGTGTGGATGCAGCTCTCAGCAGGGTGTTTGCCGATCCGCCCTGACTCCCACATTTCCAGGGCCAGGACCCCATGCCTTTCCCATGGGTGCCTGAGGCCTGGCTCCCGGCTCCCGGCGAGGGGCCTTGCTTTACACTTTGGGGACGAGTGAAAACACATCCTGTCTGCAAAACGTTGTGGGCCTGGGCTGTCCAGACAAATTCGTAGTTTGTAGCACGGCTTTTTAATCATTTCTCTACCTTTATTGGTATTCAGAGCTCACAGTTTTCCGGTTACTGTCAGCCTAGGCTTTCATCCATTTTAAAGAGCTTTTTTCCTTCTCGTTGTTGATGATGATGGTATAAAGACAGATGGTGTAACTGCTTATGAATGTCCTATTTTATTTCTCCAGGACCAGACAGTTCACTTGGAGACGTATATTATTTCCACATGCACAGGTTAGGCAGCCCAGACTTGTCTGCCTCCTGCAGCCAGCTGCCCTCCCCGCCTTGCCATGCGGAGGGCGACACCTGTAGGTGCCAGGTGGAACTGCAGGGAAGCTCTGGCTTGGCTGAATGGGACCTGGTTTTTAGCTGGGTTGAGGGACACTGATCCCCTGTAGAAGGAGCCGGCTTGTCCAGAAGTTTCTTAATCATTTCTTCTTCCATCACACATATAATAACAACAATCTTTCACAAATGATAACAGTCAACCTAGGAACTTAAAAAGAGGAGGACTTGATGCATAAATCTTGAAGAAAAAAAAAGAGAGAGAAACAAAACCAGGTCCTGAAATAACCTCTTTAGTTTTTCCTCTCCTTGGAACTTAGCTGCCTTAACTTTCTGCTTGCAATAGGGCAGCGAGGGAAGACGGCCCAGGCCCAGGCGGGCTTGCTTAACACCGGCTCCAGGAGTGCTCACCAAGTGCGTGCGGTCTCCTTGCCTTGCTTCAGAGATCTGTTCATTCTTTACAGTTTCTGTCTTTGGAATAGATTCATTTGGAAGGGCTCAAAGAACTTGGGTCAGTGCCAGGTGACAGTGAGTTTTTAGCTCTGCTCCAGTAGCTGCCGGCCGCATAATGTGCAGGAAAGGCGCTGGCCTTGGAGATTGGCCGCCCAGTAGGTAAATTCCTTCCCTTCTCTGCTGTACAGCGCCTTCAGTCACTGTCTGTCACCCCATCAGTGCATCGTCTAGTTTGCAGGTGTCAGACTATCTCCATCTAAGGTGATAATGTGTTCATGCTACAAAGGCGGGACCACTGAGCCATCTCTTTGCCTAATCAAATTTGATTGATACATCAGTACTACAGATACTGTGTATCACAGCATGTGCTGGGACAAATGAGTATTTTTTAAGAGACCTAGCTAAATTTGGGTAGACCCAATTTAATGATACTGCTTAACTGAATCGCCGCTTAAAGATGAATTTTATAATTTTAGATTTGAACAGTTTTTATCAAAAGCCTAAAAATGTTCATGAAACATCTTGCCCGGACATAATTAAGATGGTGCATGTACCATGGCGGATAACTTTCTTGCTGTTACTCTACTAACACCTACATATTTTTCTCTACTGAATGATGTATGGTGTTATGTTGGACTATATATATGATTAACTTCAAGCCACCATCGCATGATTTTTCTCTGAACTAAGGGTAAGGTGAAGAGACTTGATGTTAACTTCACTATGTAGTGAGACAAAAAGGAGACATACAAATTCCATGTGGAGCCTTGAATTGGAGTTGAAAATAAGCAGTGCCTTATTTCCTCTGTGTTTGCCACAACTACCTCATAAACCCCTTACTGTTAGTAATGAAGGAAGAACATTCCCTGATCCCTTGTACACATCTCTAGTCATTGGACCTCCATCGTCTTTCTGGAAGAATTAGGAAAATATGATTCCAAAAAGATGTTTTTTTCTTTCGAGTGTTTTAGAAACCCTCTGAGGTCAATTTACTTCTACCTCTTTTACTTCACTTTGTGGGATAAAATTCAGAGGCAGTATTATGGAGGGTCAGATGGTGTAACACCTCAGTTATTAAAAGTGAAGCTGGAATTGGAGAACTTCATGGTTGAATCAGCCAGACCCCCATGTAGGGTTCCCTGTTTCCTGATGGGTCTGGTCTGGTGCCAGCCTGGGTTGATAATGAGAGCACCCCTGCTCTATACCAGAGAGGTGTGCTCTTCAGAGTCTCCTGATAATCTCATCAATATGAAAATGATTTTCACCTTGGTTTGTCTGCTTTCTCCATTCATCTAGCCCATTCTTACTGAGACAAGATTTAGATGATGATCTACAGGGCCAGGAGAACATAGAGCATCTAAAGCATCTTTGCCCCCACTTAGGATGATGCCTTTTTACTTCATAATTAACCTAGTTTTGAAATGGCTATTCTTCTACTTTTGCTGGACCCAAGAGGCATTTCTTGGATTAGTTTTAAGCGAGCAGTGAGGAAAGAGTGGAATGATTTCAAAAGGATAGTGTGTGAGTCCGTTACAGACTTTTATCCCTTTGCCTGTCATCATTGACCGCGGCATGCCCACAGATGCCGTTAGGATTTCTAGATAGGTAAGGCGAACATGTGGATAGTTTTAAGTTTGGGGTTTTCTCCATTTTCGAGTGTAAAATACTTGCACATGACTTCAGGGCCTGAGCTGGAGTTACTGCATCAATAGGATCAGTTTTTTCAATTGGAAATTCTCAAGTGAGGCATCCAGGATCTCTGAAAATATCTAGTGGCCACATGCCTGAAGCGGGTCACAGCCTTATACTAACTGCATCCCCAGGCCCCAGTCACTCCTCGGCATGATCAGCCTCTTAGGGACCCTTGGGAGGAGGGGAGGGACAGAGTCATTGGCTCTGTGTTTTGTGGTTGGCAGCTCCTTGGAATGGGGGCTGAGTCCTTCCTTTTCTTTCTGTGTTTCAATCCTTGACGGTTTTGTTTTTCTTCTTTTTCAGAAGAAGCCATTGAAGATGTTGAAGGACCCAGTGAAACGGCTGCTGATCCAGAGGAGCTTGCTAAAGACCAAGAGAGTGGAGGTGAAAAGGACCAGAACAAGTGGACAGGTAGTGCGTGCTGCTGACCTCCAGCCCTTAGGATTCCGCCCCTGGAAGCACGAGGCTGTCAGGGAGCGGATACATCTTTAATCTAACCAGGAAAATTATTTTGGCTCTGGAAGAGTAGGAGGGGGACTTGGTTTTGCTTTCTGAGTGGTCCCTTTCAATCCCCTTTATTATGTTATATTAAAGAATTTTAAAGTTTTTAAATGTCCCCGAAGCCAAATTGTTTACTGAGCATCTAGGTGTCAGGCTTGGAAGTATGGGACTTCTAGATTTTTCAGGTCACCTTTCTTGGGTATCTCCCAGTGTTACTGTTTCCCCTGTATGTCACTCTTCCTCTCTGGGGAGATGCAGAGGGGTTGTTGAGTGGCACTTGATCTGGTCACTCCCGATTCTCGGCCTCCGGGTTCTGAAGGAGTCAGCAACGAAGGCTGGCCTTTGCCTGGACACGGCAGCGTGCTGTCCATGTCCCTCCCCCGCCCCACCCCCGGGGCCAGCACCCGCACTCTGGAGTCCCGCCACATGGGAGACAGGCAGTGCAGCCAGGCGGGACATCTGACCAAAAGCAGAAACCACCGAAGAAGCCAAGAAAGAAATGCCATTTCCGGAAAAACTGGTGCTGAGAGGAGGAACGGCCATTTCTCAGTGTAAGATTTCGGTATCGAGGGAAGAAAGAGCTGAGACTGGGAAGAAAGGCTCAGGTTTTTCGAGGAGGAGCAAATTCATTTTTGAGAAGACTTACTGGACAGATTCGGCTCCCAGAAGCCGCTGCAGTAAGAAAAGCCAATGATACCACAAACAGCACGATCCTTTTACCTGGTCATTACCATTGTTGTTGTTGAAATATCTTAATTTTTTTTTGAGAAAATATTTACCTTGTAGAGTCTGTTGCTTGGGCCTTTGTGACTTTTCTCGGCAGGACTGTTCCTAAGTCATGCTCGGTGTGGCCTTCACCGTTTAAACAAGACACAGAATCTTGGAGGGGCCAGAGTAGGATAGTGAGAGTGAAAGGCTGAGAAACATTGCCTCTGAGAAGAGCTGAAGACACTGGGGCCATTCACCCTAGGAAAGGGAAGACGAGAGGCAGTAGAGCAGCCTCCAGATATCGGGAGGGACCCGGCAGGGGAGGCCACAAATGCTGTCAGGTGTTTCCTGGGAGATAGGGAATGGCCATCGCGGGGGCTGAGTGAATGGACGGAGCACCAGGCAGACTCCATGTTGTTCAGTGTCTCCTTCAACCAACAGGCTGAGGAATCCATCCACTGCGAGATGGGCTCAGGCACCCAGGGCAGGAGGATGATGTACGTAGATGTACATCTATGCCCAAGACTCCCTGGTTGGGGGAGCTTCCTCTTGCATGCTTTGCCTGGACCAAGATTCTGGTTTCTGCTGCAATACTCAGTGAAGACCTAACACATGGTTCTGGTCTTTTTTTTTTTTTTTTTTTTTGCAGTACTAGGGTTTGAACCTGGGGCTTGTGCATGCAAGGCAAGCCTGAGCTATGTCCACAGCCTGTAACACATGGTTCTGATGGCAGTCAGACATGTCTGTCTACAGGAGGTGGCAGGGGAGAGTATTTCACTAACACTGTTTGAAGACTGGGTGACCTTCTGGGCCATCTGTTTGTCGTGACGATTTAGGTGCTTGCTTTCTAATCCAGACTCTGCCACTTCCTAGCTGTGTGACCTTGCTTAAGGTCCCTTAACCTTGCTGTGCCTGTTTATTCACATGATGTGGGATTTTAAGAAGTACCCACGCCACAGAATTGCCGTGAGGATTATTTGATGTGGGGAGGTTAGAACAGTGTCCAGCATATAGAGTAAGCTCTGTCTAAGGAGTTTGTTTGTTCAATCATTTAGTTAAGTAAGATGAAGAAAGGCAGTGGCCGTTTCTGATAGGGTCCTCCATTTGAATGCCTGGTAGCATGTGGCTTCTGGGAATTTTATTGAGAAGCTGCAGGAGCAACACATATGCAAGGATTTAGTGGGATCATGCTAATAGTATTTGGTACATATTTCCTGTGTGCAAAGGGCACTAAGAAAACAATAAAAAGTGGTCCTGCTTGCAGAGCTCCTACTGGGCGCAACAGCCTGAACCAGCAACTTTGTATATGCTGCTCAAATCCTTAGGATCAGTGTAGGGCAGGCTTTGTTGAGGACTGTTCAATTAAATCTTGTTCACATGTTTATAATTCCACACAGGAGCCTATCTTCACAGTGCTGGTGGACAAGCTAGGCCATCGGGATACTATAAAAACATGCAAAATGAGCACCATAGAAATGAATGTCCTTGATAATGCCCCACTCTCTCATGCATTCATTCAGGCGACAAGTCGACTTAATCTTTACCTCCAAAAGACAGAAAGAACCAATATGAATGAATGAATAACTCAGAGGTGCACCTTGCCAGATGTGCAGTAGCAAAGAGAGAAGGGAAAATTCTTTCCTGACTCCTGCAAATGATCCTCTTTTGACCCGGAGCATAATTTTGTCTATAGCGTCTGAGTGTGTAATGACAGGCTTTATTAAGGTACTTGGGCCAATTTGATCTTGGAATCGATATAGGTGCCAGCAACCTCTTCTGAGCTTTCTTTTGGATCCTTAGTATTTTATAAAAAATATCTACGTTTGTTCCATTTACTCCCTAAATTGAGCTGTTCCTACCTGATTAAATGTGTCGGGGAGCACTTCCTCCTGGCAAATAAATAAATAGTGATTTCACAATTTGTTCTGTTGATTAGTGCCTGCTCGTGATGCAGATTAATAATATTTCAAATGGGTCTGGATAATTGGCATTTTCTCAGCTATTGATTATGTAGTTTGGGGGTTTGTGCAGGAATAGATAATCTTTATTAAAATTTTTTAGTTATTTATTTTTGTATTGAAGTAGGAGTCCTGATTTCCTCTTTGGGTGCCCCTCTTCCAGATTTTCACTTGGATGCAAGGTCTTTTTACCTTGGATGGCAGCAAGACAGGCAAGATTGTGACTTGAATCATAGCAGGGTCAATTCCATGATCAGTGACTGAGTCCCTACCCCTCGCAGGGCACAAGAGAAGAGTTCTAGTGAGCACAAATCCTAATCAGCAGGATTATAGGCCTCGCCTTCAGGAACTCCACCTGTCTTAAGAATAGCATTACAGTAGGTCAGTGCTGTCCAACAGAACTTCCTGTGCCGACAGAAGTGTTTCTCTGTGTGGAATAATACGGTAGCCATTGGCCACACGTGGCTATTGAGTACTTAAAGTGTGACTAAACCACCAAAATTTTACTTTTATTTAATTTTAATGAATTTGGATTTAAATAGCCACATATGCAGCTATAGTTACTCAAAAGGCAGACCCAGCCCTGAACGGGGCCCTCGCAGGGATGGCGTTGCAGACATCATAAAGGCGGCAGTAAGTTCAGACCTTGTGCTAGGACCAGTTAGAGTGCTCCCACCTGTGCTTCCTGGCAGGTGCTGCTCCCACAGCCCTAGGGCCAGGGCTGGTTGCTTATCCCAGCTGGCCGTCATTTTCTTCCTGTGCCTTAATGTGAGACAAAGTTGGGGAGCTCTGCTTTATATACATTACCTCATTAGATTCCCACCCTGACCCATGAACTCAACGTTATAAATCACCACCCTCTCACCCCTACCATTTTGTAGAAGAAAACAGTTCTGGAGAGCTTAAGCAAGTTGCCAAAAGATATACAAACAGGCTCGGGCTTGGGTGTTGCTTTGCCGCTTACTTGAACTCGGGACAGCCGAAGCGCGCTCTCACCAGTGGGCCCGCAGCCTCTAATCATTTGATCTAGTGTTCCACTCTGTTCTAGCATGAGGAGTTGCACACTTCCCAAGTTGTGAACTGAGAGCGGGAGTACAGCAGCCCCCTGTGAGTTCAGAGTGAACTGGGTTGGCAGCCAGCAGTAGGCCATGGAAAGAGCCAGCGTCCTGCTCAGTCTGAAAGCAGGTTAGTGACATGGAAAGAACTGTGTAGATTTGGAGTCAGGGAGCCCACCAGATTACAAATGAGCTTGGTTGAGGAACCTCGCTTCTAGAAGCCTTGGGTGTCTCATCTGTGAAGTGTGGACAGGTGACAGTCACCAGCCCCAGCCATCTGTGAGTTCCATGATGGTGAGTGGTGGTACATATACAAGCCCCTATTAGACAAGGGTCACATCTAGTCAAGGCAAGTGCAAAGCTCTCTCGTGGGCCAACAGGGGGCGGGGGCACAGGAAGGTTCTTGGAAGCCAAGCCTCTTCCCTAATGCATAGCCATTTCCACTGTCCAAGTTTGTGGTTTTCTCTCTTGAAACATGAAAATGACCCCTTGTTGTCTTTACCAGAGTGGATTTCAAAGTGTGTGTTCTAGATTAAAGAGCCCCCAGTGTCAACCACTGAGCAATGATTAATGCAGTGATTAGCCTATCAATCATTAATTGCTGTAAATTAAGTGATATACAATTAATGTAATGCTTTATCACCAATAATTAGGGGAAAAAATTGAACTCTTGGCAAAGAATCATAGCAAGATGGTTATTTAAATGCTGTAACTGCCATGGTCTCTAGCCACAGAGTACCATGCCTGGGTGCAGTTAAGGGAATTGGAGACATGGTGACTGGGGTTCCTGGTACTTTAAAAAGGAAGGGGTGGGTAGAGCACTAACTCCCCTTAAAGTGACACCATGATAATGCTTCAAAAATCCCTGATGTTCATGTGTGTGTGTTTTTTAAAACTTGCAGTTAGAATTGTAGTGAGAGTGTTTTTCTCTGGAGGAAGGGCCTGAAGGGATTTTACTTTATTATTATTTTTTAAAATCCATGATGCTCACCTAACACAGAGCAATTAGTGCAGTGGAGCGTCCCTGATTGGAATCCACGGAAGATCCCTGTTAAAGGCGGTATTAATGGGCTGGCGAGGTCTGGGCGACTGTGAGGGGAAAGTGTGTTTATGGAACATGGTGCTGGCAGGCATGATTTCAATCGGGTTTGACATGTTTAACATAAATGTATAGTGCATATGAATAATTCCTGCAGACCCGCTGCCTTTCTAATTACTGAGGTTGAAAAAAAGCAGGTCAGGCACATCCTGGTGGAAATCTATTACCAGCCCTCCCCTTATGCTCCCTGTTGTTTACAGCTTTGTATAAATAGAGATGCCATTGTACGGGGAACTTAGTACCTGAAATGTAATCTGTGACAGAGAAGGTGAAGGGCTTGAAAAAAATTCTACTTCTTCTCTCTCTCTCTCTCTCCTTTTTTTTTTTTTTTTTTTAAATCTTTAATTAGGTCCATAAGGACAAAAGAAGGTATGTGCTAAGAGGAAGCATTACTTGTTAGAAAAGCATTTGGCTAGTAGGAAGTCAGAAACCCTGGGTTCAAGGCCTGGTTCTGCCACTGAGATCACCTGTATGAGCTGAGGTTTCTGGACCTCAGTTTCAAATCTGTAAAATGGTAGGTTGGACTAAACGAGTCTTACAGTTCTGGAACTCCATGAATAGATATAAGTGGAGGAGGGACAGCTATAGAGTACTGCAAACCCTGAAAAATACTAATTTCTGAAGTTAGAACACTGGTCACTTTGAAAGATTTCCCCAGTCTGTGGCTAATTAATATGGCATGGATTCGAAGGCTGGAAAGAGGGTTCAGCGAGGCTTTCTCTGTGGAGGTCAAAAGCACCAAGTCCTGCTCTCCCCTGGTTCTGTGTTATTGAGATTCATCAGATCTGGTGTGATGTGGACGTCAATGGCAGAGTCCTTGACATCTCACATGGGTACCTTTGGGCGTCACCAGCATACCAGTAGCTAGAGGCCAGGCCGTTCACCACCACTACACCGCTTCAAAAATCCTTTTGGCCTAACTATGTATCCTTCTGGCACTTGGTTCCGTTTCCCTACTCACCCAGAAGTAAGTCTGTCTTTGCTGTGGGATGCATGTGAGGGAGTTCTGGGGGTCTCACTTGTGTGGCCCCTTTGTGGCTCATGTTCCTGCCAGAAGAAACCATTTTTTGGTTTTAGGTTTTTCACAGGTGGGAATTGTGTGGCTATGTCAGCTTTTCCAGAATCCACTTGTTCTCCCACTCCCCCTCCCCCCGTGCCTCTCTCCCTCTGTCCCTCCCTCCCTCCCTCTCTGTCTCTCTCTCTCTCTTTCTCTCTTTCTCTCTCCTCCCCGTCCTCCCTCTCTCTCTTTTTCTTCAGGCCACTTTCAGTATAATTTGGCTGCTTTAAAGTCACTGCATGCAGAATTCTGTCTCACAATTGAAAACAAATCATGAACTATTTTTATGCTGGAAAGCAAAAATAGATACAGGGTGTGGTGTATAGCTGGACTTGCCTGAATTCCAGTAATTCAAAGGCCTTGGCTTTGAGAATTCATATTAAGTCACAGGAGAGATAGGGACCACATGAGTTGAACAAATATGTTTTGTTCATGTATGCAAAAATGGAAGGGACTCGCTTCCTAGAAGAGGTGTCATGTAATCACATAATCATGGCATAGTGTTTTGAGAATTATCATCAAGGTATAGATAAGGGACAGTGAAAATATAAATCAAGAAGCATATCATTGTTCATCACTATAGAAGGTAACTCATAGATTTGCACAGGATTCTTACAAAGTGGCCATGTTAATCTTTCCTGCTTTGTCCGAGGTCAAGCTTTTGCAAATGTTATTAGAATCATCCTGACTTTAAAAACAGCATACCACCTCTCTTGGGGGTTTAAGAATACTTTCCTTAGACCTGTCTATTCTTGGGTCCAATGTTATCTTTATTTTGCAGGCTAGAGAACTAAGACTCATGTTAGGGACTCCTGGATATAATCAGACCTCAATTTGCCTTCTGGGTCAGAGATACATTCCCCACATCATAAAGCTAAAGAACATACAGCTAAAGAACTTTGTCTTACTAAATAAAGATCAGAGGAGAAGAACTTGAAAATCCTGTGCTTTTCTAGTTGTCAGACAGAACTGTCAGCTCTTCATGGTCAGGGGCTATGTGACATTCATTGATTTTTGTAATCTCTTGCACCTGGCAAATGCTTAAGTTCTGTTTGGGTGCTTCATTAGCAAACAGTTGGTAAAGTAGCATCACATAAATACTTTTGAGATCAAATTATTCAAATTTCTGCTTGGTGGACCTCAGGTCCATGGGTTAGTGGGATTGTTCCATGTTGCTATGCAGAAAAGGCAAATTGGGAGTGTTTGTGCTTATCCTAAAAGCCCAGGTTTCTCCCATTCACTCTGTGGTTTTATGGCCTTATGGGCTTGTATTATTTCCCAGCTACTTCTAAAAATGAAACCATAGCAACAAACGCTGGTGTTTTCACCTCATGCAGGCTCTGTGGCAGGCTTCATATGCTACTCCTTCACTGGCCTTGGGAAACCCTGGGAGTAGATACTGTCATCCCATTGACAGGTGAGGAGACCAAAAGCTCGAGCTCTAGGTACACAGCCAGGATAGGAACTACGGTGTGACCAGTGCACATCCCTGCGCTTCATTCCTTGGGAAAGACAACTGGTACTTTCACCTTAAGGGAACCCGGCCATTTCCATGATCAGCACAGCTCCGGAGGAGTTCCTCAAGGTGATTCACGCTGTCTCCCCAACTTTCGCACAGATCACATCTTGGCTTTGGGAGCATTGTGAGCAAGTGGAGCGTGGAGCTTCCACAGAGACTGAGAGAAGCATCAGTGTAAATGTCACTGTCTCTGTTGCACAAGGTACTGAGAGAAGATGTTTCCCATCCTCTTGGTGCTTTAAACCTACAGGGGAAAGTGGAGGATTATTCGCATTGGCCAGCCACACCAGGGCCCGAGTGACACCTTTCTTTTTTAAGCACAAATTCTCACCCTGTCCTGGCAAACCTGGGCTAGCAAAAAGAAGCCCTTGACAGTTCTTTGCATCTATCACCATGTTGGATACATGCCCACATTTTATATGTTTATTTATGCAGGTTTGGTTTCATTTTCAAAATATAATAAGTACTTTAGGAAGATAGGTTTGGGATGGAAAAAAAAGCCAGAAGAGTATTATTCTATTCCAACCTCTGGCAGTCTATGATGTGTTGGGGCTCAGAGATCCTAACTTACCTAATTAATATTTGATTTGCCGGGGACCGAATGAGCTTCTGTTAATAATTTTGACCTAGTCTCATCATGACTGGCAATACCACTGGTTTCGATCTTTTACACCTCTGGGCCATTTCCTCTGTCCATCGAAGGATCTCCAAGGTTCCCTCCTGCTCCGGTTATCTCCAAGTCTTTGGCCATCACAGTCCTGTCGTGAAGCCAGAGGGCAGCATGATAAGTGCAGTCCCAGTGTGTCCTCTGACCATGGCCACAGCTGCAGCTGGCACTTGTGCACAGCTCAGGAGGCTATGCCAGGGAAGACAAGGCTCTTTGGGGAAACTGACGGGGCCAGAAGGCAGGCAGCCTGCCCACATGCCTCAAAGGCAGGAGTATTATCTAGTCCCCAGCTTCTGGCATGAGTTGGACTCCTGGTGGCTGGGTTCAGAAGTTATTAAATAGACCAACAGCTAATGTTGGTCTGAACGAGGAAGGGGCTCTGTTTTGACGGGCGGTTCATTCACAGACCTGACATAGAGGGAACTAGGTATCTGGAACTGAAATGTAACATGTCCTTTTGGGAGCTCACATCAGTGTAGTTAAGCAGCCTTATGCATATTTCAGCAAGGAATTAGTGCAACAGATTGATGCCTCTGAGCTAGCGCTTAGTACTCTTTTCTCTCCGATGATGATGAGCAAGCACCAGCACCCAGTGGTCAGCATGGGCCTACCATTCCTCCTCAGGGCTTCTGGAGCACAGGAAAGCAGTGGCCCCCCAACATGGCACCTGAACCTTGCTCCCACAGTGCTTCCTTGGACACTCAGGCACTGGTGTCCATCTGTGTATCTTCCAGACTGAAGCAGAGGCACATTATGCTGGTGTGTACGGGTGCCTAGACCCAGGAAGCTGGCACCAAAAAGAGGCATCTTTGTGTGAGATAGAAAGAACCCACAGACAGCTGCCCTCTTCTCAGGTGTTCTCCAGAACACGTGGGAAGAATGAGGTTTCAATGGTTACACTGCTAACAGAACACATGGAGATTATTCCTTCTGAGTTTTCAGCTTTGAAATATGTCTGCATTAATTTTTAGGATGAACAGGTTCCCTGATGGAATATTTAATCTTTCACCTTTGGCCTGAGAGGAAAAACACTTGAGACCAAGGCCTGGCTTTCCTCCCTGAGTTTCGATGAGAACACCATGTCATCAGTCATTTGAAAGTGGACTGGTAGATCTTCTAATGCTGGACCCTCTCAATGGAGTCCAGTTAAACCACAAAGCAATATGGCTCCACCCATTATAGAAAGCTTTGCTTCTGGCAGCCGTTCTCAGAGTGCGGTTCCTAGAACATCAGCATCACCTGGGAACTTAGTGGAAATGCAGATTCTCTGACGTAGACCTGCTGAATCAGAAAATCTGGGGAGAGGCCTGCAGTCAGTGTCAGATGGGCCTCCAGGGTGTTCTGACATGCTGAAGTTTGAGAACCTCAGGACTGCCACCTCAGTGACAAGTGTGAGATCTTGGGACCTGTTTCTTCTTTAACTGGACAGCAAGTCCTGAGCCCCTGATGGGTGAGAGAGATACTGAGCTTCCCTCAGATAAGGGGTCAGGGCTGGGCAGATGTAATCCTGGATGGTAGGACTAGGGTAGGAGGGAGAAATGGCCCGAATGGCAGGGTCTCAGTGAGGAGCAATTGAAGACGGGAGAGTCTTTAATTAGATGGGATAATACGTAACACCTGGGTTGAGGGTGTGTGTTCCCTCTCTGTACCTGTACTGTTCTTGCAACTTCTTGTGAAGCTGCAGTTATTTTCAAATAAAAAGTAAACTGGGGCTGGGGTTATAACTCAGTGGTAGAGTGCTCACCTTGCATGTGTGAGGCACCGGGTTCGATCCTCAATGCTACATAAAAATAAATCAAGGTATCATGTCCATCTACACTACAAATTAAAATTAAACTAATGACAACCTGAAGAGCTGCTGGATTTTCAGGTGCTGACCTATATATCTCATTCACATTTGAGTTGGAGGAGAAAAATAGCATCTCCCTGAGTGACAGTTACACCCATCTGTGGTATAACTTGACTTTTCTTTGAAATCCTTTTTAGAAACAAAATCCAAATGGATGACACCTGTGTGTCCTGCTACTTTTTGGGTAGGTGTTTGTACGTCTGTAAAAGGCTTTCCATGCACAGAGCAGCAATAGCTTGCAATTCCATGCCTGAGACTATAATTGTGTTTTGAGGAGAAGTTCTGAACTTCACTAGGCTGGACTTTGGGCAGGGAAAGGAGGCCCCAAGTTCTTTCTCACCACGTCACATAGACCACTTTCTGCTGTGTGTTCCCATGCCTGCCTCTGCTTCACATGAGGCTCACAATTCATCTCTAGAACATCTGCCTAATTGAAGGCAGAATGAGACCATGCATGTTTAGAGTTGGTGGAACACACCTGAAATCCCAGCTACTGGGAAGGCCTTGCAAGCTTAAGGCCAGCCAGCCTCAGCAACTTAGCAAGACCCTGCCTCAAAAACAGACAAGTAAATAAATAAGTAAAGACCTCATTGGCAGCAAAGCAGAGGAACTATCATTCCCTGCATTAGGGGAGGACAAGAGTTTAGCTAGGACTCTGGCTGCTTATCAAGTGCCGTAGCTCCACAAAAGATGAAGGGAAGAAAGCCCAGCCTGTCCTCTGGGGAAGGAGTTGCGAGAAGATGCCAAGATTAGCTCCACTTTCAATGTCAGGATGAAGATCACAAAGTCTGGAAGCTCTGATGACCTTCTGGAAACACTGTGTTTCTGCTGTGGAGAGGGAGTCTGAGGTCTCTGAGAAGCAGAGGGAGAAACGCTATGAGGAAAGAGCACGCTGCACTCTGATTTAATTATAATCATGAGCCAAGTGACCATTTTCAGACCTGTGCCTAGCATGCCAGGGTGGTCTCCTGACTCAAACACCAAGTGTGGAGGTGTGTGAAATTGTTCCCCCCCAGTCAGTGGAGCTATGAAGGATTGCTGTAAATGCCCGGGGCAGGTGGCAAGCTGGTTTACGGAACGCAAGGCGATGAGAACCTCTCGCTTACGGAAAGTAGCATGAATTAATAATCATTTAATTGGCTCCTCCATTATGTTGCTGGTTTGGGAGATGGAAGTTTAGAGGAAGGGCTGTCAGCGATGCTTTAGCTCAGAGTCTGATGGTTGAGAAGTGGGGGTGGTGGCTGCCTTTGGACTCTGCACAAGGATCAGATGCCAGGTAGCGTCCCAGGCCCTCGGTGGCTCACCTCGGGACCCCAGAAGGAAGAAGATTCAGCACTTTGGTGAAAACCTCCTGCAAGTGCCACTGTACCACCAAGAGGAAAGGAGAAGAAACTCCCCAACAGTGGGCAGTTCTGTGCTTGCCTAGGATCTCCCCATGGGAGGGTGCTGGGCAGAGGGGCCTGGCCTGTTGGAATAGAAGGTCCACCATGCCAACAGCCCCCCCATATTGAGCGGTGAGAAGATCCATTCTGCTCAAGAAACACAAACTTAATGTAGCAGCTTCATAGTGTTCTTGGAGGGCAGGCAGGGTGTCCAGGCTGAGAATGAGAAAGGTCTGGAAGCTGGGTGCACTAAGGTTCTGTTTTTTTTTTTTTTTTTTTCTTCATTTCCGGTTTCTCTTTAGGCTTGTCACCAGGCAGCTACTCTGTGGCCTTGCACGGCTTCAGAGTCACACAGCCCCTGTCACCAGAGGAGAAACGAGGCATGTTTTGGCATTAAGGTCACTAGAGTTACATACGCAACTCTCTGAAGTCTTCTGTGGCCAGAATTTCAGTGACTCAGATTTGGAAGCAAAGACTGGGATTGGGTGAGACTTTGTTCTGGGAAGAGTGATATGATCAGATGAGACTCTAGGGGACACGAAGGTTTAAGTGCTGTGTTTCTCCCATACGTGACCACTTCATAAGCCATCTCAATGATGCTTTCTTCACCTATTCTTTAAAGCAAGTCACTTCTTAAATGAAGTTTTTCCAGCCTTGTTTTAATTATGCTCTGTGCTTAGAACATTCTAGAACCATTTCTTGACAAGGGCCAGCAAAACTTGCCCGAGTTCAAGTGAGCCCTCTTCTCCTTGCTGCTCCTCCTCCTCCTAGTATGAGAGGATAGGTAACTTTTTCAAATAATTATTTTAGAGGTTAAATACTCCCCAAATATGATCAAGTCGGAGGATATCTGAAAGTAGATGTCTCCAGGCATAAATAATCATTCCCCCTAAGGAAACCATTCATTGATGACCAATTTCCAATTTCAACATTTCCCTTTGAAATGTTGTTTTTGTTTATTTGTTTTTGTCCAAAATATAGAAGAACTTGAAAGGATAAAATGGAGAATCACGAATCACTCCCTCTTTCAATACTTGTCTTTGTTAGTTTTCTTTCTTATAGTTAAAGGGTGTGGTAGCTCTTAGCCCAGAAAGCCAATTTGAATTTTTTGAACTCCACGACAGAGATAGCCAGCCTTTTCTGTGCAAGCCAGGTGGGCCAGCAGCATCTCCTGACAAGATGACCATGTGCTTTTTAACTCCTGAGAAAATCTGTGTGGCAGGGAATCCATGGCTCGCGTGCTGTTAAGTATCAGTAGGGATTCGGACCCAGCACTTCCTGTCACAACATCCCGTTTACCTTGCCCGACAGAGTACGTCATCTACCCTGTCTCACTCACAATTCCTTGCCACATTTTGATCTCTTTTGAAATGCCAGGATCTCAGCATGTTGCCTATGGAAGATTCATTGGGATTTAACACATATTTTCATATGACATAACTGCCAAAGTGAGAAAATTCATTTTAACCAGCAAAGTAAAAAAAAAAGAAAAAGAAAAATACCACCTGATGTTTTTGCACAGTATGGATCCAAATATCAACTTTTTTATGGACAGCTGAATTTAAATGCTAAACCATTTAATTATAATATCAAGAATAATATAGCTACATGACAAACTTAAAAAATGGCCCAGGATGCTCTCACCTAAATACATTTTCTTCTAGTTTTTTTTCCTAATACCTACTTTTTTTTACATAGCGTTAACATAATACAATTCGAATGTTACCTTATTTCTTTTCCGATTTACATTTCCAATGGTTTTTCCATACTGGGTTATAGCTAGAATTTTTAATGTCCTCTACTATGTTGTATATTGGCTATACCATTATTTGCTTATACCATGCCCACTGTAAAATATGTAGATTGCTGCCAATCCACTTTATCATTTTTTTTAAACTTTTTTTTTTTTAGTTGTAGGCAGACAGAATATCTTTATTTTATTTTTATGTGGTGCTGAGGACCGAACCCAGTGCCTCACGCATGCCAGGCAAGCACGCTACCACTGTGCCATAACCCCAGCCCCCACTTTATCATTTTTATAAAAGCCACCACAGGTAGTGACTCTTCAGGTTGTTTGGTTTTTTTTCATTGCTGGTATAAACCAGAGGTTCCAGGCGCTGACTGTTTTAAACCTGTCTGTCTCTGGAGCACATCTATTTCCTTTGCACTGATGTGACATCATAGCAGACTCAGAGTAGTGACCAGTAATTGATTTTTTAATGGTGTTTTCTATATTGTGACATCTCTTTTAGAGTTTAAGTTAAAGTTTAGAAAAGTCTTCAAAGTAGAAAGCTATAGTACTTTCTCTTGATATTCTTTCAGCCTCATTTCCTATGCCTATGACATATTCTAGTGACAGAAGTGAAGCAGAAATTGATTTTGAGACTCCAGTCTTTTTGAAGTTGTTCAGGGAGAAGCTCGAGAAACCCTCTGGTTGTGGCCTCAGCTAACATGCTAATGGGGAACTCCTACGACTCTTCGCCATCCTTGGAAGTGAGACAAAGCCTCCCTTTCCAGGTCTTCATGTTTTCATGTCTGAGGTCCAGCTAGGAAGGGGCCCGTATCAGCTGTGCTTGACCTAACTCTTAGGCACGGTCCCCACAGCCCCCAGGGAAACAGGTTGTACGTGGGGGATTATGGACTCGGTTGTAAGAACAGCCTTGCTTTGTCTCTAGAGGAGCTAGTGAGCTGGTGGCTCATGTCCACTTCCAGGCAGAGTCTATGTAACAAGGACGCAGTTGTCCTGGATAGAAGGGAGATCAAACCCAAAGTTTGTGCACCAGTGGGTACAGTATTTCACATTATAGCAGAGCTGTTGTGTTACCGGGAATAAAGAAGAATGAGTGAGCAAGTACTGATTTTATTTTTTTAAACACTTTATAATGGCTCTTTAGCTCAAGCTCACAAAAGAAGCTTTAGAATTCCAGAGCAGTGTGAGTTAAAAAAAAAAAAAAAAAAGTAATAAAGGTTCCCCTCTCCATGCAGGGGGAAAGAATAGTGGCTTCTGAAACCGGAATGCTCACCTCTGCAACCCTGTTACAATGCACACGTTCAGCATTGAAGGAGGAGGATGGACTCTTTGGTCCTACAAGGAAACTAATGCCGCTCTGGGTTCCTGTGTTTGCTTTTCAGCTCCAAGAGAGTGAGATGAGTTGGGTGGTCTCAGCCTCGGCGCCCATTCATGCTCACTGCTGAGCAGCTGCACAGTCGACTCAGTCCCTGGTGGGGCGGCAGGCAGGTGGAGGCCTTGATACAGCGGTGTCACGGTCCTGCAAAAGTTGGTGTAGTTTGGGGCCAGATAGACTACCAGAAACTCTGTGATGGGTGTCAGAGCGGAGCCTGGATTTTGCTTCGCCTCTGCTGGGGGCGGGGGGGGGGGCAGGTAGCAGCTCTTCACTGCTGTAAGTGCTGAGCCCAATCTAATGCCCAACATGTGGGGGTGAAATGGGGAAGGTGAGGGGATGACGGTGACAAATAAGCATCTAAAGATTATGTCATTTGATGCCTCCACTCACCCCATCTTTAGAATGTATTTGAAGAGTTAATATATAAACAATGTCCCCTAAGCAAAAATAAAAATAATGGAGAATAAGGAACCTTCTGGGGACAGAGGGAATTTGAGTTCCTGAAACATTAGCCTGAGGTTATGGAGTCCAGGCAGGGGCTCATCACGTTGCAAAGACTAAAACCTGCGATGCAAGATTCCGTAGGATCAGGTCTGACAGGGGCCGGGAAATGGGAAGCGAGCCATGGGGGAACTGGTCTAGAATGTTACAGCACCTAGTTAATCGGCAGCCAGTCCATCACATTAAATATCCCGCCGTCATGTATTACCTTTCAAGTGAAAATGAATAACTCCCATTAAGAGCAAAATGGGTTTGAAGTCGATTTGAGACAGATTAAAGTACTGTTATGAATCTGTGTTGGGAGGAGGCGGGGTCTGTGTGTAATATGCTTGTCCTTGTACTTTTTAAATAATAGATGTCCTACAAACTTATGGGTACCAGGTTACCAAGATACTGAGGTTAAAGGTCACAAGATGTGCATTCTGGGAAGAACATCAACTTCCTGGAATATTTCCTGTATCTGGCTTTTTTTTTTTTTTTTGAAAATAATTTTGTGGCCTTATGATTTGAATGAATAAAATCTATTTTCTAAAATTGTTTATTAAAATATCCATCTATAATGACAGTTCCTTAGTGTCCATGGCAGAACAGATTTCAAAATTGAATGTAAAGTGAAAATATGTGCTAGATAATCAGACAGGGTGGGGAGGAAAACAGCTTTACTACGGAGTAAAAATTAGGCTAGCTAGTGACCTAAACATCAAGTCACAGTATTTTTTGATGACAACAGTGGGTATACGTATCTTCTCACAAACATTTTCGGGATTTTTTTTTTCCTTTTTGCTTTATGCAAAATTCTAAAAAAATGGAGTTCCATGTCCAAAATAAGTGAAAGAGCTTAACCCTCAGATGCCTGCCAGCTTTAGAATGACCAAAGCCAGCCATGTTGCATGTGTGTTTACACTGGAGGAGACCTGCTCATCCTGGTTAAACCCTCAGCCCAGCTGTTTTCTCATCAAAATCTTCCAGGTTCCTTTCTACGCTTCAGAGAACTCCTTCTGCCAACACGCCCATACCCACTGTTTGCTATTCAAACCTCATGCACCTCTCCTCATTACCTGGTGTTTTGATTTTTGGGGTGGTGAGACAGGAGGGGCACAGAGGCCTGATTGTGCCAGCAGATAGGACATGGTCCCCATTCTCCCTTCCCTAGGTAGCTTCTTAGATCTGACACATTGACTTGATTATAACTTGGATTCACACCCTGCCTAGATCCAGTCCTCAATTATTTCTTCTCCAAGAGCAAACTGCTGAGCCCAGATTTGATTTCTTTCTACATATAAGTACCCAGATACCTACTGAACCTTCTCAGATTGTAATCTATCAGGTTGCCTGTAATATGCTGTGTTCTGGTTCCAGGAGGTGGGATGGTAGGGCTGGAAGTGTACAGTTTCTTGCATCTCTGAAGCAGTGTGTCTGGTACTCAAGTTGGCAAAGCAGTTGGTGTGCTTGGGCCACCCACCCTCAGCCCTGTTCCCCCTCACAGATACAAGACAGTGGACTCTGTGTAGATTGGGGGGGGGGGGTTTAGAAGGGATTGGATTTAGTCTAATTCTACTCCAGAGCTTTTTATTCCATTTCTTTACCTTCTTTTCCCAATGCTCAGTTGTTAGTGTGGTGACAGAAATTCTAGGGAGAAAAGAAACCCTTCTCTTTTCACACACGCTTGATAAATCAGTCTGGCTGTTCATCCTTCCTGAATTTCGGTGCTTTAAGAAAACAGTGCTATAAAAGAACGCTGTTTCTCGCCCCACACAAACCTGCAGCTGGCCTGGTCTGCCGACTGTATTTCATCTAATACTTTTTCTTCCAGCATCGTCCAGCCAAGCAGAGAAGGAGCTGACAGATTCTCCTGCGACCTCCAAACGCATCTCCTTCCCAGGTAGCTCGGAGTCTCCTCTCTCTTCGAAGCGACCAAAAACATCTGAGGAGAGCAAACCAGAGCAGGTGAGACCCAGAGAAGAGGCCCTGCTGCGGGTGGAGGGCGTTTTGGACACTGGTAGGGAATACACGCCGGGGTGGGAGGGCTTGGGGTGGGCATGGAAGGCTCAGCTGGCGCGACGGGTGTGTCCCCGCAGATGTACCAGTGCCCCTACTGCAAATACAGCAACGCCGACGTGAACCGGCTCCGCGTGCACGCCATGACGCAGCACTCGGTACACCCCATGCTGCGCTGCCCGCTGTGCCAGGACATGCTCAACAACAAGATCCACCTGCAGCTGCACCTCACCCACCTCCACAGCGTGGCCCCTGACTGCGTGGAAAAACTCATTATGACGGTAAGGCACCAGGAGCGGGCCTTCTCTTCCTCCAGGGTCCAAAAGGTGATACGGTATGAGAGCTGCGTGGACGGCAGGGAAAAGCCGTGCAAAGTGGGAAACATTAGAAAATTATCCTCGTTCTGTGACCTTTGTTCAGCTGTCTCTGCCTCAGACTTGGCATGACCGTGGCCCAAACTGCTAAATACGTGCTGCTCAACCTCCTTTATCATCCTCTCGGGATACGGAGGCATGGAGTGGCTCTTCATTAAAGTGAAGAAACCCTCCTTCAGAGGTCACTCTTAAATTCACTCTGCCTCATGTTATCCTCATAACAGCTCCTATCACAAGGGGGGAGGGGGAGGAGGGAAAGGAGAGTTCAACACGTTCCTGTTAACAGATAAGGAAACTGAGACTCCAAGAAGTTAATTGACTTGGCAAATCAAGACTCAAACCCACATTTCCAACTCGAGGTGTAGCACACAGTAATTTCTTAAATGGATATATTAGTATCAAGAAGAAAAGTTGTCACTTGATGATTCGTGAGTGTCATCTTGGGCATGTGAGCACATTGTTTCTACACCTGCAGGCTTTGCGGGAATGACTCTGCATGGTCACTATAAACATGGCCCAAAAGTTTAATATAAAGATTTAATTCTAATCATAATGTGAAAACTTTTCAGAATTCTGTGGCTAATAATAATGTCCTGCTTTTGACTATGGTGGGGCTGCTGTGAAAGTCCTTTCTTGCTCACTAGAGAAGAAAATGTTCTCACCCTTACCTTAGTATTATTTCAACAGTGGGATAATAAGAAATTAATTTGTTGCCTTTTCATGTGAAGATTCCCAGAAAAGCCAGTCTGTTCAGAATTCCATGTTTTAATGTGCAGATCACAGATGTATCACCTCTGGGCATTTCCTGTTCCATTTGTTTACGTACAACTGATGGATAAATGTTGTAGGTGATGTTTAGTCGTAAGGAACATGTAATTGATGACACATCAAGAGAACTTCAACAGCCAATGGGAAACTCAGAGGTGACCTACCATGAGCTTCTTCCACACATCTTTCAAGTATATATTCACTTTCCATGGGCATTTTCAAAGGGCCTGGTGAACTTTGTGGAAAGATTCTCTGTAAGTGGAACAGATGTTCCACCTGTGGATGGTTCTGTGCTGCAGGCCTCTCCAGCATTCTCACCAGCCTCTTGGAAAAAACAGGTGTTTTTCTCAGGCCTCATCTCACTTCCTAGCTGATGGTCTGGAACCCTGGGAGCCTGAAGGAACAAAAAGAAGTGTGGGCAGGGAAGCATTTTCAATACTTAACTACAGTTTCTTCTTTTGCTCAGATGGTTATTTTTGCTATGTAACCCAAATCCAGTGTAGGAATTGTGTACCAAATAGTAATCTGCATGACTGGTTTATGTTGGACAGTAAAAATTTATTTTTACATGCATAGGGGTCAGCATAGCATGTGAATTAGATCTCAGATACCCATTTTTTGTCATATTGTTACAGTAGCAATAGCATTTCTTCATTTACTAACACTGTCAATATCAACAGCAGAATATTACTGCTGGCTACCAATCCCCAAGATATTTCTGGAAGTTACCCACTAACCACCATCTTTTTAAGTAGTGATTTTCAACCATTTTAGAGATTGATGAAAGCAATACAGCTGCATACTAGGCTATTCTGTGCATGCTAAAACTTAATAGCCACTGTTACAGACCCTCCATCAAGTACTCTGCAAACACGGAATTGTGTCCAGAATGCCAGGGAGCTGGTTAATGATCCCTATTCTTAAACCCTTGACAATATAATCATGTGGGAGAAACTGTTCAACAAAGGGGCTGTGCTTGGCACCTGGTATAGAAACTCCTGTGTGCCTCATCTTTCCAAAGCAGACAATGAAGATGTTTTCTAGACATTTCTAAAAAGTGTGCGGACTGTTGGAAACATGTTGGTTGTAGGAAGTGGATTTGCTAGCAACGAGAAAAAAGTTAATGGATTCAGAAATAAAGTTGAAAGTATTGAGAAATGCAAGAAAGATAAATATTTAAGTGTTTTACTTTTTCCATAGAAGTGTATGTAAGGAGGCTCTGGCACTCTCTGTGCATGGGAAGATGGAGTTATGGCATGGCTGTCAGTGTGAAATTGGTTCCTAGTCATGAGATGGTATGCAGCGAGCCAAATGATACATTTCCACCTCGATCCTTGGGTTCAGCAGGAAAAGATGAGCAACTAGGGCTAGAGGGTAATTTGTAGCCACACCCCAGGGTGCATCTGGAATCCTTTTTGAGGACTGGGATACTGATGTTCGTCAGATGCCAGCATACTTCCTCTCAGAAGTTTGGTGTTAAAATGGAATTTGTAGTTGTTTTACAACTAAGTGATGATAATGAACCTGTGGTTAAAATCATGCCCCTGGAGGGTATTTTACTATAATTTTATTAGAAAATCAGCCCTGGGAAAGTATTGGTTAGGCTCTCTGACAATTTATCTGTTTGTTCCCAGCCAACTGGAACAGGAAACTCTGAAAACAGCTTGATAAGAAATGCCCTCAAATCTGAGCTCCATTTTTCTGGACCATATCACTAAAGAGTGGCCAGTCTCTGGTCATTCATCCAACAAGATGACAAAGCTATGTCTGCTTTATCCCTGAATGGCAGCAAGAAGAGAGAGTCTTCTTTTTTCCTCAAGGGTGGCTGAGTTAGGTGCAGGATAGGAGAAGCTGGCGGAATCTCCTAGGTAGTCAATTCCTGGTAGACATGAGGTGTGTCTAAAGCTATAAATTTTGGTAAATATTTTTTGTGGTCTAGGTCCAAAGTCTCGAGATCTAGCTTACATTGGGTTTTTAGTCCCTCTAAAAGTAAATTCTACCCTGATAAATGGAAATAGATTACTTTCTACACAATGTCTTCCCGTTTGGTTGTAAATGGAGAGCGTTTTGAGGAGGCTTCATTTAATAATACCTTATCAGACAGCTTTCAGGAACCTGCAGTGTCTAATATGTCTGTTGCCATGGTAACAGCTGCTTGCTTATGCTCTGCATCTCATATCTATGTCTTCCATGGGCCCCCTTCTTTTTACTCATGAGGGGGCTTGAAAAATATTCTTCACCAGGAGCAATTGCAGGGCTGGCCCTCCACTATGGAAACAGCACCCACGGCACATCATTCTGCCTGGCCTATTGGAAACAGCTCCAGATGGTGTCTTTGTACACGTCATATGAAAGAAGGAAATCTATAAAGCTTAAGGGGGATGAGACAAGTGCCCCTCCAATCCTGGCAGTCCACCCCCACCCCCATGTCAGTTTACATAACCAAGTCTCACCTATTTTCAGAGAAGCTGGAGATTTCAAGTTGATGGAGCTGTAGGAGCTACTGCTCCAAGCCCTTATTTTCTCTGTCTTTTGGGGAAGGAGGTTGAGGACGTGGAGCACATGTTTCTGGCCCTAGACCACCTGCCATGCATTTCAGTACTCTTAAATTATTCTAATTGATCACTGTCTTTCTAAGTGACAGGACATACCACTGGGATCCTGGATCATTAATGTGGGGAAATTTTCTTTGTTCTTTAATCACTTAACAAAATAGGACCTCACAGTTGAGATGAGGATGGGCTCCTGAGCCTAGGAGCACCCTTCACAGTGCTCAGCTATTCTGTATGTTTTGTTCATGCACAAATTTCCTCTCTGCTCCTGGCCCTGCCCTGCCCTGCCCTGTCCTGCCCTGTCCTACCTGCCATTTCCTTGTATCTCTCCTTTGGGAACAATTCCTGTGATCTTCAGCCAGCCTCTGTGACTCTCCATGCTCTGTATGTGCCTGTGCCTCTGTGAGTCTCTGGAACAGGCTGGCTGGCTGGCCCCTTCTCTGCCCCCACCCCACAGGGCCTCTCTGGTGGCTACTGGCCCTGGGGCTGTCACACCCACCTGGGTATCAGCTCTTTCACTCTGTCTCCATCTCAGAGGAAAGTAATGAAAATAATCGGGCTTCATTAATTCCAAGCCCTATGAGATGATAGCCATTTGGAGCCTGTTTGCCAATTAGATGGTCTAAATTAGAAGTGACCTTGGTATACTGCCACTGCTTGCCTCTCGGAGTCTAATGAAGCTTTTCTCTCCAATTCATTCTCCTTCTCAGCTCTTCTCGGCGTGCACACACTGTGGTAGCTGTTCATGTGTTTCCTGGCTCTTCCCCCCTCCCCTTTTTTCAATTTTTTTCTTTCTTAGTCTTAAAACTCTGGTTCTGGTCTACCTTTGTTTTTGATCCATATGAACGGTAACATGGTCTGCAGTTTTACTTTGTTTTGGATTTGAATTTTATGTCTTAAAATCAACAAGAAGCACTTGAACAAGCACACAGAAGCCATTTTAGAAAGTAAATGGGTGGGGAGGGCTGAGAGGGACTCACCACGTCACAAAGTTGGTTAGACTTGAAGGATTCATTCTGGTGTTCGATTGCACGGAAGGCTGACTGGTCCAAAATCCTGTGTGTTTCAAAATGGAACAGAGGATTTCTAATGTTCCTCCACATAGAAGTGATAAATGTTTGAGATGATAAACATGCTAATTACCCTTATTTGATCATTAAACTAAGTCTACTTCATATTGCACCCCCAAAGTTTGTATGATTATGTGTCAATTTAAAAGTTTTAAAAGTAAATTTAAAAAGAGGAGACAAAGAAACTAGGTCTTGCAGATGCTGTGGTCCAGTGCCAGCCTGCACATGTAGAAAGGAGAGAAAACTCAGAAGCTCTGCTGCCAAGAGGTGCCCTGGCAGCTGCCTGAGGTGTGCGGAAACCAGCCAGCGGGCCCAGCAGCTGTCTAGGTGCAGGGAGGAAGTGCACACCTGTCCTTACTGGAGCAGGCAGCTTTGCATACATACTCACCACTAGCTTTAGTGCCCAACCCTGAAAGCAGTTGAGTGTTAACTGTGTGCTTAAGTTTTGGGTCTAGAACCAGTACCTCATTCACAGGGGTATAGAGACTGGCCAGGTCTGTGGCAGTCTGCGCCTGTGGCCTCCTCCTCTTTTCTGCCTCTGCCTGAGATGTTCCATTCTATTGATTTTCACTGAAAATCCTTGGGAATGTAGGCCTTGGCGAATCTACCCTTCCCTTGGAAGAGTGGGCCTTTCCAAAGAAGCCCCACTTCCTGAGCAGGGCCAAGGCGAAAGAGAGGAGGGCCTCAGAGAAACCGGGTTCGACGCTTTCTCTAAGAAAGTCATCTTTCCGGCACACATGGGGCGTGCTGGTTGCACTGGTCCGTCCTAGGCCGGCCTGTCTGAGGGTGGCCTTATGGGGCAAATTTTCAAGAACAATCCTGTGAGAAGCTAGAGAAGTGTAACCGTGGCTGCACGGCCTGAGCATTCCACATCTCCGGTCTGGGGTGGGGAGTAGGTTGGTACTACTTCTAACCCCAGCCTCTCTCAAGAAGGGGTAAACATCAGCAATCCCCTCCCAAATGTCACAGTGGGACCAGAACCAAATCTAAGACTCTAGGCTCTATAAGGTGTGTTCTTGAGGCTTTCAGGTTCACTTACCTTGAAAGGTATTAAGTTCTAATCCAAAGCAGTGGGGAACCAAATGGGGAGGAGACTGAAAGTCAGTATTTATGAACATGTGTCACCTCTCCCAGTTGATCAAGGGCAATTCCCTTGAGTCAACATTTGCCTCTGGGGACCTCTGACTTCCCTGAAATTATCTGCAATATTGTGTGTGAAAGTATTTTTTTAGGAGTCTACTACTTTCATCAAATTCCCCAAGGGATTCATGACCTCAGAACCTTATTCTGGATGTGAGCTTTGTAGGGTAGACGCCTTGTCTCCCTCTCATAGGAGAACAGCCCAGGAGCACTGTCCAGTGTTTAGGAGGAACAGTGTCCCTGGAGGCCCTTGCTTCTCAACAGCTGAGCTGATTGGAGCTTGCTTGGGCTTGAAGGTCTTTATTAGCATCAATTTGGAACTCTTCTGTCATTATATATGAGAACTGCTTCAGCTGGAGGACTTTCGGCATAGGAGCCGAGCCCTGTGTTTCTCATTATATGTGAGATCTGTTAACTTGCTGGGAAGATGTTAGAGTCACTGTTTCCAGGCTTGGAGCTTCTCAACTTCTGCCAGTGGTTTCTTCCTGTGTTCTCATTACTTGTGCATATTCTGGGAGGAACATAGTTGACCTGGATAAGAAGGGGTAGGGGGAAAGCGTGCTGTCCAGAAGATCACCCTATGCCGGGCCAAGGCCAATCTTGAGGGACCCAAATGCCAAGGAAGCAGTAGCTCTCTGATGAGTTGAGTTTTCTTAACCTGAAGAACTTTTATTGTGAAGTCTCTCTTGAGATTCTCAAGCCCACTATTAGAGAATGGGAAACATAATTGTATGTATTCAGTGTTTACAGATATACAGATTATTAGGATCAGTTCATACAGGACAGCGTTGACAGTGTAGGCGTTTAAGCTGATTGTGTATTGGCCAAAGCTCAGAACTTTTTGTTTGGCTTTTGAGTTTACAGCTAGGGATGTGGATGGGGCAGGAGGGTGGGCAAACTGAGAAGAAGTAGGGGGAGAGAGCGAGAGCCAGCTCATGCACATGATGTCTGTACAGGGGAGTTGGTGGTTGGATCCAGTTACTTGAAGACCTTTGAAGTTGGTGCACACTTAAAAAGGTCCTAGTTTTGTCCTCTCATAAATCTACGTGTTTAGTGTCCCTAGTGACAGGGAACTACACTCAGCACAGTTGTAGGACTGACTTTGCCACTGTCAGCTGTCCATCAGAGACTGGGGCTGGGACGGTCTAACCCTTCCATGCAGTCTGGTAGCCAAATATTACTGGAGAACAAAGGCAGTGTCAAGGTTGGTGACTCAGGTACACTGCTGCCTTGGGGCCTCTCCCTTCCCTCACTGAGCAGGACCGCTCCATGAGCTCAGCTGGCAGGATAGTATTGATAGCTCTTTAGGAAAAAACACAAGCTTGGAGTGAAAAGCTTTGGAAGTTGGCAAGGGAAGGAACGGCTCTGGCCTGGGGATGTTGGTGTCTGTGAACTGGTGTGGGGTCTCCCTTAGCCTATGTAGCAAGGTGGCTTCTGCTCTGAACTTTTCTTCAGATGCATGTACAGACATACACCACCATTTCTAGGTCCTTAAGATTCCCTTTTGTGCAACTTCCTGTTTGCCTCCTAGAGATTCCTTGCCTGTTAAAATTTTGTATAGTGTGGCTTTTTTTTTTTTCCTTCCCCTTTGCCTCGGGGAGTGGTACATATACCATAGATGAGAAGAGGCAGGTGGATAAAAGTAGTTACTTAAACACACATGGGGCAAGACTTCTAGGTTTGGAGGCCCAGATTAAGATGCAGAGGAGCATGTGAGGTTGATGATTATATTTCGGGGAGAGTTAATTGATGGAAGGTGAATGCAGACAAAGAACCGCTGCTTACTGCCTTCTTGAATCCCAATCAGGAATTATGATTAAAGTCGCAGCGAGACAACAGAGGGCTGATGAATTGGTGTCTTTTTTTTTTTTCTTTTTTGCCGTCATTCACACTTGATTGACTTCAACCTTTCAAGTGCAAAAGTCTCTCTTTTCCATTATTATTCATAGCCATCTGAGTTTTTCTAATTAAAGTGTATGAAAACAATTACTGATCCGTCGTACTGAGTCTGTTAGAGGGGATGTCTGCCTTACTGTAATGCGTATAAAAAGCCCACAGTTTTCTATAATGATGTGCAGCTGAGGTGTTAGATAATTTTATTCTTTTTTACTCTGTAGGGCTTTTTTTTTTATTTCTCATGATTCATTTTTTCATAATTCCTAAAGATCCCAGGAAAGGACTGATCCTGCAGCCACAACCGGGAAAGGAGGTTGGGGGGAATCTTTTTTCCTTTCTTTTTCTACCCCCCTCACCCCCAACCTCGTGCTCCCCCTCGGCTGAAGACTATAAATTAATCGGTGACCTTTCACTTCTTGGATTCCCGCTGGACTCCCCAGCCACACTGGTCAGAAATGCTTTCTATTAAAAAGAAAATAGATGGAATGAGTTTGGCAATCTCTACTCCATTCCTAATGATTCCTCAGCAGCTAGCCCTAACCAGCTGCCGGGAGCTCTGTGCGAGGGTGCAGATGTCTGTGTCACTCACATTCACCTGCCACACACCTGCTCTTTGCAAACATGGGCTTCTCAGAACACTCCTCTCTAATGCTTGTTGCTTAATTTTTGCCCGTATTGGTGTCTCCGTAGCTAAAAAAAAAAATTCCCATGCCTCTAAATGTGATGGGCGTTGATTTTTTGGTGTTAATGCTGCTTGTTTCAGCTGGTTGTTGAGCCTATTGCCAGTGATACTAGTGAACATGTCAGCAGCTATTTTGAGCAAGGGCAGGAACTTCAAGCCACTAAAAATTATTTTTAAAATATTATTTAATATTGAACAAGAATCTAGAAGGTCCAGTCTTTGCAATAGGAAGTGAAGAGGTTACTGCAGTCAAGTCTTGTTTGTTTGGGAAAGCAATGCCTCTGAATGGGGCCGGGCTCCATGTAGAAAGGACTGCAGTTTCTGTACCTGTAACCTCTAGATTAGGCTTTTCAGGCTTTCATGAAGTGGGAGGTGACTTCTAATTTGTTTGAAACTATTTTTGCCACCTAAGCTTCCCACCTCAGAGCAGACAAAGGGATATTGCTGGTTTGGGGTTTTTGGTATTTGGTTTTATCCTCCTTCATTACTGGGAATTAAACCCAGGAGCACCCTGTGCTACAGTATCCCAGCCCCCCCCCTTTTTTGAGACAGGGTCTTCTAAGTTGCCAAAGCTAGCCTTGAATTTGAGGTTCTTCTGCCTCAGTTTACTGGTCACTGGGATGATATTGTTGCTTTTTAAACAAACAAAAAAAAAATCAGATACAGAGGGATGCTTATCGCCTTAATACAGGGCAAATGATAACTTGTTGGGATGAGCTTCTGGCCTCCTGTCTAGGAGGGAGGCCTAGAGAAAAGTCTAAGGATCTGACCTAAAATTGGAGCTGCTTGGATCCAGGCTGATTATGGAATTGCTGAATCAGGAAATAACAGCCATGGTCAAGGTGGGGCCACCCTGTTGTGGATTGCTGTGCAGGCTGCCCTTGATGGCTGGGACACTGGGCACATGTTCCCTCTGATGTCATATACCTCGAGCAAAGACTCAAGAAGAAATCCTGGCTTAAGTGAGTCATGAAAAGGGCTTGTTTGCACTTGATATCAGCTTGTAAAGGGTTACAGAATGTTGTTTCCTGGACAATCTGCCAACGTGTCTGCATGTCCTCAACCTTGCCTTTGTGCTTCTCTCCTCCTCAGCCTTCCCTTCAGTCTTCCTCCCCTCCTCTTCTTGCCTGAATACATTTTGAAAACACTACTACAATGCTCCCTGCTTCAAGATTACAGTGTACTTTACTCGGTATGATTTAATTAGGGCCCTTATTATGTTTTCAGCAGCTTAAGGTGGGTCTTTCAACTTATCTACCTAATTGGTAGCACGAGAAGTTTCACAGCCCATGACAAAACATTGTCAGTGATCAAAGTCAAAATTCTGCATAAAGGAAAAATATTAATAATAAGATTATTCTTCAAGTGTGCACTGCTAATTATGTCCAGAATGTAACCGTAGAAACACTTTTGACTGATGTGAGCTTTGTCTAATAAACATGAATCTCCAGTGAGCTATGAAAAGTGACATCTCCAGCGTTTACACTGGTGAGGGCTGATTTTGCTTATTAAATGATTTTTCAACCTTTCCTATTTTGTGTCTCTTTCCTCTCTATTTGACTGTCCTTGTGTCTCTGCCTCTCACTCCTCAGGTGACCACCCCTGAGATGGTGATGCCCAGCAGCATGTTCCTGCCAGCGGCTGTTCCAGATCGAGATGGGAATTCCAACGTGGAAGAGGCGGGAAAGCAGCCTGGTTAGTATCATTAATCGTAACTTCTTTGAATTGAGACAAGATGAAATCCGTGGCCATAATTTTCACAGGGCAAGGGTATAGGAATTCTTTGCAGGACTCCACAGCTGAATGTGACTGTTCAGGAGATGAAGGTCACTGTCATCAACTACTTTATACCCCGGTTCCTGGCATGCATTTGTATATTATTCAAATGGTTTAAAGTGAGAGAAGTCTGTTTGACAACCAGTGGGACTTAATAAGTAGACGCAGCCAGTAGGCCTGTGGACCCACCATCTTAAGCCATTAAGCACTGAATCTCTGAGGACTCAGTTATTAGGGGCTTGTGAATCAAGTAGTTTGATTTGGGGTGTATTGGATTAGTCGTTTTAGGATGAAGCATAGATCATTGTCGTAGACCTGTGTGGCAATCGCTAGTGCCACCCCATGGTTCCTACCTACATGAATCATTAGACCTCCGTGACACAGTCCTACATCTTTGACCTCTTCTAGGCATCCAAGGTTTAAGTTAGGAAGAGTTCAGCCACACTGCCCAGGCTTCTCCCTTGTGTTTTTTCTTATTAGGCAGTGGACAGATGACCTGAAAAGGGTTGGATATTTCTGGATAGGATGGCCTCATTATAGAAGAAAATCAAGTGTATTTTCATAATTTTCCACATCAGTGTTCATTGCCTATTGAATAGAGATGATAGTCGAAAGTCTTAACAAGAAGGCCTAAAAGTAAAATCCAAAATTCTTGATGATGGACAACAGTTATTATAAATTCCCCATAACTTAGAACAGCATTAATTCATATCTGCTGTGCCAAATTCTTGTAACACAAAAGATGAACATAAACAGGCCTCCCAAGATCAGTAACCTTCAGACTAATTCGTAAGCAACTGGATTCTGAGTCAAGCAGTTAAATATTATTTAGAAGACTGTTCTGTGACAAGACGTAGGCTTATTATGAATGGAAACTTTTGTACCCTTCTATTCATCTCTGTTCATACGTACCCTGTTTTTAATACGCACTCTATCAGCTCTGTGCAGATCCTATTGATCAGGTTGGGCACTTCCTGCGTCCGTGAAGCCTGCCTAAGTAGACGGCTCTGGGTGCCATCCTGGAAACAAGACCTTCTTTATCTTTGGGCTTGATGTTTTTTTTACAGAAACCTCAGAGGATCTGGGAAAGAACATCTTGCCATCTGCAAGCACAGAGCACAGCGGAGATTTGAAACCCTCTTCTGCTGACCCAGGCTCTGTGAGAGAAGACTCGGGCTTCCTCTGCTGGAAGAAGGGGTGCAACCAGGTTTTCAAGACTTCAGCTGCCCTCCAGACACATTTCAACGAGGTACATGCCAAGAGGCCCCAGCTGCCCGTGTCAGATCGCCACGTGTACAAGTACCGCTGCAATCAGTGCAGCTTGGCTTTCAAGACCATTGAAAAGTTGCAGCTACATTCTCAGTACCATGTGATCCGAGCTGCCACCATGTGCTGTCTCTGTCAGCGCAGTTTTCGAACATTCCAGGCTCTGAAAAAACACCTCGAGACAAGCCACCTGGAGTTGAGTGAGGCCGACATTCAGCAACTTTATGGTGGCCTTCTGGCCAATGGGGACCTCCTGGCAATGGGAGACCCCACTCTGGCTGAAGACCACACCATAATTGTGGAAGAAGACAAGGAGGAAGAGAGTGACTTGGAAGATAAACAGAGCCCCACGGGCAGTGACTCTGGATCAGTACAAGAAGATTCAGGCTCAGAGCCAAAGAGAGCTCTACCTTTCAGAAAAGGCCCCAACTTTACCATGGAAAAGTTCCTGGACCCTTCTCGCCCTTACAAGTGCACGGTCTGTAAGGAATCTTTCACTCAAAAGAACATACTGCTGGTGCACTACAATTCCGTCTCCCACCTGCACAAGTTAAAGAGAGCCCTTCAAGAATCAGCAACTGGTCAGCCAGAACCCACGAGCAGCCCAGACAACAAGCCTTTTAAGTGTAACACTTGCAGTGTGGCCTACAGCCAGAGTTCCACACTGGAGATCCACATGAGGTCTGTGCTGCATCAAACCAAAGCCCGAGCAGCCAAGCTGGAGGCCGCAAGTGGCAGCAGCAATGGGACTGGGAACAGTGGCAGCGTCCCACTGAGTTCCTCCACACCAAGTCCCGTGAACACCAGTGGCAGTAGTAACACCTTCACCACCACCAACCCAAGTAGTGCCAACATCACCCCAAGCTCCAGCTTACTGAGCCAGGTGCCCACTGAGAGTGTTGGGATGCTGCCCCTAGGGAATCCCATCGGGGCCAATATCGCTTCCCCCTCGGAGCCCAAGGAGGCCAATCGGAAGAAACTGGCAGACATGATCGCATCCAGGCAGCAGCAACAGCAACAGCAGCAGCAGCAGCAGCAGCAACAACAGCAGCAGCAACAGCAACAACAAGCACAGACGCTGGCCCAGGCCCAGGCTCAAGTTCAGGCTCACTTGCAGCAGGAACTGCAGCAGCAGGCTGCCCTGATCCAGTCTCAGCTGTTTAACCCCACCCTCCTCCCTCACTTCCCCATGACCACTGAGACCCTGCTCCAGCTGCAGCAGCAGCAGCACCTCCTCTTCCCTTTCTACATCCCCAGTGCTGAGTTCCAGCTCAACCCCGAGGTGAGCTTGCCAGTGACCAGCGGGGCACTGACGCTGACAGGGACAGGGCCAGGCCTGCTGGAAGATCTGAAGGCTCAGGTTCAGATCCCACAGCAGAGCCACCAGCAGATCCTGCAGCAGCAGCAACAGCAGCAGCAGCAGCAGCAACAGCAAAACCAACTTTCTCTGTCCCAGAGTCACTCTGCCCTCCTTCAGCCAGGCCAGCTCCCGGAAAAGAAAAACAAATTGGTCATCAAAGACAAAGAAAAAGAAAGCCAGAGGGAAAGGGAGGGTGCCGAAGGGGGAGAAGGCAATGCAGGACCAAAGGAGCTGCTGCCAGATGCCTTGAAGGCCAAGGAGAAGAAAGAGCTGGGCCCAGGGGTGGGTGCCGAGCCCTCCATGCTTCCTCCACGCATCGCCTCGGATGCCAGAGGGAACGCCACCAAGGCCTTGCTGGAGAACTTCGGCTTTGAGCTGGTCATTCAGTACAACGAGAACAAGCAGAAGGTGCAGAAGAAGAGTGGGAAGGCGGAGCCGGGAGAGAACCTGGAGAAGCTGGAGTGTGAGTCCTGCGGCAAGCTCTTTTCCAACATCTTGATTTTAAAGAGTCATCAAGAGCATGTGCATCAGAACTACTTCCCCTTTAAGCAGCTGGAAAGGTTTGCCAAACAGTATCGAGAGCACTATGATAAACTGTACCCTCTGAGGCCCCAGACCCCAGAGCCCCCGCCCCCGCCCCCTCCGCCCCCTCCACCCCCGCTCCCTGCAGCGCCTCCACAGCCTGCTTCCACGCCAGCCATCCCGGCCTCAGCCCCACCCATCACCTCACCCACCATCGCCCCTGCCCAGCCCTCGGTGCCGCTCACCCAGCTCTCCATGCCGATGGAGCTGCCCATCTTCTCGCCACTGATGATGCAGACCATGCCGCTGCAGACCTTGCCAGCTCAGCTGCCCCCTCAGCTTGGCCCTGTGGAACCTCTGCCCGCGGACCTGGCCCAGCTGTACCAGCACCAGCTCAATCCAACCCTGCTCCAGCAGCAGAACAAGAGGCCTCGCACCAGGATCACCGATGACCAGCTCCGAGTGCTCCGGCAGTATTTTGACATTAACAACTCGCCCAGCGAGGAGCAGATCAAAGAGATGGCAGACAAGTCTGGGTTGCCCCAGAAAGTGATCAAGCACTGGTTCAGGAACACTCTCTTCAAAGAGCGGCAGCGTAACAAGGACTCCCCCTACAACTTCAGCAATCCTCCCATCACCAGCCTGGAGGAGCTCAAGATCGACTCCCGGCCTCCTTCCCCAGAGCCTCAGAAGCAGGAGTACTGGGGTAGCAAGAGGTCTTCCAGAACGAGGTTTACTGACTACCAGCTGAGAGTCCTCCAGGACTTCTTTGATGCCAACGCCTACCCAAAGGACGATGAATTTGAGCAACTCTCTAATTTACTGAACCTTCCAACCCGAGTCATTGTGGTGTGGTTTCAGAATGCCCGACAGAAGGCCAGGAAAAATTATGAGAATCAGGGAGAGGGCAAAGATGGAGAGCGGCGAGAGCTCACAAACGATAGATACATTCGAACAAGCAACCTGAACTACCAGTGCAAGAAATGTAGCCTGGTGTTCCAGCGCATCTTTGATCTCATCAAGCACCAGAAGAAGCTGTGTTACAAGGACGAAGATGAGGAGGGGCAGGACGACAGCCAAAACGAGGACTCCATGGATGCCATGGAAATCCTCACCCCCACCAGCTCCTCCTGCAGCACCCCTATGCCCTCGCAGGCTTATAGTGCTCCGGCACCCTCAGCCAACACGGCTCCCTCTGCTTTCCTGCAGCTTACAGCGGAGGCCGATGACCTGGCCACCTTTAGTTCAAAAGCAGAGGCGAGCGGTGAGAAACCAAAGCAGGCTGACCCTCCCAGTGCACAGCCAAACCAAACCCAAGAAAAGCAAGGACAACCAAAGCCAGAGCTGCAGCAGCAAGACCAGCTGGAGCAGAAGTCCAATGCTCCCCCGCAAAAGCTCCCACAGCTGGCTGCGCCCCCGTCCCTGCCACAGCCTCCTCCACAAGCGCCCCCTCCTCAGTGTCCCCTGCCCCAGTCGAGCCCCAGTCCTTCTCAGCTCTCCCACCTGCCCCTCAAGCCCCTCCACACGTCAACTCCTCAACAGCTGGCCAACCTACCTCCTCAGCTAATCCCCTACCAGTGCGACCAGTGCAAGCTGGCGTTCCCATCATTTGAGCACTGGCAGGAGCATCAGCAGCTTCACTTCCTGAGTGCGCAGAACCAGTTCATCCACCCCCAGTTTTTGGACAGGTCACTGGACATGCCTTTCATGCTCTTTGATCCCAGTAACCCACTCCTGGCCAGCCAGCTGCTCTCGGGGGCCATTCCTCAGATTCCCGCCAGCTCGGCCACTTCTCCTTCGACGCCCACCTCCACCATGAACACTCTGAAGAGGAAGCTGGAGGAGAAGGCCAGCGGGAGCCCCGGAGAAAACGACAGCGGGACAGGAGGGGAGGAGCCACAGAGGGACAAGCGTCTGAGGACAACCATCACGCCGGAACAGCTAGAAATTCTGTACCAAAAGTATCTGCTGGACTCCAATCCGACTCGAAAGATGCTGGATCACATTGCGCACGAGGTGGGCTTGAAGAAACGCGTGGTGCAGGTCTGGTTTCAGAACACCCGAGCCCGGGAAAGGAAAGGACAGTTCCGGGCTGTGGGCCCGGCCCAGGCCCACAGACGGTGTCCTTTTTGCAGAGCACTCTTCAAAGCCAAGACTGCCCTCGAGGCTCATATCCGGTCCCGCCACTGGCATGAAGCCAAGAGAGCCGGCTACAACCTAACCCTGTCTGCAATGCTCTTAGACTGCGATGGGGGACTCCAGATGAAAGGAGATATTTTTGATGGAACTAGCTTTTCCCACCTACCCCCAAGCAGTAGTGATGGTCAGGGTGTCCCCCTCTCACCTGTGAGTAAAACCATGGAGCTGTCCCCCAGAACTCTTCTCAGCCCGTCCTCCATCAAGGTGGAAGGGATTGAAGACTTTGAAAGCCCCTCCATGTCCTCGGTCAATCTGAACTTTGACCAGACTAAGCTGGACAACGATGACTGTTCCTCTGTCAACACGGCAATCACAGACACCACGACAGGAGACGAGGGCAACGCAGATAACGACAGTGCGACAGGAATAGCAACTGAAACCAAATCATCTTCTGCACCCAGCGAGGGGCTGACCAAAGCAGCCATGATGGCAATGTCCGAGTATGAAGACCGGTTGTCATCTGGTCTGGTCAGCCCAGCCCCGAGCTTTTACAGCAAGGAATACGACAACGAAGGCACCGTGGACTACAGCGAGACCTCGAGCCTTGCGGACCCCTGCTCCCCAAGTCCTGGTGTGAGCGGTTCTGCGGGCAAATCCGGCGACAGCGGGGATCGGCCTGGGCAGAAACGTTTTCGCACTCAAATGACCAATCTGCAACTGAAGGTCCTCAAGTCATGCTTTAATGACTATAGGACGCCCACTATGCTAGAGTGTGAGGTCCTGGGCAATGACATTGGACTGCCAAAGAGAGTTGTTCAGGTCTGGTTCCAGAACGCCCGGGCAAAAGAAAAGAAGTCCAAGTTAAGCATGGCCAAGCATTTTGGTATAAACCAAACAAGTTACGAGGGACCCAAAACAGAGTGCACTTTGTGTGGCATCAAGTACAGCGCTCGGCTGTCTGTACGTGACCATATCTTTTCCCAACAGCACATCTCCAAAGTCAAAGACACCATTGGAAGCCAGCTGGACAAGGAGAAAGAGTACTTCGACCCAGCCACCGTACGTCAGTTGATGGCTCAACAAGAGTTGGACCGGATTAAAAAGGCCAATGAGGTCCTTGGACTGGCAGCTCAGCAGCAAGGGATATTTGACAACGCCCCTCTCCAGGCTCTGAACCTTCCTACGGCATATCCAGCGCTCCAGGGCATTCCTCCCGTGTTGCTCCCCGGCCTCAACAGCCCCTCCTTGCCAGGCTTTACTCCATCCAACACAGGTGGGTTCTGTTCTGGGTGATTCTTTTCAGCACTGAAGCTCAGTTTTGTTGTGTGGTGACCACCCAAACCCTCCTGGGTGCTAGGCAAGCAGGAAGCTTCCTTTCTGGTTCTTTGAAAGCAGCAAGAATACAGTTCCCTCCCCAGTGCCAGTGTGGACATGGGTTCTTGGCCTTTCTAAATCAAGTCTAGAGATGGGAGCTCCTGGTTGGAACAGTCTCCTCTGAAACCAGTTTTATGCCCTGTGTTCAGCAGCGCAACCAGAGTGTGTGCTATAGGGAAGAACTTGACATACTGATTACTGATTCCAAGGGAATTTTCAAGAGGTTTCCATCATAGACCCTTCCATTTGGGTCTATGAAATGCCAATCTGATCTAGGTATTTGTTGCCAATCTAAGACAACTGAGTGTCCTAGCTAATTCTAGATGGTATGCTATGGAAATTGGTCCAGGAGAATTTAAACCAGTTCTTTGCCCTCACCTGGGGTCCCCGCCATCTGTTTTAGAGAACTGCTGTGGTAGATCTGCTATGAGGAAGCTCTTCTGTGGTGGCTCCTTACTCTTGGGGTTCTCCTCTAGCCAGAACAACAGTAGCTATGCTAGTTTCTAAGGCGATTACCTTCCTACTTGAATGCACTGACCAGGAGTCTTCTACTTGGCACTGTGGTTCTCAGTTTTGACATGTTTGTGTTAGTACCTCCAGACAGAGGTACTAATTCATACTTTAGACATCCTCAGTTACCCCTTCATTTCCTTTGGCCCATCTCCCTTTCCTCCCTCCTGCCCATTTACAATCATAAATACCTGCTTTTATATTCTCAGCAGAAAGTTTTGCAGTTCTTCCTGCATACCTCTCTTACTTGTCCTCCTCTGTCCTCACCCATCTTCTCTGGATCCAGCTGTCTTTCATGAATTGGACCTTCCCCTCCAGGGTCCTGTGAGGATTTGGCACAAGCTAGCAAGCCCCCCACCCCCCACTCCACACACAGCAGCCTGCGCTGACCAGTGCCCGCTGAACAAAGGAGAGCTCCCCAGAGGGCCTTCTTGTCTTCAAAATGTGCCCTTGTTCCCAGAGGTTAAAGCTGCTCTGCCACCTCCCAAAGCAGTCCTAGTTTCTGACCGAATAAACTCCAGGTTTTACAGCTTTGGCCATCTTTACCAGGACAAAAGAATACTGAATTCCTGGTCCCAGTTTCTTATCCAAAGAGAACAAGAAAAGAAAGCATTGAGACACAGCAGTCATTGCATATATGTATTGGCAAGTAACACCACAGAGTGCTGCTAAGCCTGCTGGACAGAAGCCAGGAAACAAGCTATGGAAAGTGCCAGACACTGAATCATCCTTGTAGCCCAGGGGCTTGGGAAGGCCCAACATATCATAATAATGTGAAAAAAAGTAGAACCAGAATGTCTGATGTATTCCCCTTGTTTTACAGATGAGAAAACTGAGGCCCAGAGAGGTCAAGACCATTCAGCAAGCTAGGGTAGGAGCCAGAGCTCCCACCCAGGCCTCCGGGCTCCCAGTGCTATGTGCTTCTTCCACACCACCCAATATGAGCCAGTCAGTCAACAGGTATACATTTAGTGCTACTTAGGTTCTGACCACTTGAGTAGACTCAAGATAGAAAGCTATGCTCTTAATCAGTCAGGGTAGCCAGATGTGCCCCAGTTGCCAGCTCCTGATTGTGCCTCAGGAGCACTGATCTGGAATGGGAGGGAAGGAACTTGTGTTTATTAAGCATTTACTGTATGTCAGGCCCAATGCTGAGCTCTTTGTACATGGCCTTTCATTTGATCCCTATAACCATCTCTTGTGGAAAGCTGGGGTTCCAAGAGGTCAGTTAGTGGATCCAAGGTCGCACAGCCAGTGTGCGTCAGCCATAATCCACACAGGGTCAGTCTGACTCCAGAGGTGCATGACTAAGACTCATGGTGACGAAGTACCTTGCTTGGTTCTGCTCCTACAGAAAACCAAGGTCACAGAATTTTTGTGAGAGTACACTGCCTAGTGCAGGCGTGGCAAATAGTAGGGGTTCAGGAAATGTTTCTTAAAATTTGAATCTCCCTCGTAGACCATTGGCTGAACACATACAAAGTGGATTTAAGACCTCCTGACCTGAATCTTTGTCTCAAAGGCCCGAAGCCCTGAGAATAGGGGAACCTGTGGACATTCCCTCCTTGTCCCACAGATCTTTTGGCTCTGGCCTCAAACCTAAAATATGGAGCAGGCCCGTTGCTTAGTGGTAGACAGAAAGAGCCTTGTTCCAGATTTAGAATTCATAATCCATTCTGTCTCTGCCTCATTTATGCCAATTTAACCATCAAGCATTTGAATTTCTCTGGTACAATCAATCAGTCACTTCTCTGGTTTCAGTCTCTTGTATGCATTGAGGAAATTGGATGAGTTTCTTTCAGCATTGCCTTTCTGTCATTTTGGAAGAGTCCGTGATATGCTGAGGGAAGCTTCCTTCTGCTATCCAACATAAGCAGATGTTTTCCTGGGATTGGTGACTCAAAGCAACCTTACTTTCATCTGAAATATAATGGTTTTGATAGTCAAGGGAACCCTGTACCACTCTTGCTGGATATCAACATAGTCTTCACCAGGTCGGGGCTTCAAGTGATTTTGTTATTTGTTTTTGGTTTTTTGTTTTTCCCCTCATGAGGAGTGTCATGCTGTGGAACTCCTGCCCCAGCTTTCTGGCAGGTGGCTCCAATGAAATATTAATGAGTTATAACGTTTTGTAATTGTACATTCTGGTGTAAAATTTTATATTCTGTTGTGAAAAATCTGCCAAGGGACATGTGCCGTGCAGCAGGTCAGATGTGGTGAATATGGAGGGTTCTGAGGGCCACCGCCTGTGCACTCCGGAGTCCCCAACCCGCCTGCTCTCAGCATTTCCTCATCTAGCACGCTGTCTCTTGCTGTCTGAACATGCCTGAAGCTTGGTGTACCATCACCCTCCTCCCATCACCCTGGAACCAAACACACCCTCTCAGTGGGTGATAGGTTGTGTGTTGAGGAGGAGTGAGGCCCTGGGCTGAGTGAAGGCTTTGCGGGGCGTAGGTGGTCAAGACTGAGCATGGTTGAGGGTGGGGCCAGCAGAGACCTCTGGGAACCATAACCTGTGGTCAGTGGTCAGGGGTTGGCTATGATATCTTAGAAATTGACAGTGTCAGTACCTTGCACTCTTCTATTTCCAACGCTGCTTTTCACCTCTTTCTGTGACTGGTTCCTCAAGCACCTGGAACCCCACTGGGCCTCTTTCACAGAGGGGCAGGAAGAGGTAATATCTTATTCAACAGACTTGGAACACATCAGCAGCACCAAGGCACTGGAGCAGTTTTCTCTGAGTGGATTGTGTTTGCTTCTTCCCAGGCCCATTCTCCACACTTACCCATGGTCCTCTTCTCTGGCCTCCTCAAGCACCCATTCAGTGGCAGCAATGGAGGTCAGAGAGGAAGAATATGCATAGAGCCTGTTTTGTTTGCTGTGGCCTTGGGGCCTTGCCAGGCTTCTTGCTTTGGCTCCCTTCTGCAGACAACTTCTGGTGGAGCCTCGTGGCTGTACTATTTCTGTAGTACTTTGATGAAGGCCTTTGGTTCAAATGAGCCCCAGCTGGAAACAGTTAGTTTGGGGGCCTCTGGACTAATTGCATTGGGCAGAGTGAGTGGTATCAGGGAGTGCACGGCAAGGACAGTGTCAGCCAGTGGGTGTGGCATGTTGGGTAGGAAGGTATTGGAAGCCCTTTAGCTGAAAGGGGAAGGATGGGAGCTGACCCAGGACTGGATCCTGATCAAAAAGCTCAGCTATCCAATCCTGAGCCTGGTGGGATGCTTCTGTTGAAGATACTGGTTTTGAGAGGATCTTTCAGGTTGAAACCTTGACACCTAAGACTGTGCCAGTGACACAGGTAAAATGTCTTGAGCTTCGGCCTTGCCACCCTGGACTAATTGGCGATTTCTCTTTCTGTATCTGTTCCTTTTAGCTTTAACGTCTCCAAAACCGAACTTGATGGGTCTGCCCAGCACAACAGTTCCTTCCCCTGGCCTCCCCACATCTGGATTACCAAATAAACCGTCCTCAGCATCGCTGAGCTCCCCGACCCCAGCACAAGCCACCATGGCGATGGCCCCTCAGCAACCCCCTCAACCCCAGCAGCAGCAGCAGCAGCCACAGGTGCAGCAGCCTCCTCCGCCGCCAGCAGCCCAGCTGCCACCCACCCCACAGCTCCCACCGCAGCAGCGCAAGGACAAAGACAGTGAGAAAGTCAAGGAGAAGGAGAAGGCACACAAGGGGAAAGGTGAACCCCTGCCTGTCCCCAAGAAGGAGAAAGGAGAGGCGCCCACGGCGGCTGCAGCCACGCTCTCTGCCCCACTGCCAGCCATGGAGTACGCAGTGGACCCCGCTCAGCTGCAGGCCCTGCAGGCAGCCTTGACTTCAGACCCCACAGCATTGCTCACGAGCCAGTTCCTTCCTTACTTTGTACCAGGCTTTTCTCCTTATTACGCCCCCCAGATCCCTGGCGCCCTGCAGAGTGGGTACCTGCAGCCTATGTATGGCATGGAAGGCCTGTTCCCCTACAGTCCTGCCCTGTCGCAGGCCCTGATGGGGCTGTCTCCGGGCTCCCTACTGCAGCAGTACCAGCAATACCAGCAGAGTCTGCAGGAGGCGATCCAGCAGCAGCAGCAGCGGCAACTGCAACAGCAGCAGCAGCAGCAGCAGCAGCAGCAGAAAGTGCA
>PVHX01000306.1:163789-337397 GCA_004024805.1 Geosciurus inauris
AAGACCCTGCCAAAGAATCCCCCAAACCAGAAGAGCAGAAAAACGCCCCCCGAGAGGTGTACCCCCTACTGCCGAAACCCCCCGAAGAGCCAGAAGCAGAAAGCAAAAGAGCGGACTCACTCTACGCCCCCTTCATTGCTCCAAAGGTGACGTACAAGTTGGGCTGCCTCAGGAGCCAAGCGGGCTTCGGCGACGAGGAGGCGGCGAGGAGCCACCTGAAGTCCCTCTGCTTCTTCGGCCAGTCTGTGGTGAACCTGCAAGAGATGGTGCTTCACGTCCCCACCGGGAGCGGTGGCAGCGGCGGCGGCGGTGGCGGCGGCGGCGGCGGCGGCGGCTCGTACCACTGCCTGGCGTGCGAGAGCGCGCTGTGTGGGGAGGAAGCTCTGAGTCAACATCTCGAGTCGGCCTTGCACAAACACAGAACAATCACGAGAGCAGCAAGAAACGCCAAAGAGCACCCTAGTTTATTACCTCACTCTGCCTGCTTCCCCGATCCTAGCACCGCATCTACCTCGCAGTCTGCCGCTCACTCAAACGACAGCCCCCCGCCCCCGTCGGCCCCCGCGCCCCCGCCCGCTTCCCCCCACGCGCCCAGGAAGGCTTGGCCGCCGGTGGTCGCCCGGGCTTCGGCCGCGAAGCCCCCTTCTTTTCCTCCTCTCTCCTCATCTTCAACGGTTACCTCAAGTTCATGCAGCACCTCAGGGGTTCAGCCCTCGATGCCAACAGACGACTATTCGGAGGAGTCTGACACGGATCTCAGCCAAAAGTCCGACGGACCGGCGAGCCCGGTGGAGGGTCCCAAAGACCCCAGCTGCCCCAAGGACAGTGGTCTGACCAGTGTAGGAACGGACACCTTCAGATTGTAAGCTTTGAAGATGAACAATACAAACAAATGAATTTAAATAAAAAAAAAATTAATAACAAACCAATTTCAAAAAAAAAAATAGACTGACTGCAATTCCAAAGCTTCTAACCAAAAAAACAAAAAAACAAAAAAACACACAAAAAAAAAAACAAAAAAAAAAAGGAAAAAAAAAGAAAAAGCGTGGGTTGTTTTCCCATATACCTATCTATGCCGGTGATTTTACATTCTCGTCTTTTTTCTTTTAATATTAAAAAACAAAAACAAAAAAACCCCTAACCCCTGTTACATTGTGTCCTTTTGAAGGTACTATTGGTCTGGGAAACAGAAGTCCGCAGGGCCTCCCCCATGTCTTTGGAGCTTAAACCCCTTGTATATTTGCCCCTTTTCAATAAATGCCCCACCTTGATAGCACAGAGGAGCCCGGCATGCACTGTATGGGAAAGCATTCCACCTTATTGCAGTTTTAAATTTCTTGCTATCTTAGCATTCAGATACCAATGGCTTGCTAAAAGAAAAAAAAAAAAAAGAAATGTAATGTCTTTTTATTCTCAGGTCAATCGCTCACACTTTGTTCTGTTTTCAGAATCATTGTTTTATATATATTATTTTTTCAGGTTTTTGTTTTTTTTTTTTTTTTTTGGTTCCAGAAAAGATTTTCTTTTTGTTTTGTTTTGTTAATTTAAAAATGGGCAGAAAGTATTCGAGAAAAACAATGTGAACTGCTTTAGCTTTCTGGGGATTTTTAAGGATAGCTTTTCTGCTGAAGCCAATTTCAAGGGGAAAAGTTAAGCACTCCCACTTTCAGAAAAAGAAAAAAAAAAAAAAACCCACACACACAAAGAGTGTTGAGGACTTGTAGCTTAAAAAATAAGTTTTAAAAAAACTGACTTTCTGTATTTATGATAGATATGACCATTTTTTGGTGTTGAGTAGATTGTTGCATTGGAGATGAACTGAAGCAGTATGGTAGATTTAAAAGGAAAAAAAACCTTTTGTGTACATTTAGCTTTTTGTATGGTCCAGCTGACAGCTCCTCATTTGATGTCGTCTTGTTCATCCCTAGCAGATAGATTACAATCCGTTGATTCGCCTAAGCTTTTCTCCCCTTTGTCCCTTAACTCCACTTTTCTCTTTCCTCCTCCCAACTCCCATCCTATAATATCCCATTTAAGGTAGCTGCCTTCATTTCTTAGAGGGTAGCTGCAGAATTATTTTATAAAACTAAAGAAAGAATTTCAAAGGATTCTAGGGGTTATTAGGATCCTCACAGATTATTTTTGGTTGGGGAGTTGAAACTTTTTAAAGGCATATAATTCTAGTTACCTTTGTCTGTAGCCTCGTACATTTATTTTTTATTTATCCTTCCTTTGGCTTTTCTCTGTACCCCCTTCTTTTCCTCCTCGTGTGGTAGATGCTTCAAATCTTCTTTTCCTAAACTAAAGCATTTGTTTCAGTTTGTGTAATTGGGTTGTGTACTTTTCTTTATATATATATATATAAAAAAAGTTTTGGTTAGGGGTTTGGTTTTTGGTTTTGTATTTGTGTTTTTTCTTTCCTCTCTCAGAAAAAGAAATTTCATGCTTTAAATAAAATCCAAAGACACGCCCTTTCGCTGCTGATGCAGAAAAAAGGGAAAGGGTTCTTGTTACTTGAGAATTTGTTTCTGATTTAAACAAACAAGACTTAGTTTAATAAAAGAAAGAGTAAAACAGAAGATTCCCAGGTGGTTATGTGCTTCTTCTGCAAGCAGAGAGGCAACTGTTAATGACAATTCCATATACCAAAAGACACATTTTTTACTTCAAAGTTTTGTCCTTGTGTTAGGCAGTCTGAGCGGCTAGTGTTCCAGAGCGCAGCCAACAAAGAAGCAGATAGCGATGTACAGAGAGCAGAAGAGAAAACCGTAGGTGAGGCACTTGTGTTTATGTTAGTGTCCATATCCTTGTAACGCAACACGATGCTACATACCCCCTTTTTTAATCTTAAAAATGGTCTGAACTTTGAAAGGAAAACTTTGTGCTGCTAAAACGTAGATTTTGGAGACAAATAGATGCTTTGCTGTTTCACTTTCATAGCCAAACATCAACAGACACAGTCTCCCCTTGCCCCAAAAGTGTGAAGTCCTTTTCCCTTCATTCTCCTTCTTATGTTTCAAAAGGGAACTTTGAAGACTGTGAATACAGGTTCCATTGGTCACCTTTCAGGCTTCTTTCCCCAGTGCTGAAGCCACTCGTCGACTTTGCAGAAGACTGGAGCATTCCAAGATCTGAAAATGGATTTCTTTTTTCTTTTTTTCTTTTTCTTAGCCGGGACTATTTTTATGAATTTGTTTTTTAGTTAATGAAAGAGTAGATCTGAACTGTTGTACATATTTCTAACTAGGCTGATGCACAGTGCAAATTCCTTTTTAATTTTTTTAAGTAGAAATTCTAAAGAATACCATCGTCACTATTCATATCAGTATCCAGTTGTAGCATAAGGTGTCAAAAACAAGTACGCAAAACATTTACTGTTATAACAAGCTATTTCCTTTTAACAAGAATTCTTGTATTTCTCCCTGTGTTTGAGATGAACATTTTTAAATTTTAAAGTTGTACAGTTTTTTTTGTTGTTGTTTTCCATTATTTTATCTTGTTTGTAACTCTATGAAATATATATATATATATTTTTTGCCATTTAACTGTTGTATGTTACTCTGTGTCTGTATCATAGAAAAACAATTGTTTTTGTTTTTGGTTCTCTATGTGACACCAGTTAACAATTTAACACTAGCTTTACCTGTCAAATTCTGCTAGGTTTTCTCTAAAAACTGTTTTTAAAAATGATATTGCTTGGTAATAGTGCAATTTCTGTCCCTTTCCCTCCCCCCCTCAACTTTAAGTTCCTTTGTAATTTTGCTACCCTTTCCCTAATGGTTCTAATTTGGGGTGGTTTGTTGGGTTTTTGGGGTTTTTTTTTGTTTTTTTTTTTTGCTACTATGCCATCCTCCCTCTGTGAGGCAGAGTGACTGTCAGTGTTTCGTTACACCATGCCTTGACCTGTGGGTGTGTTTGGCAACAGTAAGGTGGTTGGGTAGATTGGCTAAGCATGCTTCCACCCACCAGTATTCCTCTGAGGGTATGTGATTGTTTCAACCTGGAGTGGGTTGCACACTTAATGCTTTCCTCTACAACTGTACCGCCCACATGTATGTTCATTCAAAAAAGAAGTAATTCTCAGCATTAACTCAGAAGTAGCAGAGCAGTCAATGAGGTGCAAAGTCGAAGTCAAACCTGAGCTGATCACAGGCTTGTGGGCTGACATCCACAACAGCTATGACCTGTAGCATTTACAAAGCATGAATTCACTACAACGCTCAACTGTTTGGATCCATCTCGCGTGGGGAATCTATTCCTGTCTGCTGTATAGTGGGTAGCTGCGTAGGATATCCAAACTCACTTTTTAAATTAGTTCATAACCTCCATTGGCACTTCGCTTTTTGGTTGTTGTTGGTTGTTTTGTTTGTTTGTTTGTTTTTGTTGTTTGTTTTTGGTTTTTCTCAAATACTCCACAGTGTGGGTTGGTGCCAGACACACTGGGTCATAGCACCAGCTCTTGATGCACAGAATGGGAGTGATTTTATCCATCCTTTCTCCATCCTTTTCAAAAAGAAACTTAAAAGGAACACACACACACACACACACACACACACAGACTCACAGAAGAGTTAATACGTCTAGGAAGTTGTTTTTTTTTTTAATTAAATGCTATTTAAAGAGATGAATGTGGCCAAAGTTTTACACAATTGAAAATAAAGTAAAACAGACGGCATGTGTAAACCTGAGTTTTTCAGGCATGGCAGGAAGTTGCAGGAGAGAGAGGCAGTGACCCAAGCCAGTGCACTTGATGTTCATGGACATATATTTTTTTTAAATAATAAATTAAATTAAAACATTTTAAATAGAAGCATAAATTGAGTTGGTTGTTTGTTGGCGCTGAGATACTGCCCACTGTGAAACAAAGCTTTGACTAGTTTTTTTGTTTGTTTGTTTACTTTCTTCAGGGGGGAGGGGGGCAAGTTTGGGTAGGAAAGAAAGCATAAATGAACGTGACCCTGAGGTTAAGAGGTATATGAACAGCCTTTGCAATGTACAAAAAAACAAAAACAAAACAAAAAAAAAACAAAAAACAAAAAAAAAAATAGAGCAAGTGAAACCAAAAATGATGTTCTTGGTGTTTTTCTATAATGTAGTCTTGTTAGCTTTTTTGTTACTGTAACAATGCTGATCTTGAACTGTACCAAAATACATGGAGACTAACAAACAGAACCACATGGAACTTTCAAACTGAAAAAAAGAAATTTGTCACAAAAACTTTGTTGTCATAGTTAAGTTGATTGTAGATGGTAATTGAATATACTCCTTTGAAAATATTTCATCAAGTATGTTTCCTGCTCATTGTGATACATTAAAAAAATATGAGCAAAAGTTCTTGTCTCTGTCCCAGATTGTGTGTGTGTGTATGCACATGCATGTGTGTGCATGAGAGAAGGAGGTTGCCAGCAGGTGGAGTGTAAGTTTGAACAATATCTTGAGGTCGTACGTGCAGGGAGTGCTTATGCTGAGGTTACGCAAGGATGTACACAAACTGGTTGGTTGGTTGGTTTGCATCTCCTAGCACTCAAAGTGCCAGCAGTTTGGGCCATGACACTTTTTCATTGGTCCAAGGAAGGTATAAACCTGACCTCTTGGAAAATTCTTGGCCCCAGAGAGTCCTAGTAACAACTAGACTTTTTTCCTTTCTTTTCTCTTTTCTTCTTTTCTTTCTTTTCTTTGAGAAGAGGTCTCACTATGTGTTGCCCAAACCTGCCTTGAGCTAGAGGTCCTCCTGCCTTCACCTCCCCATCAGCTGGGATTACAAGGGTGCATCACCATGCCCAACTCAACTATACTTTTAATTCAAATGTTTATATGAAAATATTATGCTCTTGGCACAACTATAAGCAAAGAGCTTTTGCTGGTGGCCAGGAGAGAGGTAGGTTCAACTTTGCTGAACTGGGAACTGGATCTAGTGTTTGTAGCTCAAGGATGCAAAGAATAAGTTAAAGTAAGGGGATGATTGACTACATTTGCCTGGCCTACCAAAAGGCTTTTCTAAATCTCGTTAGAGCAGAATTTGAGACAGGCATGGTCTGGACAGCAGCAGTAGCATTCGGAATTCCTGCATGCAAGAGACAATCTAGTCTTATTAAAAGAAGAAAAAAAAACCCTCTTTTACTATGGAAAATATCTTTAATTCATTAATGAGGAGTCACATCCAAGATCAGGCCTAAAGTCCTTTTGTTCATCTCCAATTTATCTCCACAACTAAGAAGTGATTTGCAAAGCTCTAGCGGCTAGGCTTGAATGGCATCATAGGCTGGCATGCTCCTGCAAGGTATGTAGTATCTGCCTTTAGTCAACAGGGATTATTTCTTTGCCAAGAGTTAAACTCTGAAACCATTTTCTATTGGCCCAGATAGCCATTGTCAACCAAATATTTCTTCTCAGTTCCTGCAACAGATATTCAAGAAGCAGTGACTATTCACTGAGTCTCTCAGAGTTCTACAACTGGCTAGAGCATCCCTAATATTCAGAGAGAGAAGCTGGTTCTCTGGCCCGTGCAGCTACCTTTGTGCCCAGCAGGTACTGTTACTGTCTCTGACCCAGATCTTTATCCTGGTATTGGACCCTTCTTTGGGGTGTTCGTGTAGAAGCAGTTGCCTTCTGTCTCAGTATGTCTTCTTGGCACACAGTCACTGATTTCTCTCCCATCCCATGAAAAGGCACAGTATAAGAATCGCTCAGAACCAAAGCCACATCTGACTTTCTAAGCTATAAATATTTTAGGGTCACATTGAGATGTTTTAAATGGAACCAGTTTCACAGGTTTTGCCACCTCAGCTCTTTAGAGGAAGGTGCCTACAATTCAAATTCTTCTACAGATAAATTTTTAACAAGAAAAGACAAAAACTTGGTGTTGGTGGAGCCCTGTGCATCAGGGAATCTCTATGTGCCTAAATTACATTGAGAGAGGATTGAGTCAGAGAACAGAAGGTCTTTCTGAGAGGCTCTTTCTCTTAGCAGAAAAGAAGTCTTCCAATCTGGCTTCAATATCATGTTCATGTGGATATTAATCTCTGGAATTGATAGTCTCCCTCCCTTGGAAAATATGAAATGCCAACATCTTAAAATGGCTGATGTGGGTTAGGTAGCTGTTTCTAATTTTGCTTTAAAAAAATGTACCTAGTCCCTGTTGTAGACTAATGACTTTCCAAATCTCACTTTTAACAAGTTAAGGCTTTAAGTTACAGGAACACAGGCAGTTGAAGAGTCAAGCTGAAGGATGAGAAGTTTGCACCTGCTGCTCTGCTCTGCTTTGCTGCCTTAATTATAGCAGGACACATGTGCTCACTCACTCGCTTGGCCTCTACATTACTGCTGGACCAGCCAAGGCCCTGGCAAAACTTGCAAAGAAATTAGTGCTCTCAAGACCATTGAAGTAGGAGGCGTTTCCATTATTCTTTATTTCATGGTGAAGGTGGAATTTTCCTCCCCCTTTCCTTCCTCTTGCATTCTTTTTTCTTTTCTTTTTTTTTTTTCTTTTTAACTAGAGGCTTTAAAATATTTATAAATGGACACAATACCTTTATTTTATTTATGTATTGTTATGTGGTGCTGAGGATGGAACCCAGTGCCTCACACATGCTAGGCAAGTGCTCTACCCCTGAGCCACAACCCCAGCTCCTAGAGGCATATGTTTTTAAGAAGTCTTGGCCAGTTAACTTGGGTTCCTCTGAATCTGTCATCTTGAGTTTTTGACTTTCAACATAACGACTTTTTTGTTCCTTTATTTGTGACTATTTTATATCCTATGTGGAAGACAGGGACCAAGACTATTTAACCTAGTTTTGAGTTTTATATTAACCTGGGAATGAAAACTTCAGATGAACTGTTTGACTCTTGGGCAAAGATGCCTTGGCCTGAGAAATGAGTGCCAAGAAGCAGCTGGGAAGAGCAGCGAATGGGCAGGGCCTGGGCAGAGAAAGCCCAAGGCCCTCAACCCTCACTCCTGCTCAGTGAACCACCCTCCCCAAGCCCTCTTACAACTGCTCCCTTCCAGCCCCTCTGAAATGCCTTCTCTTTGTATGACACTTGTAAAAATGGTTTGTAAAACTACGTACTCCTTTGCTTGTTTCTCAAATGGCCTGTGAGATAGGAAACGTGACTGACATTTACCCCCAACATTCGGGATAATGAGACGAGTGAGGCACAGGGGCACCAATCACAGGTTGAACCTGTCCAGTGTTACTTCTCTGCATCCCACTATTTCCTGAGACATTCGAGCAGGGTAGGTGAGAGTGAGCTCCAGGGTCAGTTTGGTGGTGTTCACATTCTGGCTTCATCATTGTGACCTTGACTGAGTTTCTGATTCCCACTATAAAACGAAGTGAAAGTATCTGCTTCAGAGGGTGGTCATGACATTCCCAGTCCATACCACAGGTTCAAAACTGATCGCTGCTACTGTGAACTCTCAGCATTAACCCTTCATTCTGCTTTCTGTGGACCCTTTGGGACTAGCATTCCAATTCTTGCCATACACCCATTTCTGATGATCCAAGGATGAAGAGATCTTTTGGCAGGTTTCTGCTCATGGCTCGTACAAGAGTTCAGTACAGGTGTTTGGATTTCAGTATTTTAATGCCCAACCTCTACTGATGAGAACTGGACATTTGCTTGTTTGTCAGAGTAGACATGCACCTGCCTCATGATGCCTTGAAAGGTGAGCAGCTTGAACGTGTGGGGTCACAGAGTAGAGGAAATGGAATATGTTGGGACAGTTTGCCCACTGCCTGTTTTGAGGGGTTCAGATGCACAAGTTGAGAGCTACATATCTGAAATGGGACTGTGGGAATGAATGAATCACAGGGGAAACAACATCCAAACGGGGATGCATCCAAGGCAATGTGCAAGAGGACCGCTTCACCTCTAAACATGGGAAGACGTTTTAAAAATGCTATTGTTTGAGTAAGTTGCAAAATGAGAACAAGGAAAAGGTATAGGGAAGGAGTAAAATTCAGCACAGAATAGGCTGGAGCAGAGTGTTTGCCTGCTGGCCTTTGTATATAAGCACCCTAGAAGCCCGGCTGTGAATTTTGTCTATTTTATTTTCTTTTATTTTTTAATATTTTTTTAGTTGTTGATGGATCTTTATTTTATTCATTTATTATTTATATGTGGTGCTGAGGATCAAAACCAGTGCCTTACACATGCTAGGCAAGCGCTCTACCACTGAGCTATAGCCCCAGCCCAATTTTGTCTATTTTAAATCAAACAATGTTGACCTTGGCAATAAAGTTCCTAATATTGGTATCAGAGGACCAGTAAAGGGTATGGCAAATGACGAGTGGGCAATTTGCCTTTTCTCTGAGGATAAAAACCATAAATGTAGCCTTGGATTATTTCCAATAACTTATATGATGGCATCCTTATTTTTCATGTATTTTTTCACTGGTTACTTTTAAGAGTTTTTTTCTTTATCATTAGTTTTACCACATCAAAATTTTATTAAGATGTGTCTCTGTGCAATTATATTCATGTTCCGTGTGCTTGTGGTTTGTTCAGTTCTCAGACCTGTGAGATAGGACTCTTTATTAAAATTGGCAATTTTAAGCCATTATTTCTGCAAATACGTTTTTTTCTGCTCCCCACTTTCCCCCACACCCTCTGCCCTGGGGCACCAACTATATAGGTATTAATTCACTTAAGTTAATTCATAGCTTACTAATGTTCTGGGTTTTTCATTTGTTTGGCATATTTTGTTTTTCAGAGTTTTTTTTTTCTCTTTGTGTGTTTTATTTTGAATTGTTTCCAATTCTGTCTTCAAGTCCACTGATCTTTTCTTCTAACCTGCCATTAATCCTATCAGGTGTATTTTTTCATCTCGGACACTACAGTTTTCATCTCTGGAAGTTTAATTATTCCTTTGGAACATATGTCATCCTCTGCTAATTCTAACATCTGTGTAAGTTCTGAGCTGGTTGCAGTTGATTGGTTATTCTTATGATGGGCTGTGTTTTCCTGCCTCTTTGCATACCTGATAGTCTTTGATTTGTTACCAGGCATTGTGAATTTTACCTTGTTTGGTGCTGAATATTTTTGTATTCCTATAGACTTCCTTAAGCTTTTTTTTTTTCAGATACACTTACTTCACTTGGAAATAGTTTGATCCCTTCGGGTCTTGTTGGACAGGACCAGTGTAGGGTTAATTATTCCCCACTACTGAAGAATAGTTATTCTGAGAGCTCTTGGTTCTGTGAACTCTTCCCCATCCTATGTGGGCTTCAGGTACTGTACCCTATTATCCTTCTGGCAAGTTCTTCTTGGGTCTTCAAATAGTTTCCTCCCTTGTGTGTACTTGTTGCTACTTTTGTAAATACTTGTGTGAGACCCTCTGGAGTTCTCCAGAGTCCTCTCTTCTCTAGTACTCTGGCTCTGCAAATTCTAGCTGCTTTAGTCTCCCCAGACTCAGCTTTATATTAACTGAGGGAGTCGACTAGGCTTCACCTAGGATCCTCTCCCTGGGTTGCAGCCTGGAAACTCTCTCAAAGCAGTAAAATGGGATAATCAGAGAACTCACCTTGTTTCTCATCTCTCAAGGATTAATGTTCTTCATGATATAATATCTAGTGCCTTGAAAATCATTCTGTCAGATAGTTTGTCTCATGTGTTTAGTTGTTTGAGCTGGGAAGGTATGTCTGGTCTTTTACTCTATCTCAGCCGGAAGCAGAAGTCAAATTTACTTTTTAAATATATGTGGTAAGAGTCCTGTGTACCTTTTCAAAGTACTGCCAACACTTATGAAGATTTCAATTAACACAGGAACTGGGCTTCCCAGCAGACTTCTCTAGATATGATATGATGCTGATTAACCTCTTAAGATTAAGGGCTGCAGCTAATTCATCCTTTTGCTTACAGTGATCAGAGATGGAAGAAAGTAGGTAAATGGAGGAATTCTTCTGCCCCATTTCTGCCTTGCCACCTAGAATGGGAAAAACGCTTCTTGGTTTTGGAGTTGTAAGCCCGCCTGTGGAAGCAGAGGTATGACTGACACTAAAACACTATTTGAATTCTTCCTTCTTAACTACAAGGGTTTTCACTATTCATAAAGTTATTCAGGCCTTTTTAGTTAAAGCACTTCATTTCAATGTCTTCGTTCACACAGATGATTTTTCAGATTAACTGAATGTGGCTCAAGGAAATCCGCTGATTTGAAAGTGTGGCTTTCACTCTGAGATGAATTCATTGCTCTGAGTAATAAAGAAGAATGATAGAAAATCAGGCCCCCGCAGATACTAGTCATTTTTGCTAAACTTAAATCATGTCTTTTGTTTGTATGTTAATTCTGGCAAAATTTAGTTCATACTTACATTGGGTGAGAGGAGGGATCAAATGAGTTTGAGAATAGGGAAATCCTGAAATATCCAAGCTGAGAGAGCTCTCGTAAAAACACTAGAACTGGGAAAGGTTCACATGTTCCAACTGCAGGGCTGAGGGGTAAGGCAAAGGGTCCCTGGTAAGGTCTGAAAGGGCTGGAATAAACATTCCTTTTAATCCCACAACAAGAAGAAACTGCAGGCACCAGGATTCAAATTGAGCAGGACAGGGACAACAGATAGCAAAAAAGAAGACAATAGAGGGTGCATGTGAACCTAGATAAATCCAAGGGAGGAGAACAGACCAAGAACTCTGAGTAAAAAGTAAAAGCCCATATTTTTTAACACTTCATGAAAACAACATGAAGCCCATGAACCAAAGCCATGAAGTTTAAATAGTTATCCAAAGTCATCCATTCATCCTACAAGTTCAGGAAATCTAATTTCATGTAAGAATAGTCCATAGGAAAGGATTGTGGTCCAATTCCATAGAAAATTATTATTTGAAAAATGATAAGGAGAAAAATAATATTTCTACAAATAATGAAAGAAAAGTCTTGCCTGTGAAGTAAGTTATATAGCCTAGTATTTAAAAATGAGCCCAAAAAGTTTAAAGATATAAAGGGACAGCACCAGAAATAGGAAAATACACAAAAATATTCATTTTTCTTGAATCCATTAAAGAGCTAAAGTTGGATAGCAACGAAGAAATTTGAATTCTAAGAAAGATGCACACCTTTCAAAGGAGGAAGAGGACTCGAGACTGTCTCACCATCCGTAGAACACAGAAGAAAGAGGTAGCCACTGTAAAAGCCTCTGAGAAATCAACTATAGATTTAAAAAAACACTAGCCAAGTGAGGGCATCAGCTGGAATACCTGTGGTGGGGTTAGGGTTGGGTTGGGGAGAGAGACAAAGTGAGTTTGACATGCACATATAACTCTTCTCCCTGGGCCTCCACAAGGTGCTCTAAATGGGAGGTACAGTCCTGCTGGAGGTGATCAGCTGCTGCTGGGAAACAGGCACCAAGCACCACCTGCTTTCCTGGACCTTTCTCTCCTACAAAGCAAAAAGCATCAGATGGAGGGACAGCTAGCCCTTCTGCCTCCAGGTCACAGGTAAAAGATACTTTGTGGTTTGAGGAGAGGGTAGAATTAAAAACAAAACAAAACAAAACAAATAGGAAAACCCCTCTATAATCCTGGGGCAGTAATAGGAAAAGACTTGGGCCCAGGACCCTACACCAATACCCAGAAGACGTGTGCTTCCACTGAGGGAGGAGTGGAAAGCTTCCTAAGACCAACTACAAGGTAGAGTTTGCTGCTAGAAAGAGATGGTTCAGGAGTGTTGACACAACCCTTTCCCCAAGATCAAGGTACATAGGGCCTACCCAAGTCTAAGGCTGGACCCAGGCAACAGAGAACCCCTCCCCACCCCAACGATGAGCCCTGCACTGAAAGAGAGAAGCCTCTGACACTCAAGCCTCCAACCCAAACATGGCAACAGCAGCTCACAGGGAAAGGAACTTGGAGTGTGTGGTGTAACTGAAGTCAACTCTCGATGGTGCCTGTTTCCAGACCTAGGTACCATCTTCCTTACTCCCTACTATTCTACACACAATGTCACATACAAAAAAGTAACAACCACACATTGTCATTACACATGGAACAACATAACAGTTTATAAAGTTACCTTAACAGCAACTTAACTAATCCCATCTCTAGATGCAGCCATCAATTCCCAAGGCGTTACAGGCTAAGCTACAATTCCCCTCAAAACTCCTATCTCTTAGGATGTCATGATGTGGCTGTATTTGGAGCTGGGGTCTTTAAAGAGGTAAAGTTCAATAAGGTCATTGGGGTGGGTTTTTAAGAAGAGGAGAATGAGCCATAAACACAGCCAGAAGACCATGTGAAGACAGTAGAAGGTGACAGCTATCTACAAGCAAAGGAGAGAGGTCCTCCTAATGGGGGGGGGAGGGGGGCGCAACACTATCAACATCTCAGTCTTAGACATCTGGCCTGCAAGACTATGAAGAAATTGATTTCTCTTGTGTAAGCCTTCCATTCTGTGACATTTGTTTAGGGAGACTTGGCAAACTAACAGAGAAGGTATATGAAGAATAAAGGAACACAATAAATTATATCACAGGGATGCAACAAATAAAAAGGTAGACTGTGGGAAACTCTAGGTCAAGCAAACAGATCTCTTTATCAAATAACTAAGGAGAGTGAAATAGTTGGAAAGGAAAACCCCAGACATTAAAAATACCTAAAACCCATACTAAGAAAACAATGGCAATGTGTTTGAATCCTGAATCAAACTATAATTTTTTTAAAATGCTATGAAATTTGAGATAATGGGAAATTTGATAACTAGGAATTTCATAATATTAAGAAACTATCACTGTATTTAAAAACATTTTAAAAATAAATTATCATTAAGGGAAAAGAGGTCAGGAAATTAAAGTCCAAGGCCTGCTACAAACAAAGGTTCTAACAAAACATCCACACAAGAAACTAGGATCACAAGAGGCTACAATTTTGAGGGTAGAGTAGTCAATAGGTGGAATGACCCTCTCACAGGCTTACAGACTGTGTTCAGATTCAGCAGGAAGTCCATGGAATCTCAAGCTTTAAGCATGGTTTTCTGGACTGACAGTAGCTGTGATTACTGACACAGTGAATGTATTTCTCTAGAAGAAAGTGCATTCATCACAAACCTAAAATGATCTCTACTTATAATTTTTAAATGTAGTATTCTGCTCACAAAGATAAATAAGGACACAAGGAAATTAGACTTTACAAGTGAAAAATGGCAGATAATAGAAACAGCCTCAATAATTTGGATGATGAAATGATTAAATGCAGATCCCAAAACAACTTCAGAATATATTTGAAGAAATAAATAAAAGCATGAAGATACCTTTGTTAGATAGGTAACCTAAAAATAATAAAAATACAATTTAAATTAAGAACTCAACTGATAAACAGAAGATTGAACAGGCTGAAGAATTAGTGAATTAGAAAACAGATCAGCTTACCCAAAATGTAGAAAGAGAAAATACAGATGAAAGTATGAGAGATACAAAAGTGTACAGTGAGAAGATCTGACATAGTGTCTTATAAGGAGAGGAGGATATATTTAAAGAAATAACAGTTGGGAATTTTCTAGCAATGATGAAAGACACAAATCTACAGATTCAAAGTTCAATGGAAAGTAAAGGAAAATAAAAGAAAATGAAGAAGTAATTATATATAACCAAAAAAAAGTACAGAGAACTAAGGGAAAGTAGGCAGAGAAAGTGACTTATTATCATCAAAGGAAAAGCTTTTAGACAATGAATTGATTGTGCAGTGGTAGCCATGAAAGCCAAAAGACAGCAAATGATACTTTCTATCCACTGGGGGAAAATTACCAACATAGAATCCTTTCAAGGAAAAGTATAATTTTAGAATGAAGGAAAAATGAAGACATTTTCAAATGAACAAAAAACAGTGTGCCAACTAAAAACTGACTAAAGGATGCACCTCAGAAGAAAATGATCCTAGAGAGAGATCCACTACAAAAAGATGTCAACATTTTAAAAATACTGAAACTGTACACAGACAAATCTAACTGTACTACTGATATGAAACAATAATGTGTAGTTTAAAATTTTTAAAATAAACAACATTGGCTTTTAGGTTAGGATAGGTTAAATGGAATTTAAAGTCTTTTAAAGTTCTTGTATTATCCAAGAAGCAAGTAGAAAAAATGGTGACCATTAGGCTTTCACATGTTAATAAAGATGGTTTTAATTTCTTCAAGTTTTATGTATTTATACACTTGCATTCAATATTCAAAGTTACAAAGTGAAGGAAGAGATAAATATTCAGTCAGGTCAATAAATGGTCTATAAGTTGAGTATGCAGGCCTACCATAGAGAAGGAATCAGTGTATAGAAAAAAGGCAAACATAAGTTTCTGATTTTCAAAACTTCATTAGAAAGCTAGAATATAACCACTAGTTGAACCTCAAACTCTCTCACCTTTAACAACAACAATGAAAATCTTTGAGTTCTAATGTTTTTACCTGCTCATCTTAAAACAGATATATTGATGCATAATCCGCATTACAGTAAAAATCATCCTTTATAGGTATACAGTTCTATGGGTTTGACAAATATATACATTGTGCGATCACCCCTGAAATCAATATGTAGACCATTCCATTTCCAACTGAAATCTCCCTGCTTTATTGCAAATCCCCTTCCAGTTCACAGCCGAGGCCACCCTTGATCGGTTTTCCTTTTCCTATAGCTTTACCTTTTACGAAATATAATAAAAACAGAACTAAACACTATGCAGGCTTTTGTGGCTGGCTTCTTTCACTAGGCATAAGGCTTGGGAGATTCCTCCATGTTGTTAAATGTATTTGTAGTTGCCTTTATAGCAGAATAGTGTTTCAGCTATCCTTCTAGAGAGGATAGATATTTGGATTGTTTCCATTTTGGAACAATTTTTAATAAAGCTGTTATAAACATACATGTACAGATCTTTGTGTGAACATATGTTTTCGTTTCTCTTGAATAAATATATAGGTATGAGATTGCAGGGTCATATGGTAAATGTAACACATAGCTTTATAAGAAGTTAGCTGTGGTGGATAAACTCTAAGATAGCTCTAAATTATCCTAGCCTCCTGGAATTTACGTGCCGATATTTTGTGTTATACTCTCCCTTTGAGTATAACTTGCTTCTAACCAATAAAATACAGCAAAAGAATGGCATATCCCTTCCATGATCATATCAGGTAAGCTGTAGCCTCCGCATGCTGGCTGATTCTATTCTCTCTTTGTGGCCATGAGGAAGTGAGCTATTATATAGTGTGGTCCATTGGCAAGAAGCAGAGCAATCAGCAAGCAGCACTGAATGGGAGGCTTTCCATCAGATGGCAGCAGGGAACATCATCCTGACAATAACCACATACATTTGAGAAAGGAGCCTTCCCCTTTGTGCCTCAGGAGAGACCCCAGGTGGAACTGACACTTTGATTGCCACCTTGTAGAGACCCTGAAGCAGAGAATGCAATAAAGTTCTGTTCAGATTCCTGACTCGTAGACACTGTGAGATAATAAATGTGTGTTGTTTAAAGCTGCTAAATATATGCATATGTTAATGATACAGCAATTGATAATTAATACATTGCCTAATTGTTTCTAAAATGACTCTGATTGCACACTGCCACTAGCAATGCACGAGCATTCCAGTTGCTTTATACACCATTAGAGTTTAATATTGTCCACGTTCATAAAACAATGCTAAAAGAGCTGTACTGGCATTTCATTTGATAGTAATTTCTGTTTCTTGATGACTACTAACTTGAAGTATTTAATATTGACATCTATCTTTTAATTTATTAACACTGTAGTTTAATGAATAGAAGTTTTACATTTCAAGTTCAATCATCAATTTTTCTTTCATGGTAGTTATGTTCTGTGATTTAGCCAAGGAGTCTGTGCTAGTCTAAGGTCACAGAGATTTTCTCCTACCTTTTCTTCTGAAAGTCTTAAAGTTTTAATTTTTTTTTTTTTTTTGGTACTGGGGCTTGAACTAAGGGGTGCTCGCCCACTGAGACACATCCTCAGCCCTATATATATATATTTTTTTGTTGTTATTACAGACTAGATCCTACTGAGCCGCTGGGATGACAGGCATGCACCACCACATCCAGCTTAAAGTTTTAAGTTTCACACTTAGGTCTATGATCCATTTTAAATTTGTTTTTTTGTTTTTTTATTTGGTGTTTTTTTTTTTTATGATGTGAAGTATAGATTGAGCAATTGCCTTTTTTAAAAATAAATGACATCTAGGTGTCCAATTGCTATAGCACTTTTGTGGGAAAGATCACAAATCCTAATTAGAATTACCTTGGCATCTTTGTTGAAAATCAACTGACCATACATGTATGGTACCATTTCTGTACCACTGATCTCTGTATCTATCCAAAAAAAATTTGCACTGTCTTATTACGCTAGCATTCTAGTGAGCCCTGGGATCAGGTCCCGTAGGCCTTCCAACTGATCTTTTACAAAGTTGTCAATTTCCTATAATTTGACATGTAACACTTATATCATGCCAATCAAAATCTTGATGAATTAATTCTAAGTGTATATTAAAATTTAGAAAGACCAAGAGGAAGATACTATTCTTGAAGAAGAAATAGAAAAACACTGTTTTACTACCTTATTTTAAGACTTATTTGGTATAATAAAATAGGATGAATAGTTAGCACATACATGGGCAACAGAAAAATGAGACAGATTAGAGCCCCCACATGAGAACCACACACACATGGATACTTAATTCATGACAAAGGTTGCTGTCCAGAGCAGTGGGGAAAGGATGAGCCTTTCATAAAATATATTGGAAAAAAATCCATTTGTGAAAAATATAAAACAGGACCCCTATGCAGCTTCAGTTTCAGATGGGCCATGCACCTAAAATTTCTTTTAGCAAGATAATAAAATCTTTAGAAAATAATACAGAAGAACATTTTCATGACCTTGAGATAAAGGAAAATTTTAAAAATCTTTTATGAGAAAGGGAAATGCAGATACATTCGACTTTACAAAGAACTTCTTCAGCATATCAAAAGACAGTATAGGAATAGGAAAGGCAAGCCACAGAGTAGGAGAAAGCCCCGGTTACATGCACAACTTGCAAAGCACTAGTATTCTAATTAGAAAGAACTCCTACGGGCATTAAGAACACGTGGGGTTGGGACTGTAGATCAGTGGAAGAGCACATGCTCAGCCTGTGTGAAGCCGTGGGTTCAGTCTCTACCACAACCCAACACAAAACAGACAGGTATATAAATGGGAGGAAAAAATCTGAACAAGTACCTTACAAAAGAAGGAATTTTAAAAATCAAATAGCTTTAATAATCAGGGAAATATAGATTAAAACACCATAGGATACTACTACATATCCACAGATGAGCTAAAAATTTGACACTACCAAGTACCATTGTAGATTTAGAGCAGGAAGCCTCTCATAAACTAATGATGTGACTATAAATTAGATAACACTTTTCATTACATGGTGAAGATGAAGCTATGTGTGCAATGTGGTCCGGCAACTCCACTCCTATTTGTGTATCTAGAGAAACTCACCAACAGGTACACCGTGCAGTAGAAAACCATTCTTCCTAGTAGCACTCTTTCTAAAGGCCCCAAACTGAAAACTATTTTATTTATACATCAATACTTGTATAGTAAACTTTAAAGAAAATCAAGAATGTTATTTCCATAAAAGCCAGGAAAATGGTTCCTTCTGCTCCAAGGGAGAAATAGGTATGGTGGTCAGGAAGGGACATGATCAGGAAGGTGCTTCTGGAGTTCTGGAGTTCTTTTCTTAATCTTTATATGATTCAATTAAAATGTACATTTAAAGTTTAAATTATGTTCTTTGTGTGCATGTGTATACTACAATAAAATAAAATTTTAAAAATACAGCATGCAGAATAGGTTGCATAGTATGTTAACATCACTATGAACAAAGAAATAATGTGTATTTTATATGCATAAACTGTGTGTGTGTGTACTATCTTATGGATTCATAAGTAATAGTGGTTGCTTTTAAAGAACTGATGGTCAAGGATGTGAGGACTTGGTTTCCATTGTATTCTCTTTATACTGTGAATTTTATACCAAGGATATTGCTTTTACCAAATGTGTTTTAAATGTTTCTTAAACTAAAACAAAAATACATGTTATACTGGATGAGCCTAATATTACCAGCAAAACTGGTCCATCTAAGGTCTATTTCAGTAAAGAAGAGATTCAGATACAAATTCTGCTTCTGGAAGCCGCAGCTGATCTCCTGGGGCTAGGTTTTATACAGGTCATATCCCTGGCTTTTATTGTTTGGGTACAAAGATGTCTTAGTAAATATTTACACACTAGCAATGAAAAGTTACTGTGGTTTGGGGAACAAAAGGATCTAACAGGTGACTTGACAGGGCTTAAAAGTCTGTCACTGACCTACTTTGGATTTGACCTTGATATTTATTGGAGAGGAAGGCATTTCTCTCCACCAAACCCAGAGATTTACTCCCACTCACATCTTAAACATAATGGCAAAGCAAATTCAGTAAAGCAAATGTCTAGAACCATGAGGTGGCTAGCACATCTATAGAGCTTAAAGAATCTTAAGACTTTCCTAGAAAATTTTCTTTGGGATAGCTGTGTGTGAATTCTTATGAGCTTTTAAAGCATTCCCAAAAAACTTTCTGGATGGCAATATTCATGTTTCAGTGCTAGGAACCTTCTGTGCAATAGTTAAAACGGACTCGGTTGAGGATTCTTCATCTATCCTCTTTCCTGCAGGCCCCGTGTTCATTCCTTTTGTTCCATCGCTAGCTTATCCTGTTCTCTTGTCTTGCTTCTTCCTCAATTTGAATGAGGACTCCATGTGCACACTCTTCAGCTTGCCTGCTTTCCTTCTTTCCTCCCTCTCTCCCCTCCTACCTGTGTGCGTGTGTGTGTGTGTGTGTGTGTGTGTGTGCATGTGTATGTGTGTGTGTTTGATCATCAGATCCCATTTCCAAGGACTGATTATAAATGCTCTTCTTTGCCCAGGCATGGTGATGCACGCCTCTAATTCCAGTGACTCCAGAGGCTGAGGCAAGAGGATCGCAAGTTTGAGGCCAGCCTCAGCAACTTAGTGAGACTGTCTCAAAATAAAAATTTAAAAGGATTGGGGATGTGACTCGGTGGTAAAGTGCCCCTGTGTTCAGTCCCCAGTACCAAAAAAAAAAAGAGCCTCTCCTTATCATATGCTGAGGGAGTCATAAAACATATTTTCCTCCTCTATCAATTTTTATAGTCAAAAGGCCAAGTAAAATAGTCTTGCTGCTCAAACCTCTTTTATTTTTTTACCTTGCTGAATTTTTTTTTTTTTTGGCCAGGGGGTTTGGGGGTGGTAGTGACATTATATACCATGATGTAGTATGATAAAGACAAATGAAAGAAATTCATTGAAGGAAATGAAATATATTCTGAAACTTCATTTCTTTTTCAAGATTATTTATCAAATGTTTTGTTTTCTTTTTTTAATTTAAAGGTACATTAGGTATAAAGATTACTATATTAACATATGTGAAATTGTGATTTCCTAGCAAGAATTCATAAATTATTTCCTACATTTTATTATCTAACTACAACCATTAGAGCTAATATTTTTAAAGGTAAGCACTCAGGATCAAAGCATACTAGTTTTTTCAGTTTTAGGTTTGGACTTGCACTTTAAAGCCATGTTTTTCTTTACTGAAAGCCAACAAGGAATGAATCATCACAGATTCTTGGCTGATGTGGTTTTGAATTCCATCAGTGGTCATTCCCCCTTTAGAGACAAGCAAGATTCAAAGGTCAAGTGTATTTTTGTAAGAAATCACCTTGATCTTGTCTCTTCTACCATAACTGTGAGAAATTATGTCCTGTGTCATTCCAGAAAATGGCCTTCTCTGATTGCTCAAGAATACAACATTAACCCTGGCACTAATAGGAGATATTCCAATCTGTAAAGCAACAAGTCTTTCAGGACTCTGGGACAGATTGCTGAAGGGATGTCAAAAGGAAGAGCAAATGCAGAACATGCTGGGGTATCTGGGACATCCACTCTAGGTGAGTCTGATACCTCTAATGTAACAGGAGAAATATTTTTTTAAAAAAGAAAAATAAAAGGTCAGAAGATGTACTAAGAAAAATGGAAGAGCATGCCTAATTATGTGTGAGCTTTGCTAGTAAGAGCTACCTAATGGCCCCTTTCTTCAGATAAAAGCCCCCTCAAGTTCTTAATGTGTTTTGGCAGGCCACCTGCCAAAGCCTTGCAAATATTGCTGAAGAAGTTCTTCCTTGGTTCTTATTAAGAAATTATTTTAATAGTTGTCAAATATAAATACGACAGGTCTAGCACAGACCATGGCTGCCCTTTACTTACTTTTTATTTGTTTGGGGCATTTTGGGATCTTTCCTGGAACATACCCAGGGCTCAGCACCTCCCAGCGTGTACACCTCCAGCGAGAACTGGAGAAGTGAGTGGAGATCTTTATGAGAACTGTTTGTTTTCAGAGAGGTCTGCATCTCTGTATTTATAATTGCAGGCAAAGGAGATTTGGATTTCTGATACTATAAATCTTGAAAAAGACTGCAGTTTGGACTGGAGGCTCCCAAAGAAGCCACTAAAGACATGTGACTATCTTCCCACAAGGACTGTCTTATTAGACTCCTCATGGGCTGGCCCTCTAGGTGGGTGACTATAGGATATCTAGATCATTTGATATCCTGTCAGGGAGCAAATTTTGTCAACTGTGCAGGACCAAGTAATTCTGGAATGTGTGTGTATATATATATACACACACACACCAGATTCCTTTAGATCTGATTTGTTTCCCTTTCTTTTTTCTTTTCTTTTTTAACCCAACCTGTTTTTCAACCTGGAGCTGGGACCGACTGGGACTTTAATATGCTTTGTTACTGTTTGTTCTTTTCTCTAACAAGCACAATGGTTTACTCCCTTTTGAGTAATGAGTCAGTGCTTCTGTTAACTCCAAGAACCCTTAATTATTTCCACCATTTCTCCATGTGTTTCATTCCCTGACTGTGTGAATCAGAGGCAGGCTGCTGGTTGTCAGAAACCAGAAAAGTCACTGGCCTTCCTTGTTGGCAGGGAACTGAATTCTGCAGCATCTGTATGCACGGACGGGGTATCCTGTCTCAGAGTTTGCGCAGCACCTTCTGTTTTTAGTTTACTGTTGAACGGGGCACATCACAAGAACTCGGCGTGCAGCTCAAGCCAAATCAGACTTGACAGAAAATTATTAGCAGGGTACAGAAGGAAAAAAGATCCCCCTTCCTTTCTATAATCAGGTTAATATGTGCATGGAATGTTTCACTTAAAAAGGTAGTGTGTTTTGGCAAAGCTGGTTTCTTAAGTAGAATTTCAGTTCCCATTATGCGTGGCTATCCACTGCTACTCTGGCAGGGCCTTTGATCAGTGAACTCAGCGGGGGAGAAGGGCATAGGCATATTAATAACTTCAACATGTGGCCCTTTGGCCCAGCTGTACCCTTGACTTGGAAATAGGCCAACTGGAAAGGGTTTTCTTAACACGACCTGTAGATGAATAGTTTGGAAAGGGGTAAAGGGAAGGTAAAGGTTCAAAGATGGAAATAAAATTGGACTTTCTTTCCCTTTTCCCAGTTATCTATGAGGAGCGTTCTGCTACTGCATATTTGGACCCTGTGGACTCTGGCTCCATTCTCTACTTGACCGTCATCATTCCTTGTGCTAGAATGTTAGAAAGATTAAAGCTGCTGGTTTAATTTACATACCAGCACAGGACAACACTGGGGAGAGGCAGGAGGCACTGTAAGAGTCTATAAAGGATAAGAGATTAATGGGACCCAGGTGCCTGAAATAGGAACCCAGGGTCCATTTTGCCAGGCCTGTATCTTTTGCCCTTTCCCCCGGCATGGGTATTTTTGACTGCTGTATTTTAATAATCACGGGTTTGGGGCCTTGTGGCATTGCTGCTATAATCCAGAGCCCCATCTGGCCTTTGAATCTGTGCTTCCTTGTATTATTTCTTCTGGGATGTCCGTTTGCCTTATATTCTTGTCTGTCCCTGAAAGGGCTCCCAAGTGACTCCATCACAGTCGTGAGCGGGCTTTAGTTCTCATCCCAAGTAGCTTTGAGATAATGACCTCGGCCAACATTCATCTCTTATGCTTTCTCCTTCCTCCGCCTCCTTCAATTTTATAATATTATCATTTTCCTGATCAAAACTTGCATGCTTCCAATTCCCTCCCTACTTGACATCAAACTTTCCTGAAGGATTAGCAGGAAATAAGTTAAGATACAGACTATATTTCTGTAACAAAGGCCAAAATAGCAATGGCTTTTGCAAGACAGCAGTTGAGTTTTGTGTCATGTAACGGCCCAAAGCATTAGCCACGAAGGGCCCAAAAGGTGTCTTGTATAAACCATTGCACCCTGGCTCCTTGTCTCCTTCTGCTTTCTTTCCTCTCAACACATAGCTTCCATTTTGCAGCCTGGGATTGCTTCTTCCTGTGCCCACATTCCCAGGTGGGGTGAAAGTGATGGTAGAATATGCTCATTCCAGTTCAAAGGTATCAAGTTGTCCCTAGTCCTTGTCATACCCAGCTGCCCAGAACCTAATCACTTGGCAGCACGCTTAGGTTCCAGGCTTGGCTTCCATGCTTAGGACATGAATTCTTTAGCTATTGGTTTCCTTCACCACAGAATCCTACTTACATGTGGTCTCAGACAACTGTGGGGTTGTGAAATTGTGAGGTAGTTATAAAACTGAATTACCACAGTTATTTTATCTTCTTGGTAAAGGTAAGAATTAGAAGAACCAAACTAATAACTGTGATGGCTGTCTATTCCTTTTATTTTTGTTCTCTGATCACCTCACTCATTTACTATAGAAAGCTCTGGGCCTACAAAAGTATTTCCAACTTAGACCTTGACTTTAGGTGTGTTTCCACAGGCAAGAGAAGGAGTCAGACAAGAACACAGATGCACATGGATGGGCACATGGAGGAATGGTGAGACTTCAGTGGACTCTGGCAAAGAGTTCATAGAGCAAGCAAAAGGCAAAAAGAGCTAAGTAGGAGTGAGATAATAAAAAAATTTTATATGTTAGGAAAAGGAGATTCACATTTGTCTTATAAAAGGCAATAGCAAGATATCAAAGACAAATTAGCAGGAAATACAAAAATAAATTTGGGTGTTTTAAAAATATCTTTTTAGTTATAGATGGACATAATATCTTTATTTTGTTTATTTATTTTTATGTGGTGCTGAGGATCAAACCCAGGGCCTCACATGTGCAAGGCAAGCACTTTGCCACTGAGCCACAACCCCAGCCCCATAGATTTAGTTTTTCAGGGTATAATTCATCTGTAAAAGAAATAGTTGATCAATTTGACTACATGAACATTTACAAAATTTTTTTTGGTTGACATAAACATCATGAACAAAATCAAAAGGTGAATGACAAAGTGAGAAAACTATCATCTACCCATATGACAGACAATGGGCTAACTTTTTCATGTAATAGGAGGAGGAGGAGAAGGAAGAGGAGGAGAAAGAGGAGGAAGAAGAGGAAAAGGAAGAAGAAGAAGAGGAGGAGGAATAAGAAATCATCTAAAGATCAGTAATATAAGAGAAAAAATACTCCAAAAATATGAATAGACCCTCCATAGGAAAAAAATTACTAAGGAATTTTAAATATATCAAATAAGTTCAACTTCACTTTAAATAAATAAATGCTTGGGATATTACATCCAACATTTGCTAATACACCCTACTGAGAGGGTTGTGGGAAACAGGCTTTCAGATAGGCAAAAAAGTTTAGTTTGAAGTAAAAGGAATAGTTCTTAATTAAAAAATAAACTGGTGTATCCCACTGTGGTAAGCAGCCTCTAATATACCAATAGCACTTTCAATAGTCCTATTCCTGGTACTCATGCACTCGTGGAATCCCCTCCCCGAGTGTGGGTGGGAATTACTGACTCTCTTCTAACCAAAAGAATAAAACAAAAGAAATAAGAAGTCAATTCCCAAATTAAGTTACCAAAGGACTCTGACTTCTCCTTCCCTCCTTCTCTCTCGCCAACCCCCACACCTCCCTTATTCAGAGGACCACCAACTACTCCATTGAGAGTACTCATTGCAAATAGCTGGTGTCTCTAGCCAATGAGGACCTGAGGGCTCAGTCAACTTGAAGTAGATCCTCCTTAAGCCTTAAGGTAGCTGCAGCCCCAGCCAACGCTCTGACAGCCTCATAAGACTTGAAGCCTGAGGATCCAGCCCAGCCATATCCTCACCCAAAGAAACTGTTAGATAACAAATGAATTTCTGTTTGAAGCCACTAAGGTTTGGAACAATCTGATACACTACACCAGATAACTAATATAGATTTGGGTACCTAGAAATGGGGAGCTGTTTTGACTATGGAACCAGGTACTGGGCAGAGGCTGGACAGATTTTGAGAAGCATGTTAGAGAAAGCTAAAATTGTCTTGAACAGACAATTAGTAGCAATTTCAGTGTTGAGAATGCTGCCAGTCAGGGCACAAAAGCAAGTGAACATGTAACTAGAAAGTGGCAGAAGAGGGATCCTTGTTATGTAGTGGAAGAAAGCTTAACAACACTATTTGTTTGGTAAGATAGAAAGTGGGATGTATGCAGAGTAAACAGGATGACCTAGCTGAAAGAACAAATTAAGTCCAAAGCTAGAAGAAGAAAGGAAATATTAAAATCAGAACAGAGATAAAGAAAAGAAAAGAAAAACACTGGAGAGTTAGATGCAGTGGTTCACCTATAGTCCCTGGTGCTGCGGAGGCTAGGATTGATTGAGTCCAGAAGTTCAAGACCTCCCTGGGCAGCACAGCAAGACTCTGGTTTTAAAACCAAACCAAACCTATACAAAACCAAAACTTGGTTCTTCAAAGAGATTAACAAAATTGACACACCTCACTAGATTGACTAAGAATTAACAAAATCTCAGATTTACTAAAATCAAAAGTGGAACTGGGAACATTGCTACTAATAAAAATGATTATGAGAGTGCTATGAACAACTGTATACCAACAAATTGAGTAACCTAAATGAAATGAACATATTCTTATAGAAACTACTGAATCATACAGAAAGAACATCTGCATATAACTCCAACTAGTAAGAAGACCCAATTGGTGACCAATAACTTTCCAACAAAGAAAAGCCTTAGATATGCTGGCTTTACTGGTAAATTTTACTGTATGTTTACAGAAGTAATATAAATCCTTTTCAAACTTTTCTAAAATCAAGAAGAGAAGGAGTTCTTTCTCTTTCTGTGAGTCCTCAATGCCCTGGTACCAAAGATACTATAAGAAAACTACAGATTAATTTTCTTTATGAACACTGAATCAAAAACCCACAACATTATCAGAAAACTGAGTTCAGCTGCATATAAAGGGACTGTGTACCTCATAATTAACTGGAATTCATTCTTGGAATGTCAGGATAAAATACACTAAAGATCAATTAATGTAATATGCCACATTAACAGAATGAAGAGGAAAAAACACTCACCTCTTGATACAGAAAAATCATTTGACAATACTCAACCTCCTTTCATGATAAAAGCATTGAATATACTAATAAAACTATTTGAACATTAAAAAAATTTATATACGAACAAGCCAAAGCTAACATCATACTCAGTGATTATGGAAAGCTTTTTCATGACTTAATGCTTTCCTCTAAGATCAGGAACAAGGTAAGGATGTCTACTTTTGCCACTTCTATTCAACATTGTTATAGAAGTTTAAACCAGAGCAATTAGGCGAGAAAATGAAATAAAAATAGAAGATAAAATCTTATTTGTACAAAATCCTAAAATTTCTATAAAACAAACCAAAAAATTAAAAAACTGCTAGAACTAATAAATAAATTCACCAGAATAGCAGAATACAAAATTAACACTGAAAAATCAGTTGTTTCTATACGCCAACAATGAACAATCCCAAAAAGAAGTAAAATTCCATTTACAATAAAATTTAAAAGAAAAATACTTAGGAATTAACCAAGGAAGTGAAAAACTTGTACAACAAAAACTATTAATTTTACTGAGAGAAATTAAGGGCTTAAATAAATGGAAAGACAACATATGTTCATGGTTGGAGTACTTAACATTCTTAAAAATGTTAATACTACTGAAGTGATACAGAGATTAATGAGATTCATATGAAAATCCCAGCAACCTCTTTTTGCAAAAACAGAAAAATCCATTCTCAGATTCAAATAGAATCTTAAGGGACCTCAAATAGCCAAAATGATCTTGAAAAAGAACCAAGTTGGAAGATTAATACTTCCTAATCTAAAAACTTACTGCAGACCTACAGCAATCAAAACAGTGTGGCACAAGCATAACAACAAATATACAGAATAGAAAGCCCAGAATTAAAACCGTGCTTATACTTAATGTTAACTGAATCACATCCCCCCAAAATCCATTTGTGGCAGTCCTAACTCCTGTGACTGTATTAGAGATAGAGCCTTTAGGGATGGGGTTGCGGCTCAGTGCTTGTCTCACACGTGTGAGATACTAGGTTCCATCCTCAGCACCACATAAAAATAAATAAATAAAGGTATTGTGTCCATCTACAACTAAAAAATACTTTAAAAAAGAAAAGAGAGCCTTGAAGGAGATGATTAATGTCAACCAAAGTCATAAGGGCAAACCCTAATCCAGGAGCTCTTATAAGAAGAGAAAGAGACACTAAACTATTCTCTCTCCACCATGTAAGCATTCAGTGAGGCAGCTATCTGGAAGTCAGGAAGAAAGCCCTCACCAAACCCAACCACACTGATACCTTGACATGGGAATACAAAAATAAATTTCTGTCGTTTCAGTCACCCAGTCTAAGGTATTTTGTTATGGCATCCTGAACTAATACAATGGCCAAATGATTTTCTATAAGGGCATCAAGATCATTCAATGTGGAAAAGACAGTCTTTTCAATAAACGATGAGGGGGAAAATTGTACATACACAAGCAAAAAAATAAAGCTGGACCATTATTTAATACCATATAAAAATTAACTCAAAATGGATTAAGGACCTAATGTAAGAGCTAAAATTATAACACTATTAGAAAAACATATAGGACAAAATATCATGACACTGGAGTTAGCAATGTTTTGGATATGATGCTAAAGACATATGCAACAAAATAAAAAATAAACTGGATGTTAAGAAAATGTAAAATTTATTGCATCAAAGGACGTTATCAACAGACAATCCAATCAAATAAAAAGCAATCTCTAGTATGGGAGAAAATATTCCAAATCACATATCTGATGGGATTTCAATATCCAGAAGATATATAGAACTTCTGTGACTCAGCAACAACAAAAACCAATTCAAAAAGGAGAAAAGGGCAAGATGGTGGAATAGAAGTTCCCTTTGTGTAATTCTTTGAGGAAAAGAGGGAAACAAAGGAGAAACTGTACCCTGAGGGGAGAGAGGAAGGAGAAACTCTGAACCAATAGAGAAGCATAATATAGGCCAGAGAGTGCATTCAGCCCAATATCAGCTGTAGAGAGTCAGTACTAATTGCAGGAGAAACCCGTGGTTCATGCAAGTTTTAAATCTAGTTCAGGAATTAGGCCTGAGAGTGTCTCCTCCTGAACAGCAAGCTAGCTTTAGAGTTAATACATTGCTCAACAAAATTTCAGAATCCTGTTACCAGAAAAAGGACCCTATTGTTAAGGGCTGGACGGATCTAGAGAGCAGAAAACGCAGAGTAATCACAATCTGTGTTTCCTGTGGATACCCTGCCATATTGATTGGATGGGAGATGGCCACAAAAAATAATTGTGAACAAGAGCTGCTGAGCAGTTTAACTAGTGGGTAATGTGGGCTGGGATGGTGGAGAAAAGAGCAGTCAATGATCCCACCCTCTGTGAAGAGGACTGAGACAAGTCTCAGTGGTAGGGTGAAAAGCCAGGCCTGAGTGCTGAGACCACGGGTGGCAAAATTCTCAGATCCTGGGCCTTCCTCATCAGTGCAAAACTGGCCCATTAGACTGCTACCCCTCAGATTTTGAGGCATTCTGGCTGTAAGGAATGGCTTGGACAAGTGCCACACCCCAGAGAGCATAGACTGAAGTCTGCAGTGCTGAATATATGGTCACATAAATGCCCAAAATCTGCCAGTGAGAAAGGCTTGCTGTAACCTATACACTGCACAATCAGCATGCATAGTAATGGCCGCTGGAATGAGTGTGCATGTCCTCAGAAAGAGAGGTCTCCAAACAAACATCTCAGCTAGGAGAAATTTTTTACTTTTCTCTCTTTTCATTGTTCTTCCATCTATTCTTTTATTATTTTTATTATGTTATTTCTCATTAACTTCTTTTTTGTTTTTTATTATACTTTAATAGAATTTTTCTCTCTTCTATGTCATTTCCCCTTTTTATTGTTTTGACTTTTTAATTTATTCTGTAAGATTTTTGCCCCTTTTTCATAGTTACTGGTATTATAGTTGTAATTTTAAATTAATTTTTACTGAATTTCTATTATCTGGTTTGTTTTTATGTTGTGGGTGTTACTATAACTTGTTTTTTCTTTCCAAATGGAGCAGGGGAGTAAGCCTAGAACTTCAAGCAGTTGGATGGGTGCTCTAGTGATGAGCCATACCCACAGCACAGTTGAGAGAAATTCAACTGGAAATTCAACTCCAGCCATGACCTAGTCCCATTCAAACCTTGGTTTTGAATCAGGGGGAATAAAAACCACAACAATAACCTGACCCAAGCACACTTGACTGGGAGGGTACATATCCCTCACATCAACAGCAGAGAAAAATAATACAATTATTATAGACATTACACCTACAAGAGACCTCAGCATAGGTCACTCCCATACCCTTATAGACAGCACACTGTAGACTAGACTGGAGAAGTAACCACAGAGGGTGCACCTTATTACATTTTCTAACTATGAAATACCTGCCTAAACTACCAAAGGGACTCACTCTTTTGAGACCTACAGAGGAAGAGTCCATTAGGCTCTGACACAGTATGAAATGTCAAAACTCACAAATCACAACCACTACACTACTGAGTCTATTTGAATGAAATTCACACAACATAACAAACTGATAGCCCAAGGCCCTCAGATAGAAATGAAATATGTGCATATATATAAACAGATGTACAAATATTAATGCAGAAATAGAAATATGAGAGAAAAGGCGCATGACTCTTTCAAAAGTGCATTAGTATCTAAGAACTGATTCCAAAGATATTGAAGTAGATTAAATGCCAGACAAAGAATTCAAATGTATGTTTTAAGTGATCAGTGAATTCAAAGAGGATACAAATAAACAGTTGAACATCCATTCATCATCATTGGAATTCATCATCATCATCATCATCATTCAATGAATTAAGGAAGACAGTGCAGGATATGAGAGAGCAATTCAATAAAGAGGTACAAATTCTGAAAAATAACCAAACAGAAATTGTGGAAATGAAAAGCCCAAAAAGTCAAATGAAAATCTCAGTTGAAAGCCCCACCAGTAGCGGAAGAAAGAATATCAGGGCTTGAAGACAAGGTAGATGAACTAGAACTGTCATGCAGTAATAAAAAATATAAGAAACTATAAACAGAACATATAAGAACTCTGGGACAACATTTATGACTCGTAAATTTAGATGAGGGAGTAGAGCTACAGGTTAATGGCATGAAAACATATTATATGAAATAAAAGCAGATAATCCCAAATCATGGAAAGATATGAATATCTTGGTACAGGAGACATTTAGAACCTCAAACAGACATGACCAGAAAAGAATCTCTCTACTTCATATTATGATTAAACTGCCAAAAGTATATAAAGAAAGAATCCTGAAAGCTACAAGAGAGAAGTTCCAAGTCACTTGTAAAGGCAAACCCATCAGAATAACAGCAGATTTTCCAGCAAAACTCTAAAGGCCAGAGATCATGGAATTATTTCAAATCCTGAAAGAAAATAACTGACAACCAATATTATTACATTGATCAAAGTTATCCTTTGTAATCAAAAGAGAAATAAAGCCCTTCCAAGATAAATATAAAGGACCTCATGACCACTAAACTAGCATTACAGAAGATATCTAAAAGAATACTAAACATGGAAGAGAAGCAAGATAACACCATCAAAAGAGCATGGGACAGAATAAATCTCAATAGAAGAGTGAGGAAACAAATTAGAAAACTGGGAAAGAATCAATCAATTCAGTAAACCAATAAATGTCTAAGATGAATAAAGGGGAAAATGAACATAGATTATTTAAAACAGCCAGAAGAAAAATAACAAAATGACAGAAATTAGCACATACCATACAATAATAACCTTGAATGTCAGTGATCTCAAATTAAAAGAGGCAGGCTAGGGCTGGGATTGTAGCTCAGTGGTAGAGCGCTTGCCTCGCATGCGTGAGGCCCTGGGTTGGATCCTCAGCACCACATAAGCAATAAAATAAAGATATTGTGTCCATCTACAACTAAAAAATATTAAAAAAAAAAAAAAAAAAAAGAGGCAGGCTAGCTGTTTGGTTCAAAAGACAAGACCCAACAATCTGCTGCCAGCAAGAAACTCATCTCACTGATAAAGACATACACTAAAAGGGAAAGGATGGAAAACAATGTTTCAAGCAAATGGAATTCAAAAGCAAACAGGAGTATACTCATATCGGACAAAATAGACTTCAAGCCAAAATCATTCAGAAGAGACGAAGGAAATCAATACATATTGATAAAGGGAACAATCCATCAATAAGATAGAATTATTGTAAGTATATCTTCACTGAACATTTGAGCACCCAATTTTATGATACACTACTAGACATAAAGGGAGAGATAAGCCCCAATACAATGATAGTGGGCGACTTCAGTACCCCATTCCTCACCAATAGACAGATGATCCAGACAAAACATTAACAAAGAAACATCAAATTACATTATCAATCAAATGAACTTAGCAGACATCTACAGAATATTCCATCTAACAGCTGCAAAATACACAATCTTTTCATTAACTCATAGAATTCATATCAAAATAAACCATACAGGATGCTTCAACAAAAACATTTCAATAATTTCTTTCATCTTATCAGATCACAATGAAATGAAGCTAGTTATCAATAGCAAGAGAAACCATATAAACATATGGAGAATAAACATTGTATTTTTTGAACAAATGGGGGGAGAGTCACTGAAAAAATCAGGAGGGAAATTAAAAATTCTTAGCATGAAATGAAAATGGAAACACAACATCCCAGAATATGTGGGATACAGCAAAACCAGTGCTAAGGGGGAAGTTTCTAGCCATAAGCACCCACATTTAAAAACCAAACTAGAAAATACCAAATAAATAACCTAGTGATACATCATCTCAAGATCCTAGAAAAACAACATGCACACACACAAATACAAAATCAGTAGGAGGGGAAAATCAGAGCTGAACTAAACTAAAAGACTGAAAGAAAAATGGTTAAGTATCAATGAAAAAAAAGTGTTGATTTTTTTGACAGGCTAAACAAGCTTGACAAACCCTTAGCCAAAAATAGAAAGAAGATTCAAACAAAATTATAGAATAAAAAGAGGATATTACAACAAACACTACTGGCATCCAGGTGATCATTATGGAGTATTTTGAAAAATTACATTCCAGTAAAGTGGAAAATCTAAAAGAAATGGACAAATTTCTAAACACATATGACTTACCAAAATTGAACCAAGATGAAATTGAAAACTTCAGCAGACCAATAACAAGCAATGAGATTAAAGCAGTAATAAAAAATTTCCCAACAAAACAAGTCCAGGCCAGGCAAGCCTATAATCCCAGCAGCTTGGGAGGCTGAGGCAGGAAGATCACAACTTCAAAGCCAGCCTCATCAATGGCAAGGCACTAAGCAACTCAGTGAGACTCTTGTCTCTAAATAAAATACAAAATAGCGCTGGGGATGTGGCTCAGTGGTCGAGTACCCCTGAGTTAAAAAAAAAAAAAGTCCAGTACCATTGCTGAATTTTAACAGACTTTTAAAGAAAGATCAGTACCAGTGCTTCTCAATTTCATAAAATAGAAAGGGAAGGAACACTTCTAAACTCATTATATAAAGCCAGTATTACCCTGCTGTCAAAATCTGATCTCACACACACACACAAAAAGGAAAGCAATCTGTAGACTGATATTCTTGAAAAGTATAGATGGAAGAATCCTCAATAAGATACTTGTAAATTGAATTCAACAGCATATTAAGGAGTTCACACAGCACAATCAAGATGGTTTCACTGCAGGGATGCAAGGATGGTTCAAGATATACAAATCAATAAATGTAATATAGCACATAAACATAATCAAGAACAAAAGTCACATGATTGCCTTAACGAATTCAGAAAAAGCCTTTTATCAAATGCAACAACCTTTCATGGCAAAAGTTCTGAAGAAACTGAGTATAAAAAAAGAAAATTATATTGTGTTGATTTCACCTCAATATAATAAAAACTACATACAACAAAACTTTAGCCCACATCATACCAAATAGGAAAAAACTGAAAGCATTTCCTCTAAAATCAGGAATAAGATAAGATTGTATATCCTCACCATTCTTACTCAATAGAGCACTCAAAATTTTAGCCACAGAAATCAGGCAAGAGAAAGAAATAAAAGGAACACAAACAGGAAAGGAAGAAGTCAGATTTCTGTTTGGGATGAAATGATTCTAACTTTAGAAGACCATAAAGACTCCACTAAAAGACAAGTTTATGAAAGTACCAGGATACAAATTCAATCCACAAAACTGTAGCTTTTCTTTTCTTTTTTCTCTTATTTTTTTTTTACTTTATTGTGATAAGAACACTGAATATGTGACTCAGCCTGTCAACATATTTTAGATGTACAATAGAATATTGTAAACAATAGACAAAATGTTACACAGAAGATCTCTGAAAATTATTGATTTTGCATTATTGAAACTTTATACCTGTTGATTAGCAACTCCCAGTTTCCCTCTTTCCCCTGTTCTGGCAAAGATCATTCTACTCTTTGCTTCCATGTGTTTGACTGTTCTGGTATTTCATATAAGGAATCAAGCAGTGTTTCTCATTCTGCAACTGGCTTATTTTATTTAACACAATGCCCTCAAAGTTCATCCATGATATTGCACACTGAAAGAATTCCTTCTTTTTCAAGGCTGAATAATATTTCACACATGCGTATACCATATTTCCTTTATGAATTCATCTTGGACATTTGGGTTTTTCTGCATCTTTGGCTGTTGTAAATAGTGCTACAAGGAACATGAAAGTATGGATATCTCTTCTAGAACTTTACTTCAATTTCTTTAAATTATATACCAGAAAAAAAGAATAGCTAGGCCATGAAGTAGTTTATTTTTAATATATTTTTAGATGAGGTTCATTCTTTTTCATATAAATTTTTAATATACATTTTTATTATAATTAGTTTTACATGACAGAAGAATGCATTTTGATTCATGGTACAAAAATGGAGCAGAACTTTTCATTTCTCTGGTTGTATACAATATAGAGTTGCACCATATGTGCAGTCATACATGAACCTAGGGCACTGTTATCCATCTCATTCCACCATCTTTCCTGCCCCCATGTCCCATCCCTCCCCTCCCCTCCCCTTTGACCAGAGTTTCTCCATTCTTCCCATGCCCCTTCCCACAGTATGGATCAGCATCCACTTATCGGAGAGAATGTTCAGCCTTTGGTTTTGGGGGATTGGCTTACTTTGCTTAGCATGATGTTCTCCAACTTCATCCATTTACCTGCAAATGCCATAATTTTATTCTCTTTTGATGCTGAGTAATATTCCATTGTGTATAGATACCACAGTTTCTTTATCCATTCTAGATGAAGTTCATTTTATTGATTTACTTTCTTTTATGGGTCATGCTTTTGGTATCATGCCTAAATACGCTCATTTTTAAAACTTGATACATTATAATTATACATAGTAGTGGGATTCATTTTGCCATATTCATACATGCACATAACATAATTTGATTACAATCCCCTTTCCCCACCCTCCTCCCTCTTCCTGATCCCCTTGCTCTACTCTACTAATCTGTCATTAGTAGTAGTATTAAATTAGTACATTACAGTGATATACAAACATGGAATTCATTATGGCATATTCACACATGGACATAGCATAATTTGGTAGACTTTATTCCCCAGTATTTCTCCATGCCCTCTCTTCCTCCCTTCTTCTCAATCCCCTTCTTTTACTCTATTGGTCTCCCTTCTGTTTTTTGTGAGATTCCTTTTAATCCCCCTTTCCCCCTTTTCCTCCTTAACTCCCAGGTATAAAAGAAAACATCCAACTCTTTCTTAGTCTGGCTTATTTCACTTAATATGATGTTTTCCAGTTCCATTTTCTTTTAGCCACAAACGACCTAAGTTCATTCTTCTTTATTGCTGAGTTACACTCTGTGTGTGTATATATATATACCACATTTTCTTTATCCATTAATCTGTTGTAAAACACACAGACTGGCTCCATAACTTGGTTATTGTGAATTGCGCTGTTATAAACATAGTAATGCATGTATTGTTATAGTGCACTGATTTTAATTCATTTTTAAATATTTTTTTAGATGTTGATGGACTTTTATTTTATTCATTTATATGTGGTGCTGAGAATTGAACATAGTACCTCACACATGCTAGGCAAGCACTCTACAACTAAGACACAACCTCAGCTCTGATTTCAATTCATTTGGATAAATGCTGAGGAGTGGAATAGCCAGATTATATGGTAGTTCCATTCCTAGACTTTTGAGGACACTGCATACTGATTTCCATATAGTGGTTGTACTAATTGATAATCCCACCAGGAATGTAGAAATATACCTTCCCCTCCCCCACTTCCTCACCAATATTTAGTGTTATTTGTATTCTTGATGATTGTCAATCTAACTGGAATGAAATAAAATTTCAGTATAGTTTTGACATGCTTTTCTCTGATTGCTAAGGATGTTGAACATTTTTTCATGTATTTGTTGGCCATTTTTATTTCTGCTTTTGAGAAGTATCTGCTTATTTCATTTGCACATTTATTGATTGGGTTATTTGTTACTTTGATGGTAAGTATTTTTTAGTTCTTTATATATTTGAGATGTTAACACTCTATCAAAAGAGTAGCTGGCAAAGATTTTCTCCCATTCTCTCTTCACACTCTTGATGATTTGCTTTGCTGTGCAGAGCTTTGTAATTTAATGCATTCAATTTGTTACTTCTCATTATTATTTCTAGAGCTTTACAAGTCCTATGGATGAAGCAATTGCCTGCACCTGTATGTTGAAGTGTTGATCGTTTGTTTTCTTCTAGTGTTTGCAAAGTTTCTGGTCTATTTTTTACATGTTTTTCCCATTTTGAGTTGACTTTTGTATATGGTGAGAGATAGGGATATAGTTTTATTCTTATACATTGATTCTAAGAAACTTCTAATTTCTCCCCTGATTTTTCTTCACTCATTCATTGTTTAAAAGTATATTATTCAATCTCCATGTGTTTATATATTTTCTTTAGTTTTTCTTGGTATTGATTTCTAATTTCATTTTACTATGAGTTGATATAATGCAAGGAAATTATATCAAATTTTTTCATATTTGCTAAGACTCCCTTTGTATCATAAAATGTCATCTATTTTGGAGAAGGTTCCATGAGTAACTGAGAAGGAAGAGGATTTGGCTGTGGTTAGATGAAATATTCTTTTTTTTTTTTTTTTTTTGGTACTGGAGATGGATCTCAGGGGCACTTGATTACTGAGCCACATCCCCAGCCCTATTTTGTATTTTATTTAGAAACAGGTTCTCACTGAGTTGCTTAGTGCCTTGCTGTTGCTGAGGCTGCCTTTGAACTTGTGATCCTCTTGCCTCAGCCTCCTGAGCTGCTGGAATTATAGGCATACACCACCATTCCTGGCAGATGAAATATTCTTTAAATATATCTTAAATTCATTTGATATATAATATTTGTTAGGTCAGAAGAGTCTGGACTGACTTTTTTATCTGGGTGACATATTGGTGAGAGAGGTGTGTTGAAATCACACAGTATTATTGTATTAGGGGTCTAAGTCTTTAAGATGAATAGTGTCTGTTTTATATAATTAAGTCAACTGATATTTGAAGCATAAATGTCTACTATTTTTATATCTTCTTCTTAGATTCTTTCCTTCACTAGTATAAATTGATCTTTGTCTCTTCTGATGAATTTTGGCTTGAAGTCAGTCTGATCAGATATGAGAGTAGCTACTCCTGCTTGTTTTGGGGATACATTTGCATGGACTATCATGTTTCATCCTTTTATAGTCAGCTAGTGACTATGTTTGCCTGTAAATGATTCTCTTGAAAACAATATATAGTTGGGTCTTATTTTCTGATCTGTTCTTCTGGTATGTCTTTTAATTGGACAATTGAGGCCATTTACATTATTTTGTTATAGAGAGATGTTTATTAATTCCTACCATTGTGATTTATTTCTAAGGCTTAATTTGGTCCTATTTCCCATTTGCTTACCTATTCTTGAAATGAGATGGATCTGTGGTGAGCTTTGGAGTTTACTTTTAATTTTTTCTGTGTGTAGTATTTCTTTAAATATTTTCTGTAGTGCCATCTTAGTGTTCTTAAATGCTTTTAGTTTCTGTTTATCTTGAAAGGTTTTTATTTGTTCTTCAATTCTGAAGGAAAACTGCTAGAGATAGCAATTTTGATTGCAGTTACTTTCTTTCACAGCTTGGAACATATTGTGCCATGCTCTTCTGGACTTTACAGTTTATGCTGAGAAATCAGAAGAAATTACAATTAAATGTGACCTGATGTTTTTCTCATGAGTCTTTTAAAATTCTACTCTTCTTCTGTATGTTAGGCATTTTAATTATAATGTGTTGTGAAGAGGTTTTATCCTGATCTTATCAGTTTGGGGTTCTGACTGCATCCTGTATTTGGATGTCCATCTAATTCCCAAGGTTTGGAAATTTTTCTGTATTATTTCCTTGGAGGGATTATCTATGCCATTAGCCTATATCTCACTCCCCTCATTGATTTCAGTTATTAAGTTTGACCTCAGTGTTGTCCTGAGTTCTTTTATATGGTGATCATCGTTGCTTCTTTTCTTTTCTTTAATACTGTCTGAATGTTCAAAGCTATCTTCCTATTCTGAGATTCTGTCTTCTGCTTGGTCAGTTTTATTGGAGAGACTTTTGACTATATTTTTTTTATTTGATTTATAATGCTTTTCATTTCTAAGATATCTGTTTGGCTCTTTTTCAATATTTATATTACTTTATTTAATTTCTTATTCATACCCTGTACTGATTTCCTTAATTCATTTACTTGTTTTCTGTGTTCTCTTGGAATTCATTGATATTTTTGAATAATCATTCTTGGAATTACTTATCTGGTATTTCACTCACTTCAATAACTTTGGAATCAGTTGCTGGTGAATTATAAATATTTGGAGGTGTAGCCAGGCATGGTGATGCACACCTGTAATCCCAGCACTTTGGGAGGCTGAGACAGGAGAATCACAAGTTCAAAGCCAGCCTCAGCAATGGTGAGGTGCTAAGCAACTCAGTGAGACTCTGTCTCTAAATAAAACACAAAATAGGGCTGGAGATGTGACTCAGTGGTTGAGTGCCCCTGAGTTCAATCCCCGGTACCCTCCCCCCCCCAAAAAAAATACTTGGTGTTGTGTCACCTTGTTTTTTCATATTTCTTGTGCTACGTTAAGATTTGTGAATCCACTTCTGTGTGAGCCTTTTTAGGGCACAGCCTTCTCTTGGCAAAGTGTTGTAAGATATCAGGTTGTTGTAAATTGTTCAATTGTTCCAAGCAAATTTTGTAGTATTGTTTTCCTAGTAGTTATTTGGTGATAATTAGTGTACTTTGATACAGTGTGTATTATGTTAGAGCTTATGGATCCCATTTTCTCTGTAGATCTCCCAAGAGTGGGTCCTTTTAGCAGATCAAGTAATTGTGTTGTATATAGCAGGGCATATGGGATACACCTTCTTTGATTTCTCTTCTAGACTTAACAACTTTGTATGTTCTAAAAAGATATAGGAATGATCTAGATTGAGCCCCTCATAGGCATGGTATTCACAGTCTTAGTGTTATTTTCCTCTGGTTGTTTTGTTTGTTTGTTTGTGTCTCTGTGTGTGTGTGTGTGAGCAGATGTCCATGAGTAGGACCTGAGGTCCTCCACCTAGTTGTTCATTCTTGAGGTCTGGCAATTGGTTTGGGCTTTTTGGCTTCCTTATTCATTGTGCTAAAGTACTGAAGTTCAGCAGGGTTAGGTTGCATGTGGAACAAGATGTGTTGACTCTGGACTATGGATAGAGCTCAGCAGCTGTATCTACCCTGAGAATACCTAAGTGTCACTGATTCCCAGCATCTCATGGAGAAAGGGGAAACAAATTATAGCAAAAACAGCAGCAAATAATATATAGCATTAAAATAAATACCCAGTGCCTACTGTGACATCTACAACATGAATTACTACAAAAAGAAGAATGGTGTCATTAGAAATTAACAACATTAATAAGAATAAATAGCTGTGAACTAGATCTATCAGTAAAATAAACAGGAGGTATAAACTACACCATCCATAAAATGCAACAACATGAATGGTGGGGTCAAAAATTATAGAAACTAAATATTTCTAAAAAATGGTAAAAATACAGTTCATTAAGAGAAAATAAAATGATATATGAATGCAAAGAAAGTTTAAAATATTCAAAATGTGAACAGAGAGAAATCAGAAGAGAGGTAGCAAGTGAAATTTATATAGAAGGAGAAAAATGAATAAAAGAAACAAAGTAAATAAAAATAGAACAAGAGAGGGCTGGGATTGTGGCTCAGTGGTAGAGCACTTGCCTTGCATGCGTGAGGCACTGGGTTTGATCCTCAGCACCACATAAAAAAATAAAATAAAGATATCGTGTCCATTTACAGCTAAAAAAATTTTTTAAAAAAATAGAACAAGAGAATTTGGCTATTAAAGGAGAGAAAAAGTAATGAAACAAAAACAAAATTCTAACCTTCAAAAGATAAAATAAAGCAAAACAAACAGATAATGAAAAGTTAAAAATGATAAGAATAAAGAAAAAGAAACAAACATGTATATCTGTATATATCTACATATCTAAGAACCGATCAGCAAATGCTACAAAAACATACATCCCCCTCAAAAAAAAAAACAAAACTCCAAACAACAACAACAAAAAATTTTATTTGCTGAAGTGGTCAGAACTGTTGACAAGGATAAAAGTTCACTGCCTATGACAAATGTCCCTCCTTCTTGTTTCTTCTTGGCCTATGTATCCCTTAGAGAGAGCAAGGGTTAGAGGTTGTTAAACCCTTCTTCTTTTTGTGTTAGTCACCAAACTGCCAGCTGGAGTGGCCTGGAAACAAAGCTGGTTGGAAAAGCTCTCAGCTTTCCTTCTTACTAGTATCAGGTATGCCAGAATGGGAAGTCTTGTCAATTGGAGTTGTCTGGACAGACTAGATCCATGCACTCCCATGGATCTAAATGGGAAGTTTCAGCATGTGGGGTTTGGTCCAGTTGGAACTTTGGGACTTTGTCAGGTGGTATCTGCTCTGGAGAGATTAGGTAGACACAACCTAGGGCCAGGCAAATGCTGATCTCTGTAGGGCATCTGGATCTCAGGGACCTCCCAAGAATTCTGCTCATAGGGTGGAATAACCAACCTTCCACATATCTTACATACTCCCCCTTCTATGAATATGACCTTCCCAAGCTCAGTCCTTGTGTATAATCCTACCTGCCTGTTCAGTTTCCCTGACTCTCTTCAGCTAATCCAATGAGCCACCAGATTCAGAGAAAGTGTGTTGCACTCCCTCCATGTCACTTACCTGAATCTTCCAGGGTATATATAAGCTTCTCTGTGCCTGTTTCAATCTCATTCTGCCAGGTACACCATAGGCAACATTGTGGGCACTTTCTAGGACAATGTGTCAATATTTACTATGATCTTCTGGGTTCTTATAGCAGCAAGTTCCAGAATGACTTCAAGATAGCTCCCCAACTTGCCTCTCTAAGATGAGAAACACGGAACACATTTCAAACACCAGTTCACTGTGCAGCCTCTGTTTTAGCTAAGCTCAGACTGATTTTATGTTCTATAGGTTTTCCCATGCCATATTTGGGTACCATGTTTTTCACTTTCTGTTTGTGATACCCCTCCCCAGTGCAGAGAACTGGCACTGCAGCTGCCACCAGCTTGGCTTCAAGACACTCTTTCTTGTCCTTTGTTCAAAGCACCTGAATCTCTGGGTCTCTCTGAGTCTCTGACCATCCAGTATTGAATTTCAGTGAGTTCCTTCTGCCAGGGAGTTACACATTTTTGGAGGCTTCTTGTTGGACTGTTTCCTCATGTTTTCTGAAGTCCTGTATTTCTCTATCTGTTGAGAGACGTTAGTAAGTAGTTATCACTTTAGTTTAGTAGTTATCACTAAACTAAGCCCTGAACAGGGGGTATATCTTACCTTCATCACACCCAATCAACATAATCGAAGTGTAAAGTTCAAGCACCACCAGTACCACCTTGAGAGGAGAGCAACTGCCGGAAACAATGGAAATTAAGAACAAACTATATTATCAACATATACCATAAAGGTTATTACTAGTGAACTCTAAAACTCCATTAACCAAGGGGTAAATTAGGTGAGAAATAATATTAAATAGGCTGAAAAGAGTAAGGATTAATGCTAGCATACCAAATTATATGGAAGAAAGGATAAAAAATAAAACAGAGAGAAAAATAGAAAAAAAAGTGAAAGAAAAAGAGTAAGGGAGGGAATTGAGGCAGAAGATGAAATAAGGAGAGAAAAAAAGGATGAAGGGAAGAGGAAGGAAGTAGAGATGAGAAAGAAGAAAAGAGGTATCAAGAAAAGATCCAAGTAGTGGACAAAGTTAGGTAGAACTCTGAAAACACACCAAATGCAGGAAGACATTGGAAATCAGTTTAAATCAAGCAGTTAATGCAATAATAGTGATACAGAAATTCTCTTTTCTTCTTGTGGAAGTTTTTAAAATAGAGACAATTTTTTCTGGGATTCAATGTTAGAATCTCCCAGCTATTAGGGAGTCTGGGTGACACAAATATCATAATTGTTTGTTCTCAGCCCTGACCAAAGCAACCAAACTTGTTAGGGAAGGCTGCATGCTCAGCTCTGCCCCTTCCTTGTCTGGCAGCATCTATTGGGGGAGTGCTTTCTTTTTTAGAGCAGACTTTTCTCTCCAAATGGCTTTCTGTTGTGGCATGGAGTGTGAATGTAAGTCAGGCAGGACCGTTGGCCAGCCCTCTCCCCTATGCAGCCTATAGAAGGATCTGAATGGTCTTGCACCCCTTATTCTGAGAGCCCCAGTCTGTGTGCGGGGGGGAGGTGTGTGGGACATGTCGACCTATTCTCCAGTCCCTTTTGGGCGTGAGAGAGATGGTATAGCTTCCATGGTAAGCCATGGTGGGATCCCTGCTTCCCACTCGGCCCTGACCTGTCCCTGTGGCACCCTCTGTCATCCACACTCTTTGTCCTCCTGTTTAAATGAAAGTGCCCTTTGCTCTTCTCCACTCTGTGGACTAGCAGACCTGCAGATGCAACTCCCATAGCCCAGACCTTTCCCCAAGTCTGTGTTTCAGTCTCATTTCTGTGCCCAGACTGACTCATGACATGGGCACCTACCAATCCCACGAAAATTAAGCCAAGTCAGTGCAGTGGCACATGTCTGTAGTCCCAGAGATTCAGGAGGCTGAGGTAGGAGGATTATAAATTCAAGGCCAGCCTCCATAACTTAGTGAGTCCCTGTCTCCAAATTAAAAAATAAAAAAGGCTGGGGATGTGGCTCAGTGGTTAAGTGCCCGTGGGTTCAATCCCTGGTACAATAAATAAATAAATAAATAAATATTTAAAAAGTTAAAAAGGATTAGGGATGTATTAAAGCATCCCTGGGTTAAATCCTCAGTATCAAAAAGAGGAAAAAAAAAAGTAAGTCTAAGTGGCTATTTGGTCTTGAGTACTCAAAGAGAAAGTATACCAAGAGCAAACCAAGAAAGAATTTTAAAAATAGAGAACAAAGTATGAAGAACGAAGGAAAACTGCAGTGATTTCTAGCCTCCCACTCAGGCAGTCCAAACAGTATTTTTTAAGCTGTTGTGGTTCTCCACTTTTGCTAAATTTGCTGGAGAGTGCTGGGACTTTCTCCCACAGCAGATCAGCTCACTGCATCTGAGGTTATTTTCTGCTCAGGTTGTGGATTTGCTGGGTAGTAGCACCTGCGTAGCTTAAGCAATGGGAGAATCTCTTTCCACTCACTGGAGAGGAGCTGTCCCTCTGACTGAAGCACCCTGAGCCCAGCCCTGCTACAGTCTATTCATGGATCAGTTCTCTCTCTAGCCTAGAAATCAATATTTCTGGGTTTTGCCTATTTGCTAGTTTTGTGAGATGCCCACTGGCATTGTCCCACAGGCTTCCTACTTCAATATGTTGTCATATTGTTTTAATTCAGTCTTACGGAGCTGCTCTGATATTGTGGGTTCCTCTGATCTGCCATTTCCAATCCTCAATCAGTAGCTTTACTCACTGTTATCTTTACTAGCTAGCTTTACTAGCTTTGTTATCCATAACAAACTCACTGAAAAAAGAAATCAGGAAAACAACCCACTTACCGTGATCTCAAAGAAATAAAATACATAGGAATAAACTTAACCGAGAAGGTTAGAGACCTCTACAATGAAAATTACAAAATACTGAGGAAAGAAACTGAAGAAGACATTAGAAGATGGAAAGACCTCCCATGTTCATGCATTAGGAGAATCAATATTGTTTAAATGGGCATACTAAAAAAGACATCTACAGGTTCAATGCAATTTCCATCCAAATATCAATGTCGGTTTTCACAGAACTAGAAAAAATAATCCTAAAATGTATTTGGAACCACAAAAGACTCTAAATAGCCAAAACAATTCTGGGCAAAATGAGTTGGATGTATCACAATACCTGATTTCAAAATGTATTAGAGTCATACTGTCAAAAACAGCATGGTGTTGGCATAAAAACAGATATATAGGTTAATGGAATAAAATAGAGAATTCAGAAAAAAACATGCATCTGCAGCCATCTGATTCTTGATAAAGGTATCAAAAATATATGTTGGAGAAAAGACAGGCTCTTCAACAAATGGTGCTGAGATAACTGGATATCCACTTGTAGCAGATTGAAACTAGATCCTGATCTCTCAAAAACCAACTCAAAATGGATCAAAGACCTTAATATAATGATCTAAACTTTGAAACTATTAGAAGCAGCATAAGGATAACACTTCAAGAAACAGACACAGGCAATGATTTCCTGAGTAGAAAGAACTCCAACAGCTAATAAAATAAAAGCAAGCATTGATAAATGAGATTACATCAAATTAAAGAGGTTCTGCATAGCAAACAAAATAACCAGAGTAAAGAGACACCCTTCAGAGTGGGAGAAAATCTTTGCTAGCTATTCATCTGACAGAGAACTAATATCCAGAACATGTTATGAACTCAAAAAACAATATCAAAAGAACAATAATCCAATAAAGAAATGGGCAAGTTATCTGAACAGCCACTTCTCAAAAGAAGTACAAATGGGCAATAAATATATGTGAAAATGCTCATTATCTTTAGCTCTCAGGAAAATGCAGTTCAAAACTACCTTAAGATTCCACCTAACCCCATTCAGAATGTCTATTATAAAAAATAAAGATTTATAATTCTTAAAAGCAGAGAACTTGAATAGATAGTTCTCCAAAGAAGATAAACAGATGGACAATAAGTGTGTGAAAAATGCTCAACTCTATTAGTTATTGAGGGAATGAAAATTAAAATCAAATAAGACACCATCTATCTTAAACACATTAAGAAGGCTTCTATTAAAACAAAGAGAAAAGGAGGGGAGGGAAAATAGAAAATGTTGGTGAGGATGTAAAGAAACTGGAAGCTTGTGCACTGCTGGTGAGGAGGTAAAACGGCACAGGATGTACAACTGTGACATGTGAAACAGTATGATGTTCCTCAAAAAAGTAAAAATAGAATTACTGTATGACCTACCAATTCCACAAAAGAATTGAAATTGGAGTCTTGAAGAGACATTTGTATACCCATGTTTATAGCAGCATTATTCACAATTGAATGGTGGAAGCCACTCAAATATCTATTGACAGATGTTTAGACAAGCAAAATGCAGGATATACATACCATAGAATATTATTCATTCTTAAATAAAATTCTGAAACGTGCTACAACATGGATGAATCTTGAGAACATTACGTGAAGTCAGTCAGTCATCCAAATACAAACAATTCTGTTTATATGAGCTACCTAGAGTAGTCAGATCCATGCAGACAAAGTAGAATGGTGGTTGTCAAGGGCTGGTAAAGAAAGAAATGGTAAGTAATGTTTAACAGGTATAGTTCCATATTTTTCCATGAAAAGTATTATGGAGATGGATAGTGGTGCTGGTTACACCACAATAGATACTTAATACCACTGAATTGTACAATTAAAGATGGTTAAGATGACATATTTTATATGAATGTTTGTTAAAGAATCAGGACTTAATGGTTTTGAAAATTCTCAGCCTCTCTGGATTTAAAAGATGCAAACATTAAGAAATGGCTTCCAGGAAAAGTTCATCCTGTGAAGCAGGATCCTGATCTAAAAAATGATGTCAAAGATGTGACTGTAAAACATTTTGTTAGATTAAGAAAGACAAAAAGGGTGCCCTTACAGTACTATTCAGTCATGCGAAAGACCTTTTAAAAGGATTAGAAGTGTGCTTCACAGATCCCCTCAATCAAATAATAGGCCTCTGGGAAGCTTAAGAGCTTTATGCCTCAGACTTATAAACATGGGCCTACAGTTTAAGAAGAGCTCATCTAAAAGAGATTTCTGTCTTGACTTTTGTGTAATGGAGTGAACCCTAATGAGATTCACAGGAAGCCCACAATGTTTTTGCAAGAACTCAGCCGGCTTGAACTGACAAGAATGGAATGAAAAGTATAAAACTAAAAGAAGCCATTAGACACCTGCCACCCCCCCCCCCAATTCTATGGACAGGAAAAACAGGCCGAACTACTTCTCAACTGCAGTGTGTACTACCTCTCTTGAAAAAGAAAATGTGACTCCAAGGGTGAAATGAGGGGCCTAGATTGCAGAGCTGGAAGCCATGGAGAACCATTCGTAGGTCTTGAGACCTAACAGAAGAACTTCCAACACCGGGGCAACTGAATTTCAGAATTACAGTGGACCAGTGGCTCCTCTGTGCCTCCCATTTCTCCTTTTTTTTTTTTAAACAAAAATATCTAAAATTGTTATCCTATGCCTGTCGCTCCTCTAAGGTGCATATGGGTGGGAAGTGTTTTATAGACGGAGAGGAACTAATTGAAGTAACAGGAGTTGTACATAAGGAACTACAGTGGTGGAGCCTCACCTTCACCTGGATGATTTATGTGGTGAGATGATGAACTTTAAGCTGATGCTATAATTGAAGTTAACTTTGGGGAGCTGGGATGGCGGATGAGTGCTCATGGCACGTGGGAAGGACACTAATCATTAAGGGCACAATGAAGACTCAGGTAGACGGGCTCTAAAATGGTCTCCAGTGACCCCTGCTTTCTCATATTTATACCCTCTTGAAATCCTCCCCTTGAGTGTGGGCAGGACCTGGTGGTTCTCATCTAACTAGAAGAATATGACAAAAGTGATGAGATGTCAGTTCTCAGATTAAGTTACAAAAGGATCCTGGCTTCCAACCTGCTATTCTTTCTTGCTTTTTCCCTCACTTACCCTAGGGATACTGACTCTCACATTGTAAGCTCTCCTTAGAGAGGCCACATGGCAAGGAGTCCATGTCTCTTGTGAACCTACAGTAAGGACCCTTGGTTGCCAACAGCCAAGTGAGTCAACTTGGAAGCATATGCTCCTTGCGGGAGCCTCAAGATGATTGCATTCACGACTGACAACTTAATTGCAGCTCTGTGAGAGATTCCAACCCAAAAGATGTAACTCACCTGAGTCTGGATTCCTGATCCAAAGGAACTATGAAATAATGAATATTTGTTGTTTTATGTTGCCAAGTGTGAGGGTAATTTGTTATAAAGAAATAAAACTAGCATACCCACAAAGAAGATTTAACAACTTTCAGTATTTGTTTTTAATGTGAATCTAATATATGTACTTATACAATATTTATATACATAATATGTTGCCTTTTAAAGACCCACAGGGCATTCACAAAACTCTATCTAATAGTTCCTAAGAAAACTCAATAAATTCCACAAAGAACTAGTACTGATAAAATCTTCTGATCAAATGGGGAAAGACACCTTGGTAATATTTTCAGAACAATTTTTTTTTAACTCTGAGACAAAAGGATATTAAAATCAGAATTACACAATTTATATTTTAAAAAAGCAAGAATTGATGGCAGAAGCATATATCACACTCTACAGTATGATCACAGTGGTCGGGGGAATATATAACTGTAAATATTGGTGTTAATTTATAAGTTTTTCACGTAAGAATAAAAGTTGGAGTTTCCAATTCAAGAAACTGGATGGAGCGAACAAACCATTTAGCCAATAAATAGTCTACTTAAGAAAAAGGGTAGAAAATAAATTTTAAAAAAACAGAATGGGAAAAGAATGAATTTAGAGAAAATAAAAAATAAATGCTAACAGGTTACTTTGCACAAGTCTACATATTTGAACCATTATTAAAATGGATATATTTTTAGGAAAATATGAATCATGAAAATATACTTCCAGAGAAAAGAACAAATCTAAATAAGCTAATTATCACTAAAAAATGAAAGTGCATTGATGCACACCTGTAATTCCAGATACTCGTGAAGCTGAGGCAGGAGGACTCCGAGTTCAAGGCTCTTGTGCCAGCCTGTCTCAAAATAAAATGTAAAAGGGCCAGGATGTAGCTCAGTGGTAGTACAGTTGCCTAGCATGTGCAAGCCCTTGGGTTCAATCCCCAGCACGACGCACATGCACATTAATGATTGAAAAGCTACCCTTTCCCCTCAAAATTTATTTGTCCAAGAAGTGTTCAGTGTTCACTTTTTCACCACTATTATTTGGCAGTGTTATAGGGGGAGTAGCTGATGAGTTTAGCAAAGATAAAGACAAGGTCTTCTGTGAGAAAAGAAGAGAGTCACACACCTACTAGGCTTTTGGAAGTTCTGGAGGCCACCCATTTCACAACTAAGAATACTGTCCTGGCCCACATACCAGGTGATAGCTGGCAATTTTGAGTGGAGCCAGCAACAGAAAGGAGCTCTGTCAGAGGCTGTGGTGCAGGTAGCCTGCCACATGACCTGTACATTTCAGAAGACCCTATGGAGTTGTAAAATGGTCAGTGTGTTCATGGCAAGCTCTAGAGGAAGAATCACAATGTTGAACCTAGTATCCTGGAGCAAGGACAAGACTTCTGTAGCATAGAATTACATGACTTTTAAAAAAATAGCTTCTGACAAGGTACTGGGATAGAACATTCAACCATGTAACACCCAAGTTCAGAACTGCTGAAATCTGTAAGTCATAAACTGAAGTCAGTGCACAAGTGATCCAGTCCAACACAGAAGTACCGCATGCAGGATAATCATGAGCAAGACCAAAGGGCACATGTAAGCTCATGAGCAGACCCCCATGTTATCCTTCAGCTTATACCTAGTCCTATGTGCAACACACACATATACAATACAACTATGTACAGCCACGTGTAAGGGGTGAATAGAACCTGAGTTTTGAGATAATGAATAAACAAGATTCAAGCCAAAAGTGAATGGGAGCTACATTACCTCCTTATTCCAAGGTGCCCTTGAAAGAGAAGAGGGAAAATCTTTGAGAGTGGCAGAACTTCAGGCAAAGGTCGTCCACTTTGCATGGAAGAAGTAGCTTGTGGTAATACATATGGATTCATGGGCAATGATAAGTGTCCTGGAGCACTGGCCAGGGATGCAGAAGAGTGAGATATATGTAAAAGAGAAGTTTTGGGGTACAGACACATGGATGGGTCTGTGAGAGCAGGCAGGAGGTGTAAAGATCTGTGTGTTAGAGGTGCTCACCAGGAAGCACCTATCATGGAAGAAGCATTAAATGATCAAATAAACAAATGACTTGAGTCAATTTCCCATACTAGCCCTCCCAGCACTATGGCCTGTCAATGCAGTGACCAAGGAGGCAGAGATGGAGGTTAGACGCGGACTTGGCAACAGGAACTCTCATCAACCAAGGTTGATCTAACAAGCTGTTGTCTTTGAATGTCCAACTTGCCATCGACAAATGTTAATTCTGAGCCTCCAATGTGACAACCAGTCATTAGATGGGAAGTTGATTACAATGGTTTTTTGTTTTGTTTTGTTTTGTCATAGGAACTGATAACTATTCCAGATGTAGGACTTAAGGAATACCTGGTCTATAGACATGGAATTTGGGCCTGCTTTGTAGTCTTTTATTTTTCTTCACATTCTTTCTCCAATATCAACCCATTCTCTGGTCAGGTAGTTTTTTTATTTGTTTTTATTTTATTTTTTATCTTAATCTTAATCCTGATCCCCCAATCCAGAATGAGGCATTATTATGACATGTTGGGTTTCCACTTCCAAATTAATATTGGAATAAGACTGATGCTGTCATAAAGCTTACAGGCAGCTCAATTCTGTTTGGGTTATAAAAGATATATCTTCCTTACACGTATCCTAAAATTTTCTGAAAGTCAGCCCAATGCAACAACTAGAATCTTTTTTTCCCAGCCTTCTTCTATGAAACAAGATTCTTCCCCCAGTCTTGCAAATTCACTCATCAGAATTTACACCCCTTGCTCACATGGAGAACTTTATTCCTTATCTCACAGGAGCTAACCTCCTAGTAAATATTGCCACTCATTTTTAAGCTCATAAAACAAAAGTTCATTTGCTTCAGCTCTAATCATTGTTTTTCTTTTTTGCTCTATATTTGATCCATAGAGATATTTACTTGTTCCTGAGATTACCAGTCTTTTGGTATTTTAGTATTTTATTGAGCATTGCTAAGTTACAGAGTTATTATGACTGGAAGTCTTTTAAAGGTGGCTGTGTGTGTGTGTGTGTGTGTGTGTGTGTGTGGTGCTGAGTATTAAACCCAGGGCCTCCTGCATACTAAGCATGCACTCTAAACCTGAGCTACATCCCACAAAAGGTGGCATTTCATATATTATTTAAAAAATGTTTTGGGGTAACTAAAAGAGCACTTGGAAAAAAATTAATTGAATGCCTACCTCAAATCTTCTACTAAAACAAGTTCTCAATAAAGATTTAAACATCAAAATGAAGCCACTGAAATATTAGGGAAAAAAACTAGGGTAGAGGCTTTTCAAACATAAAAGTGCTAAATATAAAGGAAAAATATTGATAAACTTTGACTACATTTAAATTAAGAACCTCTGTTCATTAAAAGATACCATTAAGAGAGTGAAATGGCACACTTAAGAGTAGGAGAATGTAATACACATATCCACAAAAGGACTTATGTCCTAAGATATATATTTTTAAAACTATAGATCAATAAAGAGAAACAAACAAAAAAGTCTCAAAAACCTAATTTTTTAAAAAAGTAGACAAGAAATTGGAACAGGCACTTTATAGAATGTATCCAAGAATCTAAGAAGCATATGAAAAGGGGCTAATAAGATTTGTCATCAGGGAAATACAAGATAAAATTACAGTGAGAAGCCACCACACACTCACTAGAACATGGAGCTATGGATTGCTAAGAACTGGTGGTACAAGCTTATAATCCTAGCTAATCAGGAGGCTGAGGCAGGAAGATCCAAGGTTGAGGCCAGCCTGGGCAAGTTAGCAAGACTCTTATCTCAAAATAAAAATTAGAAAAAGGGCTGGGGACGTAGCTCAGTGGTAGAGAGCACTTGCTTAGCAATCCCAAACCCCTGGGTTCTATCCCCAGTACCTGCCCCAATAGCCCCCCACAAAAAGATAGTGGGAGTGTAAAATGATAAAATCACTTTAGAAAATTGGTAATTGCTACTAAAGCTAACCATAGCTCTATCAAAGGTCATTTAGATTAAGTCATAGGCCCACCTAAAGTCACATAGAAAGTGGACAAAATCGTGTCTGTCTTGTGTCAGAGCCTTTGTCCTTCATTGTTACCCAGCTCTTCTGCTCGTCCAGGTCTTCTACAAACACACCCATGCCATAAATGAACATTATGCCTTTCTCTAGTTCAATGTGATTTGCCTTTATTTAAAGTGGAAGACCTTAATGTAGCTTACCCCTTGTTCACTGTTGGGATTGACTGAACCTTAACAGAAGCCTAGAACTGAAATCCTAAATCAGAACCAGGAGAAGCATCAAATAAACTCTTAGTTACTGTTATTTTCTGATTTCAAGTTCAATAAAATCATTCCCCAAATACATCAGAATTACTTTAAAAATCAGTTTGCCTTCCTAATGTTTCTCTTGGTTGAAATCTTCAATGTTCAGAAGGCCCCACTTTCTGACTATAATCAAAGTTCAGGGCCATGATCTGGTTTGATCTGTATTGATTTTGTTTCTGATGTCATCTGTCTATCATCTTTGAGCCCTGCCAAACATCATGTTTGTGCATCTACTAAACCTGCTGCTATTTCATTACTTAAGGATCTCATCTGAAATGTTTACCTGAGATTCACCACAGGTTTTTTCTGTAGAAAATGCTTTTCATTCTTGATGCTTGCCAGGATCTAGTAAAACTGTAACACTAGACTAAAATTTATAATACTTGTGGTTAAGATGTTTTAGAGCCTTTCCCAATTGTCTTTTGGGGAATGCTAAGCTGCTGCTTACTCTGCCAGTCCATGGGCAACCCATCATGTGGAAGCACCAAAGCTGGCCATCTAAATATTTCTGTGATTGTTAATATTGCTACATTGATCTGCTGAGTTAATAGATCTTGCTAATATGCTGTAGGAGCCTAAAAGGCATGCGTGGAATGCTTCATTAAAAAGTAGCAGCTTGGAAATCATAGAAGTTTAATTTGTGTTATTTAATAATAATACTCATCCTGGAGGTCCCTCAACTAATTAGGAATCCTTTTCAAAACACTGGAACATTTTAGGCAGTACCTAAGAGAGAGAGAAAAAAAGGACTCAAATTTCAGTGAAAAGGCTGAATATTTCAAACAGTTTGTTAGAACAAAGTGAAACAAAGAAATCTCCCCAGATGTCAACCTTTTCCCCAGAGATCAAGAGGCTTGAGCATGGACAGGAGCAAGGAGGAGTGTACTTCTGAGCTCTGAATCTGCAGGAGAGCTTTTTCTTGATTGATTAAAGAAGCAAGAAAGGATATGAATTAAAGCAATCTGGCCAAATGAGAGAACAGGTTAGTAATGACTTTTTCCTCCTCCTCAAAAAAAAATTTATGAGGAATCTACGCATATGGGAATGTGCAAAGTTTTCATTTCAGACTCTGAAAGTGTCAAGAGTTCTTCCATGTGAACAATGAAGACTTAGCATCCTCAAACAGAAGTTAAATTGTATCCAGATAAGTGGCAAATAATTTTAAGTACTTAATAATCTGCATATGATATGTACAGTATGTATATGACAGATTGCTTTATTTTAAAATTATGACCCAGTTTCATTGGTTTCTTTTCTAATTAAAAAAAAAATTGTCCTGAGGCTGAAGTTTCTTGCATTTTCCTATTTCTCTGCCTTACTTCAGGGTCCTGCTTTTTGTCTCTAAAACTGGGCATAAGGGTTCACAATAATAAAATGCTAAGTCAGGGGCTGTAGAATGGAACTGGACAGAAAAGTCTGAGAGACACTTGATATCAGATCCAGAGGTAAAACAGCAGCAGCCAGGGCCACCCCAGGACCCCTCTCTCTCTACTTTTGTCCACTTTGGAGAAGAAATTTCCACCTGGACCATTCTTGGTATTAGTACTCAGTCATCAGTACTGAATAATAGATGTTAGATCTGTTTTCTGATCTAGGTGGGAAAGGAGAGAAGGGTTTTTCTCAGAACCATCACTGTGCTCATGTTAATTCCATTTTCTCTTCGTCCTCATAGTCAGAATTTGTTTCTAGCCTTTCATAACTGAAAAATTTTCTGAAGTAACATTCTCATAACTCTTTGGAATTCTGTTTGGCCCCAAAGGTAATTTGGTCACCTCATTTTACAGATAAGCAGAATAATGAATGCCAACAATTCATAAGAATCACCAGGATAATTGTTAAAAAAAACACAAACCTGAGTTTCTACCTCTGACCTACTGAATTAGAATCCATGGGAGAGATATAAACATCTTTATTTTTAAAAGAACTCTATGTGATATTTTGATTAGATAATTTTAAGATACACTGTAGAAGGTCATAACATTTCTGGTTTCACATATGGTGACTATGTTAGCTTTTCATTATTGGGACAAAATACCTGAGAAAAACAACTTAGAGGAGGAAAGGTTTATGTTGGGTCATAGTTTCAGAAGTTTAATTCCTGTTTGGCTGGCTCCATTGCTCTACGCTTGAGGTGAGACAGAACATCATGGTAGAAGGGTGTATCTGAGGAAGGATGTTCATTTCAAGGCAGCTGAGGCGCAGAAAAAGAAAGAACAAGAAAAGGGCTGGGGACAAGATAGACCCTTAGAGATCACACCTCCAACAGCTCACTTCCTCCAACTATGCCCCAACTCCTAGAGTTCCACCACCATGCAATAACGTCATCAACCTATCAAAGGATGAACCCACTGGTGAGGTTAAAGCCCTCATGATCCAATCACTTTCCAAAAGCCCACCTCAGAACATTGCTGCATTTATTCAACACAGGAACTTTTAGGGGACATTTCAGATACAAATCTTAATAGTGACCACATGGTTTATTGTCCACAAAAGACATTTTAAAAGTCAAAGCAGGGGTATTCATAATTCATGGGTCCACTGTCAAACACGGAGACAATTCTGGACAATCAGGACATAATGGTGAATGTAATTAATAGATCATTATTTGTCTCCCCACTTACATCCTTTATTCATTTTTGTAATAGCTTTGAGATAAAAATTACATTATGCAGTTCACCCTCTTAAAATGTCCAATTCAATGTTTTTACTATATTCACAGTGTTGCAACATCAACAAATCAATCTCAGAACATTTTTATCATCCCCCAAAGAAAACCCTGTACCCTTTAGCAGTCGCCCAAGCTCCCCAACCCCACAAGCTCTATGCATCCACTCCTCTATTTTTTGATTCTATGGATTTGCCTGTTCTTGAAATTTTCTATAAAGGAAATTATTCAGTAAGTTGGCTTTTATACCGGACTTCCTTCATTTTGCATGTTTTCCAAGTTCAGCCATGTGGTAGCATGTGCCAGTACTTCATTTCTTTTTATTGACAGGTAGTATTCTGTTATAAGGATATATCACATTTTTGTCTATTATAAATTTCTGGACATCTGGGTTGTTTTGACCTTTTGGTTATCATGAGTAATGCTGCTATGTACATTTGTGTAAAAGTTTTAGTGTAGACATATGTTTTCGTTCTCTTTTGGATATGTATCTATTTACCCACCTCCCTTTGTGGGTAATGCACTTACCATGGAAGATGAATAGTTTTCACAAGCCACATAGAAGAGCAAGAAATCAGTAAGAAGAACCTGAAAGGTGGAACCATTATGTTACTTAGATTCAGTGAAATAGCTATTTTTGTTTTTAAAATACATTTATGCCCTTTCTAGCAATGACCCAAATACTTGTTCAGAAATTAGACTTGTTGAGAAAAAGACATATGTAGGGAAGGAATCAACCTTAAGAATCAGCAGAAATCCCTGCTGGGCTACCAAGGGCCCCTGCTTCAGAGCTTAAAGTCATTTATCTAAGAACAGATGGACTAATACATCAAAGATAAAATAACACTTACAAAATGCCCCTGGGTCTTTGTTCTCTGAGCAAATATGTACACTCTGTGCCTTGAATAAAAAGTTTTAATTTCTAGTGTTAATAGTTAACTCACTGATGACTTCTTTAATTTTGTCTTTTTTTTTTTTTTTTTTTTAATGCATGACACAGGCAGGCTAAGGTTTCAGGAAATGCATTTAACCTTATAAAGACCTACCCATAGGTGTAATGGTCTTATGTGAGGAGATACATAGTAAAGGTAGCCGTGTTAAAGTAAAATCAATATCTACAGAGGAGAAAATTAGAAAGGAAACCACTGATTTTCTTTCCCTTTCTTTTTTTCTTGTCACTAGACTGTGCAAGTTTGGAACTCTTAGGAATCATTACATTATAGAAGTCTCTAGGTTTCCATTCTAATGGGTTCCAGGTTTTTCTGTTATGGGAATGAAACTAGCAGACTTAGTAAATCCTTATTTATTTGTCCCAAAGGCCAAGCAGTATTCTTTCTTCTCTGGTGCTGGTTTCTATTCATTCACTGCCTCTTCTCAGGTCCTTTTGCTGCCCATCATTAATCTTTCAAGCTACAGCTGGGTGGGTTCAGAATAAAACCATCAGAGGAACTGAAAAATGAAATATTTACCTGCACCAATGGAGGAAAAGGCCTATCAACCTTATCCTTTTAATGCAGTTGCATTTTTATTTTATTTTATTTTATTTTATTTTATTCGCTTTCTATATAGAAGACACAATACTTATATATATACACACACACATATTCACTATATATATGTATACATATATATTTATAAAACTATCCTCATTTGTAATGAGGTGTAATATATAGAGTTCAGCTAGTTACCATGGAGACACTGGTCCTCTGTTTCTTATCGCAGAGCTACACTATCGTCTGGTGTCAGCCAAGGAGGGATGACAAAGGCCTCCCCAAGAGCCTAGCTCTGCAATTACTGAGCAATCAGGCGCCTCTTTTAATAGAGCATATCCAGGTACACATGGCCTCTCACTCAGTGCTGTCTTCTTCCTTTTTAAACTTATACATAGCAGAATGCAGTTACTAAGGATACATACACTGAGGATACCTGTCTCGCTCTTTTGAATGGCCTGTTTATTCAGGATTTCAATGATCTCTTTAATTTATATTATACAACTCATTAGCTATCATCCTCTTTATTTTTAGATCTCCCATTTTTTAAAACTTTAAGAAGAGTTTTCTTCTGAGGAAATGTAAGGATCTTCCTTTTATACATTTATCTGTTCTCATGGTTTGTCATTAACTGATGATGTAAAGAAGTGGATAAATGAAAATCACAGTCTCTAAATTTCCTTAGTCCTAAGAGTTTCCTGATTTCTTTAACCAAGTCACTAAATCTATCAACAGAGAGAGAATTTCCCTTCTGGTAGTGATATAAACAAGAATCTGAACAAAATTGCATAATAGAAGAAACAAAAAGCCTAATTTTTCTTTAAGGATTTTTATTTTAATTGAGGGCTGACTTTACTGTTCCCCAGATTTTGTTGGATGTTCAGACTGAGACATTTTAAAATTCACCTAGAAATTCATCATGAATTAAGGTGTGGACTGAGGCAATCAAATTAGCCTGGATTCATAACTATAGATAGGTTTCTTACAGAAACAGCTAAGTTTTGTCCTGTGCAATATCTATAATGTTATGAAATATATAGCCATCTTTGCTTTAGCTCATAAGTTCTAGAACTTCACTAAAATGCCCTTATCCCCAAAGCAGAAGGAATTTTAGGTGTTTAAAAAGCACAGTTATGGTTGGAATTGGGAGAGATGGAAATAGCAAGATACCAACAAAGGATATGGCATGATCACTCCTCTGAATAAACTGAAAATCCAACTGGGGATTTTAAACTTATGTAGTAGGTTCAATAATGTGAATAGCAAAAAGTATAAAAAAGCATAAGTGCTGTTGGGGGTGGGTATCAAACAAGACAGAGTTACTGCTATGATTTGAACGTGTTCCCCAAAGTTCACACACTGCAAACTCAATTCCAATGCAGCAATGTTGAGAGATGAGTTCTTCAAGAGGGGATTAGGTTCCTTCTAATGTAAAGGTCAGTACTGTGTTCCTGGCCGTGGGTTAGTTATGGCTGGAGTGAGTTCCTCATCAAAGGATGAGTTCAACTCCTTCCCTTCTTTCTCTCCCTCTTTGCCAGCCTTCCCCTCCTCCTCTCTTGCCCTTCTACCCCAGGATGGCCAATCATGAAAGCTCTCATCAGATGCTGTCCCTCAATCTTGGACTTTGCAGCCTCCAGAACCACAAGTCAAATAAACTTGTGTTGTTTTTAAATAACCTAGGCTATGGTATTATTATAGCAGCACAAAACAGGCTAAGATGGTTAATAAGAGGTAAAATTAGTGTTGAATAGATGGAGAAGAGAAAAGGAAAAAGCAGTGTAGGCAAGGAAGATAGCAGGAGCTAAAACAGTAGTGGAAATGATCATGGTATTCTCAGAGGACAGTGATAATGTGAGCATTACTGAAGCAAATCATTCTTGAATTTCAAGGAAACTTCTAGAATCAGTTCAGCTGCTGACATTTGTTTCCTCCTCTCAGACCAAACCCCCAAAGTATTTTCCTTCTGTTTTTACTAGAGAAAGAAAGAGAAAGGAGGGGAAAGAAAGAGAGAGGGAGAGAGAGAGAAAAGAGATGAAAGAAAGAGCAAGGGAAAAGAGAGAAAGAAGGAAGAGAGAGGAGGAAGAGGAAGGGAAGGAAGAAGGTCGAGAAGAAGATGGCATAGGAAGAAGGAAGCAGGGAGAACAATTACATTCAAAATGACAGGAAAGAAATGAAAAGCAGAGGTTGCCTATCTTTTTTGCAGGTGGAGAACAAAGAGGATTTTTGCAGGCAGAGTGTAGACACATTCTGTGCTACATGATCCCTGTATGTCAGGAATGTCATTAATTAGAAGAAACGAATGCCTGGAGATTTGCCAAATGCAGCTCAGAAGATCAAGGGCTATGTACTCATATGTTTTCACCTATGCTCTGGAATCCTTGGTAGAGCACAGTATAGGCTTTGTCAGGACCTTGACAGGAGGCTGATTAATACTAGGTTTTTAAATAGATAGCGGACTTCTGGCATTTTTGTTACCAAAAGTTGGTTCATAAATATACAGTGTCTCTGAGTTGGACACTAGGGAAAATATATTTGATCAGTGGTATGAGCTGGGGGTGGGAAGCCAGTGTAAAAGTTTATTGGGGCTATTGAAAAAGTATGCAATAAAGGTTTACTGGGAGGTGGCTGGAGAGAATGAAGATCATCATGATAACACAAGAGTAAGCACTCCAATAAACACTATTCCAGGTGCCCAGCTCTGTGTTAAACACTTCATGTGCCTGGTCTTACCTGATCATACCAGATAAACAATAGAACCACCATACATTATAGAAGAAACTGAGGTTTAAGAGAAGTTAAGTTACCTGCCTAAATTCACAGGATCAGTGGCACCTGATGGAACACAGTGACTCAAATCTATTACTACAAAGGCAAAATTGACTCCAGTATGTGCAATTACTGTAATATCTATTTCTTCAGCATTTTTCTTTCTTCTATTTCCTCTGATAAGATTATGAAAAGTCATAAGGGAAATAAACTAGTTATTCTCTGTAAATTTTGTCAAGGAAGGGAATAAAAATTGGAGAGGATGTTTCTGAATAAAGAGGAAGAATGGCCGTACAGTACTCACAGGGAAAGACTTGAGGAAAAGGTAATAAAACAGGCAAGATAATCCTGTTCTTTAAAATGTTTTATTTCTTTATCTTGAAAGGATGCACGTGAAATAAAAAGAAAAAAAAACACAGAAGAATAGGAAAAAAAGAGAAAAATTTATAAATAAAGAGATTCGAGTGTTTCTTCATTCACTGACCACTTTGGGATGATAAGATTATAATACTCAGTGAGCTTTGCTTACACTCATGTCCTGGTCCCGTCTTCCCTTGAATGTGCTACACTGTCTCCAGTCCTAGGGACTTCACACTGCTGAGGTCCTCCACCTGGAATTCATGGCTGGCTTCTCAACTCTTGTCTTAATTCTGATGTCTGTTTTTTAGTCTGATGTTTCCTGACAACCTATGTAAAATGTTTCTGCTCCTCTGCCCACAACCCACCCCATACTTCATCTAAACATTCTGCTTTTTTCTCTCTTCACAGCACTCATTACTTTCTGAAGGTTTTTTTGTTTTGCTTTGTTTTGTTTGTCCTGGGGATTGAAGCCAGGGGCGTTCTATCACTAAACTGTATCCCAGCCCATTTAAAATTTTATTTTGAGACAGGGTCTTACTTAGTTGCCCGAGCTGGCCTGAAACGTATAATCCTCCTGCCTCAGTCTCCCAAGTAGCTTGAATTATAGACATGCACCAAGTGTCCAACTTGTTTTTTTTTTAATGTTTGATTTTATGTATTTTTATTCATGTATTTAATTTATATATATCAGTTTATTCATATGAATATACAGTTTTATTCATTATCATATCTCTAGTACTTAAAGGAATAATTGATACATAGTAAGCACTTAGTAAATATTATTGAATAAATGAATGGGAACAGGGCAATCTTAAAGCTGACACATTTGATAATACTTCACAATTCAGAAAGTACTTGCATACATCCAATTATCAATATCCCACTGTGGTTTATCTGCATATCAACTGTTCATATGAAAACATTTGAAAAACAGAGAATTTTATTTGCTATCAAGAGTCTTTCTTGAGGCTGGAGATGTAGCTCAGTGGTAGAACACCTTGCCTAGCATGAGCAAGGCCTTGGGATTGATCCCCAACTCCCCACTGGCCAAAAAAGAAGTATTTTTTGCATGAAGCCCCTCAGCTCATTTTAAATTTTTTGTATAGTTGTGTGCACACTTATAGTCCAAACCCCTTTCAGGGAGGACTCTTCAGAATGAAAAATAGCAGCAAAATGCAAGTTATTTCCATGAAATTTGAAGTTTTTATTGTCATTTTCAATAGACAAGTTCCTGTTTTTATTTTCCAGAAATGTCCCTGTAAACACTTGAGGTTTTTTTACTTCTTTTCTGACTAGTACAAGTTATACTGCCCTAAACAGCTAGATAAAAGAACCCCATAGTTATCAAATGAAAAACAGCTTGTCAAAGTAGGTAACTTTTTATGTATAATCCAGAGTGAGTTTTGAATTTTCAGGGAATTTGAGGAGAGAATGATACCCAGGGTTGAGAATCCAACCTCACCCTCTTCCACATTCAGGTTTTCTGTGCTGATTTATCCAGGAATTAGGAACATGACCCTCATGAGTTTTATCTCATTCTAGTTTCACTATCCTGATGTTCTGCTACAGTATTAGCAGACTGAATGTATCTCTCTTCCCCGACTCAATCTACTATGGCAGGGCCTGGCATGAATCGAGATATCTGAATTTGGTAGGAGACAGGTAGCACACTATTAACTCTAAACTGAGGAGTAATTACGTTCCAAAAGCACTGAATTGCTGTCCACTGTTGATTTTTGTTGTTGTTATCATTTGCAGAATGAGGCTTAGGTAACAAACATCACGAAGAAAATCCTATGTCAGATTTGAGGAAGAGATCTTAGTTCCTTCCAATATCTCTAATGGGAGTCTTGAATTTTTTTCTTTCTTTTTTTTCCCCTCTGAACTGATGACTTGAGATTTTTCCTACTGAGTCTTTCTTGTTCAACAAGAGACAGAATAGAGTTCTCATTGATCTTCATCTAGATTTCTGCTCTCATTTCATCAAGGACTTCTGTTTCATTTTTAGAACATTACGCATTGTTTCAAACTTGCCTTATAAGAAGTGAAAACAGGGGGCTGGGGTTATGGCGCAGTGGTAGCGTGCTCGCCTAGCACGCCGGAGGCACTGGGTTCGATCCTCAGCACCACATAAAAATAAAATAAAGCTATTAAAAAAAAAAAAAAAGAAGTGAAAACAGGTCATCCATTTCCTTGGACCTCTCTGGTGGAAAAGACAGTCGCCTCTCCAGTCACAAGAGATCTTCCTAACTGGTTGCAAATTGCGAATCATTCTCTTCTTATGGTGTTATTATGCAAATGTGCCATTATGTATTCATCAATTGATAATTTTAATATTTAAACAGCATGTTTATCTTGGAACCATTTCTAGCAATTTCACCTTTAAAACTTGAAGTATGGTTCATTTGTCTGGAAAGGGGGTAAAATACAATGTTCAATGCATCATATGAAATTCTTATAGGGAAGGCTTTTGGTTTTTTTTCGCCAAGCTGGAGCAGGTACAAGGTGATAAGAGAAAGCTGATCGGATTAGTACAGAGGGCAGTATTTAGTGAACTGCACATGTAGTAGTAAGGAGACTATTAATAAACTCAATAATTGTATCAGGAAATTGCAACAGAATATAGAATATAGTGTAAGAATACATCCTTGTAAAGCTATGCAAAGCCTTTGAGATTACCCAAATGTAAATGAAATCCCCTCCCTGTCCTTAGGAGTAACTAAAGTTAACAAATTCTGGCTTTTATTCCTTCCCCCACCTTTTTAAAAATTTTCTTTTCTTTTTTTTTTAACAAAGCAGATTTTTTAAAATATTAAAAATAAAAACAAATAGTAATAGAAAATCAACAAGATACAGCAGCATCCAAGAGGTACAAATATTAGCTGGACATGGTAAGTAAAATGAATAAAGAGCCAAATACTGGTTCTTTATCTTCCAATATATTTTATCTCCATTTTGTAAGTGTGCATTCAAGAAATTATCATTATATATTAATGACTTACTTTTCAACTCTATTAATTTTTTTCATTAAAATAGTAGTGCAGAACTGAGTGCATTGACTCAAGCCTGTAATCCCAGCTACTTGGGAGGCTGAGGCAGGAGAATCACAAGTTTGAAGCCAGCGTGGGTAACTAAGGAGAATTTACCTTAAAAAAATTTTCTTTAAATGGACTGGGAGTGTAGCTCAAGGGTTGAGCTCTTAGCTAGCATGCTTAATGTCCAATAATACATGCACCCACATAGTAATAACTTGGGAAAGTTATACATTTATTCCACTGATAAAGATACATGTTTTTTAAAATTTTTAGCAAATTTCTTTTAGATTGCCTTTAGAATTGTTTTAAGAAGTTATAGAACAAAATTTGTCTCATTACCTTTTTTTTTCCTAGTACTAGGGATTGAACCCAGGGGTGCTCTACCACAGATCTCCATTCTAGCCTTTTTTTATTTTGAGATAAGATCATGCTAAGGTGCTAAGGCTGACCTTGAACTTTTGATCCTCCTGCCTCAGCCTCCTGAGTCACTGGGATTATGGGTACACACCACCATGCCTGACTTGTCTTATTACTTTTTAAATCTATCTCTTTGGCTTGTTTATTTATTCTTTAAAATCCTCCTGTCTTGTTCACTCAACTTATTTCCAAATGACTTGGGTGATTTTAAAAATAAAGATACCCTCAACTCAAATACTCAGAAAATTAGTATGTGTCCATCCTCGGGACCTTACAACATCTTTTACCTGCACACTCTCCTTTTCATTCTTACAGCCAAGCCTCCAGTCCAAGCCATCACATCCCTTTCACAGGATCTCCCTTTAAACGAGTGTCTCTCTGATGATCAATTGGATTCAGTACTGCCAGGATCTCCTTCTCAAAGTGTAGCTCCTGTCTTTCTTTCTTCTTGCTGAAAAACCTTTGGTGATCCAATACAACAGGAAAGATTCTCCACTCTCATCTTCTAACATTTATATGCAGCGCTTCCTTTGTGCCAGGCTTTGTTCTAGATGCATTATATAGATTCTTCCTCTTACCAATGCTGTGGGGGTAGATACAGATGCTATCCCTGTTCTATAGAAGAGAGAACCGAGACAGGGTATAAACCACTGGTCAAAGCACACAGGATGTTTCATTGTTATAATCAGGACACACACTCTGGCTTCAGAGTTCTATCTCCTTGTCTTTTTTCCCACCTCATCTACAGCTCACCATTTTCTCATAGAACCCAGTGTTTTTGTACTTTGTTTTGCCTACAATTTTCGCTCTGCCTGCCAAACCCTCTTCCCATATTTTCCTACCCAGATACATCAAGATCTGTCTGGATAGCCAGGTGTGGTGGCTCAGGCCTGTAATCCCAGAACTTAGGGAGGCTGAGACAGGAGAATCGCGAGTTCAAAGCCAGCCTCAGCAATGGCGAGGCGCTAAGCAACTCAGTGAGACCCTGTCTCTACATAAAACACAAAATAGGGCTGGGGATGTGGCTCAGTGGTCGAGTGCCCCTGAGTTCAATCCCTGGTACCAATATAAATAAAAATAAATAAATAAAAAAGATCCGTCTGGAATACTTTTCCATGAAGCACAAATTCCTTATCTATTCCACTGTACACGTCTATTATAACATTGTATTTAATATTATATTGATTTGTGTGTATATTCCTGAACAGTAGCTCTTGTAAGAGTGGAGTGCTTTCTTACATTTCACTTTCTCCTTTCTTTACCAACACAAGGTAGATTGGCAGGCAATTGCTAAAACTGAAAAATAAATGAACTACTGATGGGTAAAATCATGATTTTAACAAATATATATACTGTAAGCACTCAATACATTTTAATTGATATAAGAAGATGAGTATGTTCAAAAGACTGTACCACAGGCTTTGCAGATAATTCCAGAACTATTTTGGATGGTATATAGCATTCCAACAGAGTTGCTTTGAAAATGATAACAGATTTTAATGAATTTAACTATTGTTTACTGAGTACATACTACATGCTAAGTATAAGATAGATAAAAATACAAATATAAAAGTTTTAGAGTATTTAATGAAAAACAGTCATCTAGTCCTCTCATATTTTTAAGGGGAAAAGTCTAAATCGGAAGTCTGCTTGGGAGTTCTCCTGTGGCATCAATCTGTAAAAACATACGAAGTAGGTATAGGTCTCCCTTCAGAGGGGACAATTAGGAGGGACCAAAAGAAAAAGTAGTGAGCTGTAATTTATATACATCTAGGGATTTGTGTGAAAAAGAGTTTCACACTTCAGATAATTTAGCGTGTAATAAATAACTCCTACATATGAAATTTGTGGGAACTTGAAATTCCTGAAGAGAAGATGCTACATTAGTTCAAAGTATAAATGGAGATGACAGCTTTCCCTGCCATCAAAAATGCAGCTTTCATGGATCTATTAAGGGGTATATTTGAAACTGTGTCTAGATCTCTGCATGATAATATCCTTAAAAGAGTGTTTAGGTTTTTCAGAATTGCAGATATGTCTTTTTTTTTTTTTTTTTTCTTCAGTAATGGGGATTGAATCCAGGAGTGTTCTACCACTGAGCTACCTCCCCAGTCATTTTAATGTTTTTAAATTTTGAGTCAAGGTCTTGCTATGTTGCTGAGGGTCTTGCCAACTGCTGAGGACAACTTCAAATTTGTGATCCTCCTGCCTCAGACTCCCAACTCTCTAGGGTGACAGGTGTGTGTCACTGTGCCAGCAATTAGGTTTGGCTTATTCCCACAGCTGTCTGTCTGTATTTTGATGCACCCTCCCTCTTCTTCCTATGGAATAAACCTGAAATCAAAATGTTCCTTTTCTTTCAGTTTTTATTTAAGATATTTTCTCCGTAATTGATTATAAAGACCATTAGTATATTAGCCAATCTCTGCCAAAGTAACAATTAAATGTAATATAACACTTAACAGAGTTTTACTATAAAGCAATATAAAAACCCTATGTGTATGATTTAGGCAAATGTATATAGGCTATTTATTTCCTCTGAAGTGCCAAAGAACATTTGGGCTACACTTATTATTTGTTATTATATATTACTGTAAAAAGAAATGGTTTATAAGTCTTTTTTTTTTTTTTTTTTTTGGTACTGGGGATTGAAGTCAGGGGCACTCGACCACTGAGACACATCCCCAGCCCTATTTTGTGTTTTATGTAGAGACAGGGTCTCACTGAGTTGCTTAGCACCTCGCCCTTGCTGAGGCTGGCTTTGAACTCGCGAGTCTCCTGTCTCAGGGTTTATAAGTCTTTATAAGTAGTAGATGCCTATGCAAAACCAAGATCTTTTCCTGATGAGTGAAACCAGGAAAGATAATAGAACAACAGAAGAGCAGGTACAGCCAGGTGCACCACAGGAGGTGATGTTCACAGTTATAATGTTTGGGGATAACAACCAGAAAATCACAAGGCTAGGAGGGACTTCATTAGCTTTTTATTTTTCCTTTGGTGTGAACACATGTACACACCCATTCCAAATGAACGGAGAATATCCTTTGTCTCCTGCCTCCCAGAGTTGGAGACTCTGTCACCCTCTTTTGTCATTCACGCTGTGTTTATGTTCGGCTTTGGCCCACACCTCCTCTGTCCTGAAGATAAGGAATGGGCAACCACTCTTTCTGCAGCAAGAGCCTTTCTGTACTTAAAGATAATGTTTAATCACGCATCAGTCTTGTCTCTCTCCAGAATAAAAGCAAAGTAGAGTTGCTGATTTTTTTAGGGATCTTAGAGGATGTGGTTTAATGGTGACCCACCCCAAATTTTTACAAGCAAGGGAGGGAAGAGGAAAGAGATACAAGGATAAGGGTGCATCCGGCTGGTAGAGTGGGAAATAGAGGTTAAGAAGGAAAAATTAAAAAAAAAAAAAATAACAAAGCAGATTCATAATGGGCTTCAAAAATAAGTGAGTGAGATGCCAGGGACTGTGCAGAGTGCTTTATACAGTCACCGGCATCATCATCCTATTAGCTAATATTCACTGAATAGGTACTTTGTGTCAGGAACCATTCTTAGTGTGTTTCATTATGGACTCACAGAATCCTCAGAATATCCTAAAGATGGAATTATTCCTGCATTTCAGAAAAGGAAACTAAAACATTAGTTCATAATACTTCCATATATTTGGTGCTTCCTATAAAGCAGACGTCATTATTTCTATTTGGCAGATGAGAACACTGAGGACAACAGATGAAATAACATGCCCTGGCTGCTTAGTGACTGAACTTGGATTTAAACCCAGGCATGCAAGTTTCCTAAATACTTTTCAATTACATGTTTAACTTGATGGATAGAAAAATAATAAATAGTAATAATAATGATAAGCCACTAGGACTTGTAGAGTGCTCATTATGTGCCAAGCCTTTTCAAAGTATTAACATAGTTAATCCTCATAACAACCCTGTGAGAATGGATATGATTGTTATGTCCATTTCACAGGTGAGGAAACAGAGGCCCAGAGGGATTAATGTACCTGGAGTCATTCAGCCTCTATTTGAGGGATTAGGATTAAAATCCAGGAAGTCCAGTTCCAGAGCCCTGCTCTCACCATGACACTATACCTGCCTCTTGTAATTAAAACATATGCCAGAAGCAATTGTTTCGGACGCTGAAGACTGAGAATGGTTCTACAGGTAAATATCCCTTGGCACTCCTATGTAGCTAATATTTACTGAGCACTTACCAAGCACTTCTGGTAGACACTGTGATGTGCCACACAGATCCCCCTACAAGAATAAAGTCTTATTCCCTTAGTTAATGGGAGTGCTAAACAAATGCTGTGTTGAGTTGTCAGTTCTCAGCTGAAAGAAAAAAAAAAAAAAAAAACCCTGCCTGTGGCTCTTGAGGTCCCCAAGAGCATTCCCTAATAATCCCTGAATCCAACCCCTACATCAGAGTCTGCTTCCCTAGGAAACCAGTCTATGACCGACACCACATAATCTCATTTAATGCACACAGTGCTAGGACCTAGGTGCTTATTCTCACATGCTCCTTTTGCAAATGAAAACACTAAGGCTTAACTTGCCCAAGGACACAGAGTTGGTCAAGGATGGAGCCAGAATTTGAACTGAGATTGTCTAATTCTAGAGGGTGCACTCTTTTTTTTTTTTTTTTTTTTGGTACCAGGAATTGAACTCAGAGATACTCAACCACTGAGGCACATCCCCAGCCCCATTTTGTATTTTATTTAGAGACAGGGTCTCACTGAGTTGCTTAGCGCCTCATCTTTGCTGAGGCTGGCTTTGAACTCATGATTCTCCTGCGTCAGCCTCCCAATCTGCTGAGATTACAGATGTATGTTACCACACCCAGCTGCAACTGCACCCTTAATGTCTACGTGACCGTGTTTAGAGGAAATGACTTCAATAATTGAAGGTTAGCATTAATTCAGCATGTATTTAATCCTGAGCAACAAGAAAGACATTCTGAAGGACTCTGATCCTGAGGGAAAAGGAAAATCTAACATTTATGTTTAAAGACTAGGTGAGAATAATAGCAGCAGTTAGAATGACCTGAAATGTAAACAAGGTAGCCTTAACAATGTTTTATCTGGCCTTCCACAACTTATTTCTTGGGAAGAGAGAACTAAAATGATAGGGAAGAGGAAAATGTTAAATTAAATGTGTACCCTTGTATGCTGTATTATCTTAAATTCAAAGAGAAAAGGTTTCATTCTCTAATACAAGATGTTTATCATTTAATACATCTGTCTAGCATCTTTCCTCACATGAGGGAAGTTGAAAACATAAAATGCCAGCATATGGCTCTGACTTTAATGAGAAGTTACAGGGTATGATATCTGTCAGCAATATCCTAAGAGATACAGAGCAATGTTAAAAGATGGGCTGGGGAGAGAGGGCTGAGAGGGCACAGAGCCATAGCTTTTGCCTGAGTTATGGTACACAATCACAGATTTTATCCAATGTTGTAAATACCTAGGTGCTTTTATCTATCTTAATTTTATCACTTTTACCAGGACAGATAAATTCAAGACATAAACAAATCTCTTGACTCATATGTAGGCTTAAATTGTGTAGAATCCATTTTTTAAAATACTTCTTTTTTTTGTAGACATGGGTAATTTCCTGTATTTCCAGTGGAAGAAAAGGAAAAATGGCAACTAAAAAACCAAAAAACTTCCAGATCTTAAATTTATCCACTCATATGTCCTAGGTGCATCTTTGATTTCACTTAAAATCTAAAGTAAACCAAAAATATAGACAGAACACAAACGGGCCTGAAAAAACAAATTCGGAGAAAATGGGATACACTTAGCAAAGATTACATGCATCAGTGCACTGTACTAAATTGAACACTTTTATAAATGCCAGAGATTTTCTCTGTGAAACTGGGGAGTTTGAAAGAAAAATCAATAATGTTGGGGAAGGAAAACCCTCTTCACCCGTCTCTAATTAGGTAAGCAGAACCTGGTGGATTTCCATATTATAACTGGATCAAACTTGTGAAATTGGTTTTGATCCCAGACTCGTTGGTACATCTTCCAGAAGAAGCTCCACTCTAGACAATCAAAGGCTTTTCAACCTTGAATGATCCTGAAGCTCACTCTCTGAGTTTGTGCACATCTTACACTATGTTCAGTGTGTGTCTAATGTTGACTGCAGCAAATCTCCCTGGAATTACCCTGTAAGAGCTCCATTTATAAGAACGGGCAAAGGATCTTCAAGCTGGTTGGTTTCAAGTTCAGCTTGAGCCTTCAAAATCTATATTAGTAAGTGAAACCAGGCATAAAGAGGTACAGTTCTTCAGATCTTTCATTTTTTAATAAATCGAATAAATACTGGCCATATTGTTTATATTAGGGCATAAACCCTTCTGTAAAGTCACTGCTCATGTCTAATAATGGAGTAGGTAAAAGGTTTCTGTATTTTTCTGAATAATCAATACCAAAGCTGCTGATGCAAATTTATTTGAACTCCAGGGAACACATCCTTTGAAGTTCTGGGAAAATTTTAAATATAGTGTGCAAATCAATAAGTAGACAAAAACATCTTTGTCAATGTGTTCACTTTTATTTGGAGAGAAAATATGTTCATAAGTATAATCTTTCATTTCCTCAATGAACCTTTTCCTCAAACCACTTCTCCTACAAAAGACACTCACGACAATCGCTGATCATAAAACATGCTTTTTAACTATAATTAGAAGTGGTATAGACATACCTCTCTGAAAAAGATGACTTCTCAAGCCCTAAAGTCTATCCCTTTCCACTCCTTTGTAATGCTCTCATATTTTTTTCTTTATCCATCAAATGCATCCAACTGTGGGAGCCTGAACTAACTGAGACAGTTTGAGAGTCTCAGAAGGGATGCTCCTGGTCTAGTTTGGTGGTATATCTTATTTTAAATGGGACTCATCTTTGAAATTAAAAAGATTTTTGTTCATTACTGCCTATTTTCACAGTACACTAAGCAAAAATACAAAGCAATTTTTTTCTTACCTCCCTTTTCCCTTTCTCCCTTCCTTCTGTTTCTTCCCCTGTGGAGTTCAAATTAAAGAAAGGTGAAAATTGAAGCTGTTGTACACAAGGCGATCACAACATGCATATTTGATTTTTATGATGGATCTAAATTGCTGAATAAGGCCAGGGAACAAAGGGAGACCAGGGCTTCCTGCCCATCACCAGCAGCCACTGAATGCAGAACAAAAGATTTGGCCATTAGGGGCTCAGCAGGGAGACACATTATATAAATGACTTTGTCTTCTCTGCCCCCACCCCCCTACTGGGTGCACTGGCCAGGGATGGGTGTGTGTGTGTATTATGATTTGCTAGGGCAAGAGATAAGAAATCCCAGGAGCAGCAATGGGAATAGAAATGAACAGCCTGCTGAGACTCACAAGGGCCACGTTTTACTCACTGGACCTCTGCGGCTCTCAGTGCTGTCGTGGGAGCGCCATCTGACCACTCTCCTAAGATATTTTGTATGTTTTCAGAGTAACCTGTAGCTTTTCTTTATACCATTTTGTTTCTTCGTCAAGAATGATGAAGCAGAAGGAAAAATATCTAGAAAAAATACCAAACCTTAGTATTCCAAGGTAATTGTCAGACCTGTTTAAAGAACAAATCAACATACAATTCCTTGTAGCACTAGTTTCCTGGGAAAACACTCTATTCCTTCTTGCAGGCTCTAGCCTTTTTCTTTTGGTGAGAAAAAAGAAGATATAGCAATAACAATCCAAGCTATGACACAGTGGAGTCAACCTACTTTCAGGAGGCGCCCTGTGGTGGTGACTTGAATGGGTAGTAATGTTTTTACCTGGCTTCAAACACCAGCAATCCTGCTTCATAGGGTCAGTCTTTGCACAGAATTTGTTTTGTAGAAGGATTTTAGTGAGCTTCACAAAAGTGAATCATTTTACCATTTCTACTATTACTGAAAGGGGTAAGGAGAGAATCTCTGCAGATGTAGGTTGAAGCACAGAACCTTTAAGTACATTGCTGAAGGAGACGCAGTGAGTTGAGGGCAAGTTAAGATCGAAACTCAGGCTACTGAACACCCACTTCCATCTGGACCATCACTACCTATTTCATGGCAAGAAATATCTCCATGATAAGTTTCTATTTCAGAAATTGTACTGAGATGTTCGGACAGTCCTCTGACTCCCTAAGAGCGAAGAAAAAAGCCTCACTGTGAACCACAGTAACTGAAAGACTGTCTGTCATGTGCTGTAGAACCACAGTTGAGGGTTCTTGGAATGAATTCCAAAGAAAAATACAACATAAAGGTATATACTTCCTGAAATCACATAGCCATGACTGAATGTGTAAAGGTAGCTAAAGAAAATGCTGTAAGAAAGAACACTTATAGCCACTTGTCACATATTATCATTATTCTGTCTCAAAATGGGCAATTCACTTAAAATAAGGTAGAATCTTATGACTTATATTAAAGATGCAAGGTCATAAGGGAAAACAGGGGATGTCACTGAAGGGGAACTCTCTTCTTGAGCTACACAGACCATCAAGCTACCTCTTTACTAGTTCCTTTGGTTCTCACTTTAAGGCGGTTAAATGCCTTTTTTTTTTTTTTCTAAATTGAGTGGGGAAATTTCTCTCAATAAAGACTGCTTAATGGATTAAGGTGAGAGAGACTTACGTTTATTAATAGTTTTAAGTAACTGGATGGATAGATGGTCAAAGGGAATCCCTAACCATGCACGGCCAGAGGTAAGTGGGTGACCGTCAATATATAAATAAGCAGATGGATGTAGAGACTACTGTATGGTCATTCATTTTATAACAAGGAGTTGAATCTTCACTTTTGCCTACAAATATCCCATGGGTAACTAAAAGCAAGTTTAAAACTTAGCATCTCTGTCTTCATCTGGCATGTCTCCTTTGCTCTGAGTTATCTTGGATTCCAGGATAGTCTGATCATTAAACATCTTGTGAAGCATTACAACTACCTCCAGGCAACAGCCCTGCCTGACCAACCCTGAGATAATGATGGACAGACCACACCTGATCAAGATCACTGGGTTTGTGAGTTGTGCAAACCCTCCAGCTATGCAAACCCCCAAGCCCTGCCTGGAGTAGAAAACCTCCATGTCACTGTCAGCCCCTTGAACACTGGGCTAAGAATGTGCCCACATCCCCTTGTCTACCCAGTGTAGGTGCACTCATTAAAGTTCCTTTCCTGCTTATCACTATTATTTTTTTTTAATGTGTGTGTGTGTGTGTGTGTGTATTCTGTAGATGGACACAATATTTTTATTTTATTTATTTATTTTTTATGTGGTGCTAAGGATCAAACCCAGTGCTTTACATGTGCCAGGCAAGTGCTCTACCACTGGGCCACAACCCCAGCCCCATCATGACGTTTTTTAAATATATATATATATATATATATATATATATATATATATATATATATATATATATTAGTTTTTGATGGACCTTCATTTTATTTATTTATATGTGGTGCTGAAAATCAAACCCAGTGCCTCACACATGCTAGGCAAGTGCTCTACCACTGAACTACAACCCTAGCCCATCACTATTACTTTTTATGTTTAATTTTTTGAAGTGAGCTCGTAGACCTGATGTGTTGGGCCCCAGAGTCAGGACTCTGGCCCAGGATTCTGGTAAAAATTTCATTATTCATTTAGTTAATATTCATTAACTGCCTACTATGATTCCATGTACTGTGAATTCTGTATGAATAAGACAGACACAATCCTTGCCCCAAATAATGTAATAATCTTATGTGTGGTTGGGCATTGCCAAGAAGATATTAAATAGTGATGCAAATACCTAAGTTAACACAAAACAAAGGGTATGAAGAGAAAAAGCAATGCTCTGTGACAATGTTAACTGAGAGGACCTGCCTCATCCTTTAAAGGGGAGAGACATTTAAGCTGAGACCAGGAAGAAAAAGCTTATATTCTAATCATGCACATTTCACCTTTTGAAGTACATTTTGGGATATCCATTAAAAATAGAAGTCCAGGAAATAATGCATTTCTTCTGGTTCTTGTATATCTTTGCTTCTCCTTTACCCTACTAAAGAAGGAAACATTGTTACTTTGCTTAAAAGTAAAACAAGGGCTTGGGCTGGGGCTCACTGGTAGAGTGCTCCCTAGCAGGTGTGAGGCGCTGAGTTCAATCCTCAGCACCACATAAAAGTAAAATAAAGGTATTGTGTTCACCTAGGGCTCACACACACAACTATATGTGTGTGTGTGTGTGTATGTGTGTGTGTGTGTGTGTGTGTGTATAAAGTAAAACAAAATAGTTTGGCTGTAAGCCTTAGGTTATTAAAATTTACTTCATTGTGTATATATACCACAGTTTCTTTATCTAGGCATCTATCGAAGGGCATCTAGGTTGGTTCCACAGTTTAGCTATTGTGAATTGAGTTGCTATAAACATTGAAGTGGCTGCAGCACTGTAGTACGCTGTTTTTAAGTCTTTTGGGTGTAGACCTAGGAGTGGGATAGCAGGCTCAAATGGTGGTTCCATTCCAAGTTTTCTAAGGAATCTCCATACTGCTTTCCAGATTGGCTGAACCAATTTGCAGTTCCAACAGCAATGTATGAGCATGTCTTTTTCCCCACAACCTCGCCAACACTTATTGTTGTTTGTATTCTTGATAGTTGCCATTCTGACTGGCGTGAGATGGAATCTTAGGGTAGTTTTGATTTGCATTTCTCTGATTGCCAAAGATGTTGAACATTTTTTCATATGTCTGTTGATGGATTGTATATCTTCTTCTGTGAAGTTTGTGTTTAGCTCTTTGGCCCATTTATTGATTGGGTTGTTAGTTTTTTTGGTAAGTTTTTTGAGTTCTTTATATATCCTGGAGATTAGTGCTCTATCGGATGTATGTGTGGCAAAGATTTGTTCCCAGAATGTCGGCTCTCTGTTCACTTCATTGATTATTTCTTTTGCTGAGAAGAAGCTTTTTAGTTTGAATCCATCCCATTTGTTGAGTCTTGATTTTACTTCTTGTGCTATAGGAGTCTTGTTAAGGAAGTATGGTCCTAATCCGACATGATGAAGATTTGGGCCTATTTTTTCTTCTATTAGGACGTTGGGTCTCTGGTCTGATTCCCAGGTCCTTGATCCACTTTGAGTTGAATTTTGTGCATGGTGAGAGATAGGGGTTTAGTTTCATTTTGCTGTATATGGATTTCCAGTTTTCCCAGCACCATTTGTTGAAGAGGCTATCTTTTCTCCAGTGTACGTGTTTGGCTCCTTTATCTAGTATAAGGTACCTGTATGTAAGTGGGTTTGTCTCTGTGTCTTCTATTCTATACCATTGGTCTACATGTCTATTTTGATGCCAGTACCATGCTGTTTTTGTTACTATAGCTTTGTAGTATAACGCCCTTCGATAGCTGACTGGATAAAGAAACTGTGGTATATATATGTACACAATGGAATATTACTCAGCAATAAGAGAGAATAAAATTATGGCATTTGCAGGTAAATGGATGGAGTTGGAGAATATCATGCTAAGTGAAGTAAGCCAATCTCAGAAAACCAAATACCGAATGTACTCGTTGATAAGTGGATGCTGATCCATAATGTGGGGAAGGTCATGGGAACAATGGTGGATCTCTGTTCACAGGGGTGTAAGGGGGGAGGGGGCATGGGGACAGCAAGGGTGGTGGAATATGATGGTCATAATAACCCTAACTTTATGTATGACTGCATATATGATGTGATTCTATACAACTTACAACTAGAGAATTGATATGTTATCCTCTATCTATGTACAATGAATCAATTTTCACTGTTAACATGTAAGCCTAATTAAAACAAAAGAAGAAAAAAACAAAAAAAAACAAAAACAAAAATTTACTTCAAAGTAAAGCCGAAGTCCATGAGGTTTTAACTGTGCTGTCCAAATATGATAGCCACTAGCCACACATGGCTGTTTACATTTACATTTAAATTTATTAAAGTTAAATTCAATTTAGAATTCACTTCCTTAGCTATATAGCCACACTCCAAATGTTTAATAGCCACTATATAGAACATTCCAGCTATATGCTATTAAAAGCAATAAAATTAGACATGTAGCTCCTCCATGGCACTAGGCATCTTTCAAGTGCTCAGTGTCAAATAAGTATAGTAGACAGTGCAGACAGAACATTTCTAGCACTGCCGAAGGTGCTACTGGACAGAGCTAAGGACTATCTGGCATGCTGCCCAGTTAAGCTCCTGCCACAGGGTCTTTGCATGGTTTGCCTTTACTGTCTTCCTGGACCGATCTTGTACCACAGTCTCCAGCTACTTTACTTGTCTCTATCCTGGTCATGCCAGCCTTGTTTCTCTCAGTCCCCAGGACAAGACAACAACAACAACAACTCCTTCTTTTCTTCTTCCTCCTCCTCCTCCTCCTTTCCTCCTCTCCATCCTCTTTTCCTCCTCTTCCTCCTCCTCCTTCTCTTTCTTTTTCCAGTGCTGGGGATGGATCCCAGGGCCTCACACATAAGCATTTGTTCTACCACTGAACTACAACTACAGTCCCCAGATCTTTCTAGCATCAGGGCTTTGCAGATATTGTCACCCCTCCCTGGAAAGTTCCTCCCTCCCTTCACCAATCTTTCAAATATCAGCTCACTTCTTACTTCATTAGGAAAGCCTTTTCTGTCTAGGTCAAATCCTCCTGTTCCAAACTTATGTCTCTCTCTCTGAACATTGATTACAGTGGAAGATTTATATTTATCTGTGTCGTTTTTTTTCTTCAAGTCAGACTTCAAATTCACCTCGAGGTCCTGGAGGGCAGGAACCAGGTCTGTTTTGATCACCATTGTATTATCAAAATGAAGCAGAATGTATGGAACAAAGTAGGAATTTAACAGACATTTTGGATTGAAATATGAGTGAATGGATGCATGCTACAGAAAAAATAACCAGGGGTAAGTCAAAAGACATTTGTTGTATTGCTTGTCCCATGCGTGTCAAATACCCAAACTTCAATGTGACAGTATACCCAATGGAGGAAAATAATGTGAGAGGTATGAAGTACTTTTTCTGGTTGATAAAAAGTACTTCTTCCACAATGAAAAATAGTTATTTGAGGATGACCAAATTAAGGTATTATTATATTTTATTAATATTATAATATTAATAAAATGCATATAAAATAATAAAAAATATTTTATTAATATTATATTTTATTAATATTAAGGTACTATTTATATTATTCTGCTTATTTGAATGTCCTAGTATTTCCCCATAGTCATGTATTAATAATGTTGTAAGAATTATTTTTATTGAAAAATCAAAAATTGTTCTGCTCCAGTGCAGCAGAAAGCCAATATACCTAGGGTGGCCAGTGGTTAAAAAAAAGAGTACTTCTTCCCCTTCCTGACAGAGTTAAATTTTTGATTCTGCCTTTTGCTAATTCTGTGACCTTAAACATGGTACCACACTTCTCTGAACTCCATGGGCCAAATGGAAATAATAATAGGTCTCACTACATAAGGGGGTTGAGAAGATTAAATGAGATAATGTATATAAAATATTAAATAAACAATAGATGCATATGCCAAAATGGCCATAGATAAAGTAATATAGCCAGCTGAGCATACCCTTTGATAATTATATTGACTTTCATGTAGTACTTCAAAGTAAAGGGTTTTAGTTTTTATAAAGATTCCAAGTTTGGCTTCTGATCCTGGGTTTGCTCCCAAGATGACACTATCTTTCTTTTGAATGTGCTTGGTCTACATATTCCAGTAACTAAGATTATTTTTGAAGAACTGAATTTATTCACATATTTAACAAATACTTTTGTGTGCCTTCTGTACATCAGGCCCTGTGTTAGGGATAATGTGGTTAGCAAAACTGACATTAATGTATCTCTTTCAGCTTTAATTACCTAAATAATTTCTAGGCAAGTATCTAAGAAAAAATACAGTTGCCAACTGTCACATATTATTTGCATAATGCTACTATAATATAATAAATGATTTTTAATGGCTGCTCTTTGTAGATGTATAAAATAATTTTATAAGGATTTTTTTAAACTTCGTTTTCTTTTTTATTTTAAATGATGTGCTATTATTTTTTTATATCCTTATTTATTTTATGTGGTGCTGAGGATCGAACCGAGTGCCTCGCGTGTGCGAGGCAAGCGCTCAACCGCTGAGCCATAACCCCAGCCCCAAGGATATTTTCTTAGCATTAATGAAACTATTGAAAAATTGTGTCCCACAGTAGTCCATTAGTTGCATAAATGACAATATAGCCATACATTATGCAACTATTAAAAATGTAGTGGTGGAAGTATATTTATTGGTATAGAATGATGTTTATAATATTTAGGTAAATTGAAAAGTTTCAGAATCCATGTGTAGTAAGAACCTATTTATATAAAAATTACATAATACAAAGTCTGTATGAGCAGAAAGACTAGAAGAACATTAAATGCTATCATTTTCTACATCAGTATCTCTCAACTGTACTTCATATTAGAATCAATAGGGGCATTTAAAAAATGCAGGGACACATCTAGCTATTTTGATCTAATGGATCATATAAGGGGCCAGGGCATCAATATTTAAAGAAAGCATCACAGGTGTAATTACAACATATACCCAGAACCCTTTTTTAATGCCTGAAGTTGGTTATGGCTTCTTTTTATTCCTCCTCTTCATCCTGAGTCTTCCCTGAAAATAAGTTTCAATTTTGTCATTTCAAAGAACCAACTTTTGGCTTTGTTAATGTCCTACTTGTTCATTATTTCATGAATTTCTATTTTTTATTTTCTTCCTTCTATTGTTGTTTTCTTTTATTTTAGTCCAATTTTTTTTCTGTCTCCTTGAGATAGTTACTTACATCATTGAGTTCTAACCTTCTCCTGATTTGTAGTACATGCATCTAAAGCCAAGATTTTCTTTCTAAGCCAGTTTTAGCTGAACTTCCATGAATTTGGACATGCAGTATTTTTTCATTATAATTTTTAATGTTTAAAAATCTTCCCATTGTGATTTTTTTCCCTTGGGTGTTTTAAAATATATATATATATATATTTTAATATTTTTTTAGTTGTTGATGGATCTTTATTTTATTCATTTATTATCGTATGTGGTGCTGAGGATCGAACCCAGTGCCTCACGCACGCTAGGCAAGCGCTCTACCACTGAGCTACAGCCCCAACCCAAAGTATATTTTTAATATATAGAGTTTTCCTAATTACCTTTATGTTGTTATTTTCTAATCTGAGAATATACTATACATGATTTCAATTCTTTGAAGTTTATTGATATGCTCTTTATGAATAGAATATAGTTGTTGTGGGCTGAATATCTGTGTCTCCCAAAATTCATATGTTGAAATCTTAACCTCCTATGTAATAGAATTAGGAGTGAGATCTTTGGGAGGCAGTGAAGATATAGAGGTGGAGCCCTCATGGATGGATTGCTAGCTCCTTTTTAAAGAGACCCTGGAGTGCTCTCTATCTCTCTTTCTGTCATATCAAGATAAATGAGAAGATGGTGATCTGCAAGCTGGGAAAGAGCTCTCATCAGAACCGACCATGGTGGTACCTCGACAAACTTCATGTTAAACTGTGAGAAATAAATTTCTGTTTTGTTTTTTTAATTTTTTTTTTTTTTGGTACTGGGGTTTGAACCCAGGGGCAGTCTACCACTGGGCTGCCTCCCAGCTCCTTTCATGGCTTTTTTTGAGACAGGGCCTCACTAAGTTGCCAAGTTTGGACTCAAATTTGTGATCCTCCTGCCTCAGCTTCCTGAGTCACTAGGAGTTGTGTACCACAATGCCTGACTGATCTGTTCTTTATAAGCTACATAGTCTATGATACTGATACTGTGTTATACCAGCCTGAACTGCCTAAGACAATAGTCCAATTTATTTAATTCTTCTTTCTTTCCTTCTTTCTTTCTTTCTTTTTCTTTACCTTTCTTTTCTTTTTCTTTCCTTCTTTCCTTCCTTCCTTCCTTCCTTCCTTCCTTTTCTTTCTTTCTTTCTTTCTTTCTTTCTTTCTTTCTTTCTTTCTTTCTTTCTTTCTTTCTTTCTCCTTCCTTCCTTCCTTCCTTCCTTCCTTCCTTCCTTCCTTCCTTCCTTCCTTCCTTCCTTCCTTCCTTTCACCATACTAGGGATTGACCCCAGGGGTACTCTACCAATAAACCACATCCCCAGACCACTTTTACCTTTTTATTTTAAGACAGGGTCTTGCTAAATTGCCAAGACTGGCCTCAAACTTGCAGTACTCAGTCTCCTGAGTTGCCAGGACTGCAGGTGACACCACTGTGCTGGGAAATATCCCAATATTTAAAATGTTCTGTGGGCACTTAAAAATAAAGTAGTGATTGGGCATGATGACGCCTATAAACCCAGTGACTTGGAAGGCTGAGGCAAGAGGATTGCAAATTTGAGACCAGCCTCAGTAATTTAGGGAGGCTCGAAGCAATTTAGCAAGATCCTGTCTCAAAATAAAAAAAAAAAAAAATGACCAAGGATGTAGCTGAGTGGTTAAGCACCCCTGGTACAAAACATAAAAATGAAAAGGGAGTATTATGCAATTATAGTACATATTCTGAAGTTCTTACAAATAAATCAGGGTTTTTTTGTAGTTGCTATTTGGTGTTTTGGTACCAGAAATTGAACTTAGAGTCGCTTTACCACTGAGCTATATCCGAGTGCTTTTATTTTTTATTTTGAGGCAGGGTCTTACTAAGTTGCCCAGGCTGGCCTTGAACTTGTGTTCCTCCTGTATCAGTCTCCCATATCAGTGGTAATACAGCTGTGCACCACTGCACCCAGCCAGGTTTGTTAATTGTGTTCAAAATTTCCCTCTAAAGATGTGTCTTCTTGTTCTAAAAGTTATTGAGAATAGTATATTAAAATCTCCTACTGCGATTATTAATTTCCATATTTCTCTTTCTTGTAACTTTCTTGTAAACTGTTTTTTTTACTGTATATATTTTAAGGCTTTGTTATTAGGTACATATAAATTCAGAATTATTTTAGCTTCCAGGTAAATTAATATTTGATCAACAAATGTCACTGTTTATCCCTAATGACATACTTTGATGAAATTTTTATATGATTTAATATAGTTTTGCCATGTTTGTTCTGGTAAAGGTTTGAATAATTTAGTACATGGAATTATTGGCTCCAGTTCTTCATCCCTTCCTGTATCTGTGTCCTCTGCCATATGACTGTGCTTCGTTCCACTAAAGGCAAAGTACTCCCTGCTATTTGATTTTGGATTAGTCTAAATCTCATTTTGTTTAGCATGTTAGTAGCTATGATGCAAACAGAGCCTTGAATTATGCTTGTTTAACTGAACTTTGTTTGTGCGTCTGCCATCACCATGAGAAGGATGTGCTCTGACTAGATTGGTGGTCTAAGGAAGAAGCGTAGACCCAGACTCAAATTCCAATTGCGAGCCAACCTAAGGCTAGATATATTCATTCCAAGATGCATGAGAAATTATAAATTATTTTTGTTTCAAGACATGAATTAGGAACATTATGACAGCAAGTGCTACCAGGTAAAGAAGACAGTACCTTGGATTAGGGTACACAAGTAGCAAACACCTAAAATATGTAATGTGATAGCAGATTTGATGTCAGAAAGCAAGTGGTACAAAACTAAAATAGGAAGTTTGAAAAATAGCAAGGAAATAATTATAAGAGTTGAGAAAGGATGCCTCATATAGCGACATAAAGGAGTAAAATTGTATGAGATAATTAGAGAGAAATTACATAATAAACTTGTAGAATTCCCATAATTGAATTTGAGGGAAAATATTGAATGCATTTGATTCTAGCTGCATTTGGTAGAGTCTAGTGAGAAAGAGATGACATCAGAGAGAGAGTGATCTTTTTCCAAGTAGAATTAAAACCACTATGAATTGTACAGACATTTCAGGATTGAACAATAAAATGGACTCTCACTAAATAAAAGCTGTGGCCATTTGAAACCAGCTTCAGGGAAAAGATCAAATCTAAAGCACTGGGTAAAGACCAACTCAAGGATATGGCTGCTAGACCCTTTGTTAAGACTTCTGAAAGAAAGTGGTGCCTTTCTGTTCATTGTTACTTGGCAAAAAAGGGCGTCTTCTAGAAATAACAAAATCCTAGTCCCACACCAGTGTAATGCACTCCCAAGAACCCGTAGTTTAAGTTTAGAGACTGGGGATGTAGCTCAGTGGTAGATCTCTTGTCTAGGTCCTGCATTCAATCCCTGGCCACACAATAAACAAACAAATAAATAAATAAATAAAATAGATAAAAATAAATAAAAAAGGAACTGTGAGTGTGACTTTTGCCATACAGAATGAATTGGAATCAAATATATGAAAACCCAGACAATTTATGAGAGAGAATTGGTAGAAGCTCTGTCAGCCTGGACTAAAAGAAACAGTGATAACTTGAGGTCTGAAATACTTTTGATCCAGAGGATTCTGGGAAGATAGGAATCCATCTTACCACCTTGGTGGAATCTGCCTAAGATAACTGTATTGGAACTCTGGAGACTACTTCAGGGCTTACAACTTCCAGGGGAAGACCTGGACAGTAAACAGTGATTAATTTCAGTTAGCTTTTAGTAAGGTGGCAGCTACCCATCTACCAGCCCCGTATTCCCCAACCCTAGGGCAAGCAGCTATGTACATGTTCCCAAAACAACTTACACAAAAGTATGAGAGCCAAGGTGAACAAAATGGGTCCTGTTCTACAAATACCAAGTATGTATGCTCTGATCACTGACTGCAAATCCTGAGAGTGGAGGGAAACATTAAGAGGCAGACAGCTATTGCTGCAAGTCTTCCTTACTCCAGCCAAAGCCAACTTCTAGGAAGGTTAAAGGGTCAACATATTTTGTCCCCCTAAAGTTGTCTCTGATTCCTTTTTTAGAGTCATATATTTAAGAACTAGGACAATGAATAGCAACTACATATATGAGTGATTTAGAAAGTCATGGCACAGACCCAGGGAAAGGCACAGGCTCAGAAAAGACTTGAGGAGAGCTCCAGTTTGAAACTCAGCCTGATGATAATAATAAAAGGCAAATGATGGGGAAGAGGAAGAATATTATTTCCACAGTTAAAGTCAGGTTTTGGACAAGTATCAACAACAACAGCAAGCATCACAAGACATACAAACAAAAAGAAGAGAACAGCCCATTTGAAGAAAAATAAATCAACAAAACTGTACCTGACAAAGACGAGGGGGCAGATTTACCAAGGATTTTAACAACTGTCTTGAAGATGGTCAATGTCCTAAAGAAAGTAAAAAAATGTAGTAGAAATGAAGTAGACATATCTACAGAAATAAAAAACATACAAAAAATATAAAACATACAAAAATTTTGATCTGAAAAGTATAATAACTGAAATGAAAAACTCACCAAAGGTACTACCAGCTTTGAGCAGGTAGTAAGATTAGCAAACTTGAAGGCAATTGAAATTCTCCAGTCTGAGGAATAGAGGGAAAAAAGTAAAAATAGCCTAAGTGAATCAAGCAGATCAACATATGCACTGTGGGATGGATTCTCAAAAGAAGAGAGATCATCGCAAAGGAAGAACAGAGAGATTATTTGAGTATAATGGCTAAACTCCCCAAATTTGAGGAAATTTGTGAAAATAAACATCTATGAAGCTCAACTAACTATAAGTAAGGTGAAACCAAAGAAGCCCACACTGAGACACATTACTTTGAACCATCATAAGCCAAAGACAAAGAGGATCTGTAAAATAGCAAGAGAAGATACTTAGCACACACAAGCATTCTTCAACAAGAATTACGTGTGAGGCACTGGGTTTAATCCTCAGCACCACATAAAATAAATAAAGGTATTACAGTTAAAAAAAAAAAAGAATCATTTATATAGTGAAACTGTACTTCAAAAGTGAGGGAGAAATTAAAACATTCCTGGATTAAAAAAAAAAAAAAGCTGATGGAATTTGTTACCACTAGATCTGCCCTTTAAGAAATGGTAGAGTCTTTCAGATTGAAATAAAAAGAAATAGTAACATGAAGAAATAAATATCTTGGCACAAATAAATACATGGAAACTATAGGCTAATAACTTTAGTTTGTACCTCCACTTTTCATTTGCTACACTATTTAAGAAACTAAAGCATTAAAATTATTAATCTATGTTTCTGCACATACAATGTATGAAGATGTAACTTTGTGACTTTTTTTGTGAAAGGGTGGAGAAGAAGCAGAATACAAGAATTATTTTTTATGCTATTGATGTTTTGCTACTAAAAATTTAAATGAAAATATTATAACATTAAGATGTTAAATATAAGTCCCTCAGTAATCATAAAGAAAAGAGCCATAGAATATACACATGGGAATTAAAAATATTTCTCAACAGAAAAGATGATAGTATTGCAGAAAATGAAGGACAGAAAGCTGTAAGGCATATAGAAAACAAATGGCAGACTGAAAGGGGTCTCTCCTTATTGGTAATTACTTTAAGTATAAATGAATTAAATTTTCAATCAAAATATAAAGAGTTTGAGAATGATTTCAAGAACATGATCCAACTATATGCTTGTCAAGAGACTCACTTTAGATCCAGTGCCACAAAGAGGTTGAAAGTGAAAAGACAGAAAAATACTTTTCATAAATAGTAACCAAAAGAGAACAGGGGTAGCTATACTTACACCAGAAAAAATAACCTTTAAGCCAAAAATCTCTAAAAAGAGGACTGGGAATGTAGGTCAGTGGTAGGGGGAGTGTCTAGCATGGTTGAGTTTCTGGGTTCTATCACTAGTACCCCAAGGGGAGGGAGGACAACCTTTAAAGGAGATAGAGAAGGTCATTTCATTATGATAATGGAGTCAATTCATCAAGAGGTTATAACAATTTTAAATAAATATACTCTCAACACTGGAGCACCTAAGTGCATACAGCAAATATTAAGGGCAACATAGATTTCAACACAATATTAGGGGACTTTGATACCCCACTTTTAGCAGTAAACAGATCATCCATACAGAAAATCAATAGAGAGTTAGATGACTTGAGTAACACTTTGGACCAAATGACTCTAATAGATATATACACAGGGCATTCCACACAACAGCAGAAAATACACATTTTTCTCAAAAACATATACACATTCTCCAAGATAGACCATATGTTAAATTACAAATCAAGTCAACAAATTTAAGAAGACTGAATTCATATCAAGTATCTTTTCTGACCATAAAGGGATAAAACTAGAAATCAGTGACAGAAGGAATTTTCAAAAATTCAAAAATTCAATGGAATTAAATAATATACTCTGGAAGAACCAACATGTAAAACAAGAAATTAAATGAGAAATAGATGAAAGTGTATGAAAATACATAGCAAATATACCAATATGCCTAATATACCAAAATATGTCAAAACAGACCAAAACTTCTATGTGTAGCAAAAGCAGTTTTAAGAGGGAAGTCTATAGCAATAAATGCCCTGCGTCAAAAAAGAATAAACAACAATATACAACAATATACCTCCAGGAACAAGAAAAGAACAAACTAAGTCCCAAATCAGTATACAGAAGAAGATAATAAAAATCAGAGCAGAGATAAATGAAATAGGAACTAAAAAGAAAACAAAAAAATCAATGAAACTAAATGTTTCCTTTTAAAGATATGCAAGATTGACAGTCAGCCAGACTAAGAAAAAAGTAAGACTCAAACAAAATAAAAAACAATAACTGTTACAACTGATATCACAGAAATATAAAGAATATAGGAGACTACTTACTATGAATAATTATAATTTTAAAAATTGGATTGCCTAGAAGAAATGAAAAAAAAAAAAAAAACCCTAGAAACATTCAACCTACTAAGATGGAGTAGAAAGGAAACAGAAAACCAAACTAGACATGATGGCACATGCCTGTAATCTCAGTGACTCAGGAGGCTGTAGCAGGAGGATCACAAGTTTGAGGCCAGTTTCAGCAATTTGGTGAGACCATGTCTCAAAATTAAAAAAATAAAATAAAAAGGGCTGGGGATGTAGCTCAGTGGTAGAGCACCCCTGAGTTCGGTCCTCAGTATTGCAACAACAAGAACAACAACAACAAAAGAAATAGAAATCTAGAAAAAAGCAGTAATGAATAAGGAGATCAAATCAGTAATAGAAAATTTCCCATCAAATAGAAATATAGAACAGATGACTTCACAGTGGAATTCTACCAAACATTTTTTAAAAGAACTAATGCCAGTACTTCTCAAACTCTTTCAAAAAAATTGAAGAAAAGGGAGATTAAGTTTCTTACTCATTTCATGAGGCCAGCATTACCTTGATACCAAAGTCAGACAAGGACACTTCAATAAAAGAAAATTACAGGATCACAGAGGCAAATATCCCCCTAACAAAATATGGGCAAACTCAATGCAACAGCACATTAAAAGGAGTATTCATCAGGATCAGGTGGGATTTATCCCTAGAATGTAAGGATGGTTCAAAATATAAAATTAATCAATGTGATATGCCATATTAACAGAGTGAAAACAAAGAAAATATGACCATTTCAATAGATGCTCAAAAAGCATCTGACAAAATTTAATATCTTTTCTTGATTGAAGAAAAACATCTAAAACACTAGGAATAAAAGAAAATTATCTCAACACAATAAAAGCCATGTATGAAAAGCCCACACAACTAACATCATACTCATTAGTGAAAAGTGGAGAGCTTTTCCTATAAGATCAGGAACAAAACAGGGTTACCTACTCTCATCATTTCTATACAACATAGTATCAGAAGTTCTAGCCAGAGCAATTTAAACGGGAAATAGAAAAGGAAATAAAAGGCATGCAAATAGGAAAGAAAGAGGTGAAATTATCTCTGCTTACTGATGAGATGATCTTATGTGTAGAAAACCCTTAAGAATGCCACCAAAAAACTATTAGAAGTGATAAATTAGTTCAGGAAAGTTGCAGGCACAAAAATCAACACATAAAAATCAGTAGTGGTTCCTTATATTAACAATGAATGATAAGAAAAAGAAATTATGAAATAACCCCATGTACAACAGCATCAAAACCACAAACGACAAAAATACTTAGGAGTAAATTTTACCAAGGAGTTGAAAAATCTGTATAACCAAAATATCAAACACTGATGAATGAAATGACACAAATAATTGAAAAAGTATCCCATGTTTATGGACTGGAAAAATTTATATAAATTTTATATAAATGATGATGCTGGGGATTGAACCCAAGTCACTGTGCATGTAAGGCAGCCACTCTACCAACTGAGCTATATCTCCAGCCCTAGGAAGAATTAATACTGATAATAGGTCCATACTGTCTGAGGCCATCTACAGATTCACTGTAATCCCTATCAAAATTCCAATGTTAATTTTCACAGAAATAGAAAAAAAATCCTTTAAATCATATGAACTACAAGCCTTCAAATAACCAAAGCAATTGTCAGCAAAAAGAACAAAGCTGGAATCATCACTGGAGGCATCATTTCCTCAGTTCAAAATTATTCAAGCTACAGTAGTCAAAACAGTATGGTGCTAGTGTAAAGCAGAGACATTAGCCACTGGACCAGGGTAGAAATCTCAGAAACAGTGGACACATTTAAGGTCTACTGATTTTTTGACAAAGGTGTCAAAACACAATGGAGAAAGAACCATCTCTTCAGTAAATGGTGCTGGAAAAACTGGATAGACACAAGCAGAAGAATGAAAACAGACCATTTTATCAAAAATCAATTTGAAATGTGCTGGAGTCTTAAACATAAGACCTTAAACTGTAAAATTACTATAAGAAAAACTTGGGAGCAATGTTCTTCAACATTGGTCTGAGCAGAAATTTCTTGGATAAGTCAGATGCACTGGCACATGCTTGTAATTCCCGAGGCTCAGGAGACTGAGGCAGGAGGATCATGAGTTCAAAGCCAGCCTCAGCAAAAGCAAGGTGCTAAGCAACTCAGTGAGACCGTCTCAAAATAAAATACAACATAGGGCTGGGGATGTGGTCGAGTGCTCATGAGTTCAGTCCCTGGCACCAAAAAAAAAAAAAGATTTCTTGGATATAATCCCAAAAGTACAGGCCAGCTGAAGTAGAAATAAACAAATGGGACTGTATCAAACTAAAATACTTCTGTACAACAAAGGAAACAATAAAGAGACAATCCATGGATTGAGAAGAAATAAATGAAAACCACACATCTAAGGGCTAATACCCAAATGTATATAAGGAACTCAATAGTAAAAATACACCCCATCAAAAAATGGAAAAGGATCTAAACAGAAACTTCTTGAGAAAGACATACAAATTATCAACAGATGTATTAAAAATGTTCATTATCACTAATCATCTAGGAAATGCAAATCAAGACCACCATGAGATAGCACTTCACATCTATCAGAATGACCCTCATAAAAAAGACAAAAGAAGAAACTGGGTATGGTGGTGCCTGCCTGTAATCCCAGCTATTCAGGAGGCTGAGGCAGGAGGATTGCAAATTCAAGGCCAACCTGGACAACTTAGCAAGACCCTGTCTGTGAAATTAATAAGGCTTGGGGACCTAGCCCAGTGATAGAGCAATTGCCTAGCATGTTCAATTCCCAGTACCACAAAATAATTTTTTTTAAATATTGGGAAAGAACAAAATTGTAAGATTCATACTTCTTCATTTCAAAACTCACTATAAAGCTACAGTAAAAAGCAGTGCTGTACCAGCATAATGACAGGCGTACATAAAACCAATGAAATAGAATAAAGAACCCAGAAATGAGTCCTCACATATAGTCAAATGATTTTATTAAAAGGGTGCCAGGACCATTCAATGAGGGGGAAAAAAAACAGATTAAAAAAATAGTGTGGGGAAACTAGGTATCTATATGCAAAAAGAACAAACTTAAATACTTAACCTAATACCATATACAAAAGTTAGCTCTAAATGGGTCAAAGACCTAAACATAAGAGCTAAAACTAAAAAATCTTATAAGAAAACAAAAGGCAAAAGCTTCACTGCACTGGATTTGACAATAATTTCTTGAACATGACATGAACGTCTCAGTCAACAAAAGAAAAAATAGATGAATTACCTCATGAAAATTAAAACCTTTTCGTCATCAAAGGACACTATCAATAGAGTAAAAAGGATCCCCACAGAATGGGAGAAAGTATCTGCAATTCACATATTTAATAAGGGATTATGTCCAAAATATATAGGGAAGTCTATATTAAGCATAGTCATTTTTAAATCTGTGTCTGAAAACTACGTTCTCTGAATCATTCATGTGAGTCTGTTTCTACTACATATTGTTTCTCTTGGTTTCCTGTCAAGTAGTCTTACCTTTTCTTGTGCCTTTTATTTTGATTGGGCACCAATAAGTGTTGTAAAAAACATTGTAATGAGGCAATTGGTGGCTTAGGATGACTTTATCTTCCTCTAAAATAATTTGTTAATTTCTGGAGTGAGCAAGTATATTAGCAATTATGTAGCATCTAAATTAGATTAGGATTTCAAATAAGTTAAAGCTGCTTTACAGTTCCTAGCTAGGCTGGTCTATTTGAGATTTATCTTTCCTCTTAGATTTAATCAGGGCCCTCTTGGTGATCCTTGAATGACAATATTTCCCCTAGGCTTCGTGATTCTGTGTATCTCTATTCAGCTTCTTAACCAGCTTCTTAACCTTTTAACAATCTTTATTTTAAATGGAGATACTTGGATCTACAGGAATTGATAGACAACTAAGAGTAAAGTACCTCTAAATGCCACACTCATATCTTTTGGATGTCCCTCAAGTTGGCCTCATCAGGATTTGTTAGTATGACAACAAACAGATTTTTATTTATAGTTTGTCCAGCTCTTCTAATTGTTTTCAGTAAGACAGATGGTCCAAATTACTTAATCTATTATTAGTAGTAGAAGTCAAACTCTATGCCTAACTTTTAAAAAGCATATTTAAGTGTCAAAGTAAATTTTCATTAAGTGATCATTTATATAGGAAACATCTATCATGCTGGTTAAAATGCAGATTCCTGGGTTTCCTCTATAATCTAGTAGGTCATAATTGCATTTAAACCAGAGTCCAGTTTGCATATAAATATATGAGTCCATATGTATATAAAAATAACTGGAAATATATCTATATTTATATAATGATACTTGACCATTCTGTCATAAATTAACATTCTTTACTGAGGAATTAATGGAAATAATAGCTTTTTTTCCTGCCTTATAGGAAATTGAACTCAGGGGTTCTTTAACCCTGAGCTACATCCCCGGCCCTTTTTTTATGTTTTATTTTTGAGATTGGGTCTCACTAAGTTGTTGAGGCTGGCCTTGAACTTTCAGTCCTCCTGTCTCAGCCTTTGGAGTAGCTTATAGGATTATAGGTGCATGAGACCATATGCAGAGAAGTATTTAATATTTTAAACAAAAGTTCTTAGTACAAATTGCATCTTTAAAATGCAATTTGGTGAAAGGAAAGACAAAAGTGAAACAAATCTATGCAGTTTCAAAGTAATCTCTCTGAAATGGATAAGCAAATACACTGGCAAATTTCCCACACTAAAATTTTTTCCATACATGTTTCTGATTTTTATTTAAACATAAACTAACTTAAAATGGGAGGAGGAGACCTACATCTGTATGTGTAAAACATGAAATGGAAAGAGCCAAGTGAAAAAAATTTTATCTCATTAATACTATTAAAACATATTATAGGGCTGGGGCTACAGCTCAGTGGTAGAGCGCTTGCCTAGCATGCGTGAGGCACTGGGTTCGATCCTCAGCACCACATATAAATAATAAATGAATAAAATAAAAACTAAATGAATAAAATAACAACAACTAAAAAAAAATTTTTAAAAACATATTATAATAGCAAACTATCCAATAGCAGAAACCATTTCGTCTTTTCTGTACTAATTTGGGATTCTTATCATCAGATCAAAGTATTTTAAGATCAAGATAAATGATAAGGGTGAAAATTATAAAATATATTTAAACTTAATCTAATAAATCAGTTAAAATTTCCTAATGGTGAACTTAAATTTTCAACTTTAGGAAGAAATAAGATACAAATTTATTTTCTTACACAATTTCCTGTGGTGTCTTAGACAGTGTCTATTTCTCCTTGACATTTAAAATGTTTATACCTAGTCCTTATTTAGTTTTTGCCTAGCAAAGCCATACACACTAACTTCTATTTTTTTTTAAATTTTTTTTAGTTGTAGATGGACACAGTATCTTTATTTTATTGCTTTGTATGTGGTGCTGAGGATCGAACCCAGGGCCTCACACATGCAAGGCAAGCGCTCTACCACTGAGCTACAATCCCAGCCCCACACTAACTTCTATTAAACTTGACTGAGAAATTAATTCCTTTTAACACTTTAATGTCTGTCAATATTCTTATCAATTTGCTCCAATTTCCTTTTAATATTATCTTCAAAGTACAACACAATTTCTTGTATAGTCATGCTGGAAGAAACAAAAGTACATAATTGTGTTTCTTTCACTGATATTTTGGCTTTCATATGATTATTGCTTTGCCAGGTAGGAACATTTTTGAGGGGGCAGGGGGACTGGGGATTGAACTCAGGGGTATTTGACCATTAAGCCATATCACTAGCCCCATTTTTTATTTTATTTAGAGACAGGGTCTCACTGAGTTGATTAATGCCTCACTATTGCTGAGGCTGGCTTTGAATTCGCCATCCTCCTGTCTCAGCCTCCAGAGCCCCTGGGATTACAGGCATGGGCCACTAAGTCCGGCTCAGGTAGGAACATTTTAATCAGTTTTTCACTTCCCTGATATTTATTTCTACCTATTAGTAGTTTATCCATCTTTATAAATGTTTTGCACAGTTTTTATTCTTCTTCTTTTTTTTTTTTTTTTTTTTGTACTGAGGATTAAACCCAGGGATGCTTTGCCACTGAGCTGTATCCCCAGTCCTTTTTAACTTTTTATTTTGAGATAGGATCTTACTAAAGTTTCTGAGGACTTGTGATACTCAGCTTTCTGAATTACTGGGATTACAGGCATGTGCCAACACTCCTGGCTGAGTCCTTGATCTTTTTTTCTTTTTTCTTTTTTTTTTTTTTGATACTGGAGATTGAACTCAGGGGCACTCGACCACTGAGCCACATCCCCAGCCCTATTTTGTGTTTTATGTAGAGACAGGGTCTCACTGAGTTGCTTAGCGCCTCGCAGTTGCTGAGGCTTGCTTTGAACTCGCGATTCTCCTGTCTCAGCCTCCCTAAATGCTGGGATTACGGTCCTTGGTCTTTTTACCCAACCTGACTACGAAGTTTCTCAGAGGTCTGTTCTATCTTTGAGGATCTTTGTCTCTGGTAAAAAAGTGACCTTCAATTGTGTTGACCTGTCTGCATGGGATTTTTGAGTTATAATGTCAGTCTCTCTTAAAACCAAATGTGTTTTTTTGTCCCTGCCTTATAACTGATCTGCTTTGTAAAACTTTCCATGAAACTTTTTACAAAAACCAAACACAAACTACATGTAGCTGGGGAAAAACAAAGCCAAACAAAGGCAAATCAGCAAATTTAGAAAAGAACCAACTAAACTGGGCATTTAGAACCTTACTGACAATTCAAATTATTCCAGCCAAAAGACAATTTTGCTTCAGTCTGAACTGTATCAATTAACTATTTGATTCTGAATTCCTAATATAATTGTATCATTTTTGGCTCTCTGCCGCTAAAATACTCCACTCCAGAAATTAATCCTTTATACTCAGCATCTATAATACTGAGTTTGAAAGTGAAAATGTGGCCTTAAAAAGTATGTTGTTTAACACACATTTAAAATTATGCATAGAATTTTCTCACACTTTCTGATTCTCCCATTCCAGCCCAATTAAAATCAGGGCATCACGAGCTAGTGGTATAGGTCAGTGGAAAAGCACTTACCTGACTTCAATTTCCAGCACCACAAAAAACAAACAAACAAAACAATATAAAATCCGGGAATCTGTTCATCATTTCTTCTCACTCAGACTGTATTACTCAACTTCTATCTGAACTATTGTTTCTACCAGTATTTCTTGCAATAAGCTCTACTTGTTTTCATAAAAATTACCTAGAGTGTAAAGAACACTAACTAAGCTCATTAGCAGAGTTCATGGTTGGTAATCTCTCCTAGTTATGGTGTGAGTTAGGTGAAAAGACATAATTCTGGGGTGAAGGCTAGAATTCAAGAAATGAAATAGTTATTATTCATTAGGTAAAAATAATTAATATTTAATTTGGTAAAATTTCATGCCTGGGGCAATTATTCTTTAATTGGGTCAACATCATATGAAAATATAAACAGAAGAATCTCACCAGAATAATTTTAAAATTAATGAAAGTAAAATTTGGGGGAAAACTTACCATGTTAGAAACCTATTGCTATAAACATAAAAATCTCAGATGTTTCTCTCTCTTTTTTTTTTTTTTTTGTTCCTTAGGTTTATAACAACTTAAGATTCCAATTAAGGGCTTAGAAGATTTTCCTTTTCTCCTGTCTATAAAAGTGTAAAGATAACCAAGGATGAGAAGAATTGGACAATTTGACCTACCTTCTCTCTCTGATGTCATTTCCAATATTTTTTTAAAAATCTAAATGGTAGTTTCAAGTGATGTATGAATAGAAGGAATCAAAACAAGTCTTCTACAAAACACTTTAGGCATTTATATTACACTTTTTGTTAGCTGCATATTTTTCCTTTTGTTCAAATATTTGCAATGGGAAGGAAAACTGCCCCTGAGAAACAATTCCCAGAATGCATTATGTTTCGTGCTGCATTTGAGGCCTCTGCTCATTAAGGATACCTATGTGTTTCTTTGTTTTTTAAGAGGGAAGAATCCAGTAATAACTCAAATGCCCAGACCTCTCCCCAGACATCATTTTTCTAACAGTCCAAGAAGAGCTGATTCAAGGTCAAAGGTCATAGGCTGTGCTCCATTTGCCAGCTGGCAGTAAGCTCCAAGGACAGAAGGTGCAAGCAGCGTGACGATTCCTCAGGATGCTCATTCACAGAGCAATGAGAGTATCCCCACAGATACCTCAGAAATACTCACTTTATCGCAGTTTGGTGGGTTGGCGAAAAGGGCGCCAATTTTCTAGAGTAGCCTTGCAGAGCTTCACATGCTATGATCTCATCTCACTGAGCTGACTTTATTTTATACTAACACAATAAAGCTTAAGAGAGGACAAAAAGTTTCTATTACAGATAAACATTATCTGCCATGTGACTCAGAGCAATACTGAATAAAAAGAAAACATCTGGAAGAATGAGATTGAAGGAGAGACAGTGCTTAGCATGAACACTCTCTGACAGGAAAACTACCAAGTAGAGGGAAATCTTTGTATGAAGTGTTTAGAGTTGATTTGGGTGAATTCTTTCTTCTCTTGAACTTCTTCCTCAGATTTTGTGCACTGGTCCCAAACCACATCCAGAATTTGACTGTTTTTTCCTTCCTAAATGGCTAAACTGAGATGCTGTGTGTAAGAAATGGAAAGTGACAAGATATGACCAAAGCATTGGAAATCAATCCAAACTAAATGTGCTTCTTAACTATAAGTGAACAGTTGAAAACACTCCTCTTTTATAGCCATGGAGATAAATACTCTGTTTTTATTAGGAAAAAATTGCTTTGGACTGAATAAAGTCATTTGATTAACAAGTCAAAGCAGATGCTTTATTGATGTTTCAGAAAGGAGTTTACAAGGTCTAGTGAAAAAAGCGACTCAGCTCCGAATTAACAAATTACCCTGGTATATGGGACATTGACAGTTCACTGCTAATAGATTTATGGGCTACTGCTGGGTGTTTCATTCCCATTTGGTTTATTATGATAAAATATTGTGGCATGAGTAACCTATAGCCTTATTGCAATATACTATATTGACCTTTGACCTTTAGGACCTGACAGCAAAACTATGTATTAGATTTTTAATTTGTCTGGATCTAACAGGATCAACATTGGTGTGGTGTGGTTTATTTTGAAGAGGCTATTCAGTGTAACTAACGCCTGGCATGCTGGCTTGGGATTTGCTAGAACTCAATAAGTTAGCTCTCAGAGGTTACAAGAGTCACATGTTAAGATCAAGAAGTCATTGGCAAAATGACATGTGGTTTGAGTCAAGAAAAGGTATGTGAAGAATCTTACTATTCAACAAAGAAGGAAACATTTCTTGTTCTTTGGGAAATTTCAGAATCTTTTTGTATTTTAAAGTGAATTATTTAAGTTTAATTTTTTTTTATTTCTATGAGTTCCGTTTTTCCCCTTTAAATATGCCTGAATATTTGATATTGACTTTTCTTATGTTTTCCATTTCTTCTTTTATGTCTTTGTTTAGAAGAGTGATTTATTGGAAATTCTTGGGCATCTAATACTGCTGTTTTGTGCCTGTTGACTTTTAGTAGGGGTTACTTACTTTCTGTGTTTTCTAATTTTTGGTTATGAGCACATTTCTAGTATGTTTCCATTTGTGGGAATCTTTGTTTGTAGGGATCTTTCTAAAACTTTTGTGTTTGCAGGTTGTAAGTCTGCAGGGATCTTTTCATACCAGGTTGAATTTCTCAGTTTAGAAATTTAAACCATGCAAGCAAGGTAAATTTGACTTCCAAACTAGAATGAGGGAAGGTTTGTGGCTATGACTACTTAGAGGAAACTAGATTTATTTTTTTTTCCTCGGCCTTCCCCCAACACACACATACCTTATCCCCTACCCCCTAAATCTGGAGTCAGAGGTAGTCAGATAAGAGATTTTTGTGTGTTTGTGTGTGTGTGTGTGTGTGTGTGTGCACGTGCACTTTACCTCTGAGTGTCCCGTGGGGTATTTTTCAGTTACAGTTCCTCCTTTAGCTTAGGGTGCAGTCTTCAGAGGATTTCAGTTTTATACATGGGAGTCTTTGTTATAATCTGTGCCTTCACAAATCCCAATACTATATGACATTTAAGACCAGAGATCCTTAAGTATTAGGCCTGGCACCCTCCCCAGGCAGCTACTGTTAGCTCACACTTACTCAGATTCGCCATCATCTTTCTTTTAGGATCTTGGGAAATAATTTTCCTTTTTTTTTTTTTTTTTTGGTTAATGTAGTTATGTATTCAAAAGGATGTTTAAAAATAGTTTACCCAGAAAATTTAATAGCATTCCTAAGGTTAACAAAGCTACCAAATGGTCAGGATTTGGTAGCCAGAATCTTCTTTTAGAAATGTCTGCTTTTATGTAAATGAATTAGGTAGAAGCAGAAAGAAAACGCAAGGCTCAGAAAGTATCCTATCAACATTAGCACTTTCTAATACATTTAATGAATGACTTGATTTATTGCCTTAGCCTACATATTTCATGACTGCATATTCCCTCTATTTAATCTATTCTCTATAAATCTGGAGATAGATTTTGATACTTGGGGACAGACAGGATGACACACCCTTTTAAAAACTCCTGTGCTTGGGGCCGGGGCACTTGCCTAGCATGTGTGAGGCACTGGGTTCCATCCTCAGCACCACATATAAATAAATTGACAAAATGAAGGCATTGTGTCCATCTACAACTGAAAGAAAATTAAAAAACAAAACAAAACAAAAAAAAAAACTCCTATGCTTGAAATACAGGGAGTGCTTTTCCAGAATCCTTGCACTAGAACCCAAGAGATTTTTAATCCAACTTCGACACTTTGACTCATTAGCAGATAGTTTATCAGTCTCTGGTCCCAAACACACCCCACACACACATTCACTTTATTCTGAATTCTGCCACTCTGTAAATTTCTTTTCTACCCAGCTTAAAAAAACAACTAAGAAAGAAAGAAGGACAGTTTAGAGATGGTGACATTTACCTTTTTAAGGTAGAGGAAACAATGGAATAGAGTGGAGCAGTTACTGCCTTTCAAAAGTTACACAATAAATCCAGTATTAACTCTGGTGCAAGAACAAAAAGTCACCCTTACATTTTGAAAAATCGCCTACCATCACGTGAATCATATAACATTTTCCTTAGAAAAACAAGTGGGAAAAAAAGGCTGAGTTATTTTGAAATGATAGGGAAAGATCTAAAATCAGGGAGCATATGTTAATTTGCACCAAATTTTGGCTCTGCAGCAGTGCTAAACAGTATCTGCATGTGAGGGTGACAGAGTGATGAATGGGACAGGAATTCATCTTTTATTGCCTCTCTTTTCTTTAGCGACTGGTAGGCAGCTAGATATAGGAATTCTTATGATTCATTCTGAAGTCTTTTTTTAATTTCACTTTAAGTGTAATAGGATCTGCAGAAATAATTTAAAATGCTGAACGATAATTTACCATTTTCTCTAAACTTTCCTTTCCCACCCCCTTTATACTTTACACAAGCACTACATACCCTCCAACTGAACGAATCCAACCGTAAAGTATAATTCTAATGTATCAATTCTCCTCAGTTTTATGTACAGGTTTTAGATTGACTCTGATAGAAATTACTGTTCTTGATTTCTGTCCTCAGACTTGACTTTCTATCATTTATTCTTTTAAAAGCTACTATCACTCTCTCCTCTCTCTGTCTGCCTGTGATAGGGTAATTACATAAAAGAGAACTGTAGAATATGTTTTCATTCTATCTCAAAATGTATTCCAGTATTCTTGCTCTGGATTAAAACCTGATGTAGCAATATGGCTTACAATTCCTGGGTAAATACTTTTTATTTTTGTAAATGGAAACTTTCATATTTGAAAAATTATGGACCTGAGAGTAAATTTGTAGAGTAAAAATAAATAAAAATTGTTAAATTATACAGCTCACCTACAGTAAATTATATAAGAAGATATTTGAACAGCTAAGAAGTGGGGCATATTGCCAGGTGACTCGGGAGTAGAATCTGCTATGGTTCAAGGATGGACTACTGAAAATGTTGTATCAAGTCTACAGAGTTAACTTTAAACAATAAAGAAATGAAAACCTAAGTAGTTTTGCTTCAGTAACACCACATGTAATGAGATCATGGACATGTTCCAGGAAGGTAGTGAAACATTTTTAATATCTCTATCTTTCAGATCTGAACTAATTGTCATGGCTAGCATTTCTCCATTCCTTCATCCTTTTAAGTAATCTTTAAGAGTTGAGATGTGCTTATGTAGAAGTATACAATGAATCTCTAAGTCAAAGCAACAGCTTTAAGAGCAAGAGTTATGATACATGGCACCTATAAGTGCCAGCCTAAGAGAGGCACTGAGTAACTCTGTCTACTGAAACAAAGTTGTTTAAGTAGCTACAGGATGAAATTATAATAGTGTCCCAATTTCTGCCATTCCCCAATTACCGTACATTTTCTTTTATCTGCTGCCCATAGCTTATCTTTCATCTTGAATTTTTAACCTATAAAGAGAAATAAAAGTATATTTCAAGGTTGGAAAAGTTGGGGAGTTTGTAGGCACAAATCAATCAAATTTACATTGTAAAGGAAGGTTGAAGTTATAACTAGACACAGTGGGATATTATATTTTTGAAAAGCAAATAGTTAAAATGAAGAACATAATAGCTACTGCAGAATGGCTTACAGTGGGAAAACAGAGCAAGAAGGATGGAAGGGTTTTAAAAAGAGATTTTAGAAAGGCCAACAATTCCACCTCAAATTAACATGCAGGAAAGCAAATTATCTGTTAGATAAAGATGACTGGTAAAAGAATTGTATAGGATATAGAAAGAGGAAGGGATAGGATCACTACAAAGCAGAACAAATGAGTATCTGGGAGGAATATTTTGCTCACTTACTATAAAAAAAAACTAATGATAACTAAGATAATCAAGAACATTATACAAGAAACCAGTAAGTGAAGCCAATACTTAAAAAAAAAAAACTAGAAATATAAAGGGTTAAGAAAGAGATTGGAAGGACATTTACAGGTAACTATATTTTAGACCTGTAGATTGGTGTGATGTAGTCTCAATAATGTTTAAAAAACTGTGCAACACCCATAATTAATCTTGGAATCCAATGCCAAACCCATTATCAAACAACAATAATAAGCAAACAACAAAAAGATTGTACTTATACATTCTCAAAATAATACAATTTTAAACCTTGTGTTACATAACCTGGAATTGGCTCCATGAAAACTATAAACTCACTGCTAGCTCACATATAAAGGGCTAGGAAAAAGATGACTAATTGATTACTGGGAACCCTAATTTTTGCTAAATAAATTCATGTCATATAAACCACATAGGATTTTCAGAAAATTTAGGTTTTTATTAATAATGACAATCCAAAAGAGAACAAAAATTTTTTGATATCATCAGGCATTTTTCAATACCTAATTATTATGTAATGAACTTTATGTGATATCAAATAGATTCAAAAAATAAAATTATTATGGCTTGGTTTTTATATATGACAGAGTTTGTAAAGATGACAATGAAGTCCACTATTTCATTTTGGTCATATATTACCTGCTAACATACAGCTACAATGAATTCAGAACCAAAGAAAATGAACTTAAAGTTCATCCCATCATATGTTAGAATATGATTAATGAGCCAGGAATAAGGAATAGTTATCTATAGTAAAAGAAATGATAATAGAAAAACCATAAGAAATGGAGCTAAAGCCCATATTACTTTCCTTCTTATTAAGATCTAAAATAAGAACTCTTTTAAGTTAATGGAATGCATATCCTATATCCAGGTTTTATGCACAAGGAAGATGTAAGTCTTAAAATTGCTTATCCAAATTTTGTAGCAAGATAGAGTAGTTATGGGGGGAAATGAGTTATGAAGCAAAAAGGAAACATTTTGGATTGGCATTTGGAGATATTTGCAGTACTTGGGGATGCTTCAGCAATCCATACTGGGAACAATATTTTTAAAGATACCACAGATACTATTATGAATGCCTCTATGTATGTCAACATCACTGTAAAGTCACAATAATTCAGTGAATTGGTATCATGATTAAATGATTAGAGGATAAACCCTAGATGCAGCTTTCCAAATCATCTAAATGGTTTTACATCTGTACCCACTGTTCAGCATACTTCCTTTTTTCAACACAGTGCAGGAAGTGGATTACAATATAAAAAAGGAATATAAAGGCCTTATTCCATGATTAGGATAGGTGAATAGCAGAAAACAAGAAAATATGAAAACATAATGCCATGACTAAGATAATTCAGTAACTATTTTAATATTTGGTTCATTTAAATCACAGTATGAAAAATAAGGGGCAATAATCTGAGATTAGGGAAAACTTGGTAAGTTCTTTGGAGGGAGAGCACAACTGAGTAATTTTTAAAAGGAAGACCGTAATAGAGAAGCCACAATCAGAATAAATTACCCATTTATTAAAATGAAATAGTAATGATATCTTTAAAATGATAAATTCCTGAAATAACTAGACCAAAGGAGGCAATCAATAATTCTAACCTTAATGTTCATATGAATAGCATGAAAATAGCCCCCCTCTTTCAAGTAGTCCACGATGATGCTTTTCAGAATCCAAACCCATATAGTGGAATTATATAAATTTAGGTGATAAGCATGGTTTCTGATAAACCTGTATAATGGATTCCTCTCAAAACAGTGATAAGTAAGTCTGATAAGAGAAAAATACATGTATTATGGATGTCAGATTCATAGTAAGTCCAGGGAATCTTGAAAATCTCTAAATTTTTGAAAATTTTTAATTTTTAATTTTTGGATGCTAGGGGTTGAATCAGAGCCTTGTAATGCTGAGTACCCACTCTACCACTACTGAGCTACAAACCCAGCCCTACAAATCTCTTAACTATTTGAGATTTGGGGCATGTTGGCATCTTCTCTCTAAAAAACCATGTTAGTATCACTTTTGGAAGCTAAATACCATGCTGGTTGAGCATGGCAAAGTATGGCAAGTCTCATGTTTCTTATATTTATATCATATGGAATGTTTATTCATACTATGATTATGCTTATTACGTTCAGAATAAAACATTGAAACATATTCTACCAAAAACATCAGAGGCTGGAACAGTTGAGTACTTGCCTGGCATGCTTAAGGCCCTGGTTCAATCAAACAAAATCAACACCTGAATTCCAAAAATCTAGGTATATGAGCAAATTTCCTGAAATAAATCACACCAATGGAGTTAGGCCTTAACTCCCAAATCATATATATACATAAAAAAGTGTGTATGTGTGTGTGTCTCAGTGTCTCATTAACTGTGGTCAGGACTGAAGTTTAACAGCTTTGCTGTCTTTAGAATTACTCTAGCAGCAAAAGGAAAATATTTCTTCTCCTTATATACATTTTAAAGAATCCAGAGCTCTGGTTATACCCTGGCAGTAGTAAGCATGTTGGAAATACACATGTACTACATTTAACCAAAACTTAACTTGAATTTTACAAATATAAAATCCTTTAGCAACATAATTTCTTTAAATTTTCCAGAGTTACATGACATTGTTTCAATAATCCGTGCCTTTAAAAAACTCAATATATCACAAATGGTGACATCTAGGCAAAAAAGGATGAGGAAAAGAGATCATGATAGTTAAATTTGAGATGAATGAAACACATGCAGAAGTCTGGAGGTTTCTTACAGGTTGGATTTTGACTGGTTTATGATAGAGAAGGTCAAGAGTCTTAGGCTAAGGCATTAAGGGTAAAATTTGCTGAGTCAGTAAAAATATGGCATTTACATTCAGAGATGCTGTCTACCAGTAGTGGAACCAACAGGAGAAATCTACCACCCATCACCTACTTATATAAATCTACCACCTAATGATATAAACATTAAAGCAAAGTCCAGGTCTGTAACTTTGCAGAATGCAATGAATTGACTAATAAAACCTTAATAATGCAAAAACAAACAAACGATTTAATTTTATTAATATTTTACAAAATGTAATATTGTATTTTCGGTGGTGCTAGGCATTGAACCCAGGGCCTCATACATGCCAGTGCAAATGCTCTACCACAAAGGTATATCCCCAGTCCTGATCTTTACGTTACATTGTAACAAATTCCTCACTTCATTTATTTTTTGTTTTGAGATCTCTTATAAAAAATCATTTGGTAAAGGGCAGGCACTATGGTGCAAGCCTGTAGTCCGATTACTCAGGAGGCTGAGGCAGGAGGATAGCTAGTTTGAGGACAGTCTAGGCAATACAGGGAGATCCTGTCTCAAAACACAATCACACAAACAAAAAGGGCTAAGGACAACTCAGTGGTAGAGCGCTTGCATACTTAAGTCCCTGGATTCAACCTCTAGTTCCACACACACACAAAAATCATTTGGTAGAAATACAAGAAATTGGTAAGAGCCAGAATTCATGGTATATTTGGGAAATGATAAAAACAACAAAAAAAAATTGATGCTACCTAAGGGTAGGAGCCCTTCTAAGACATATTCAAAATGATTCTCAATATTTTGGCTATAATACCATAAAGATTTTAAAGTAAAAAGACATGCTAGGCATCAAAGAGCTCATGGTCAAGGAAAAAGCTCTAGGTGAGCAAAATTTGATATTTAATATCGGTGATCAACTGGATTCTCTGCTTTAAGCCATTGGACAGGATCAGTTTGTTATCTGTGTTGAAGGGACTGTAGAAATGGCAGTTTTGCCTGTAATAGATGGGTAAGGATCAGATTATGACAAGGTTACCTCGAAGAATAAAGAGAAAGCAACCTTGTGAGGTTTGCTGTTAAAAAAATGTCTAACACTGAACAGTAACAGCTATTTTAAGTATAGGAACATCATGCCCCTTTTCATCCCTCATCACAAAGTTTTGCAAAGAATGAACAATAAACATGCTCATGCCTCTCAACCCTTCTGGCTCTGCACTGTATGGAGGTGAAGACCAAGTTATCTAGAAATGAAAGCAACTAGAGCACAGAGTGATAGCACAGCTCTTGTTGCATTTGTTGTATATTTATGAAATTTGTTGTTTTAGATGGAAAAACCATCTCCACAGTGGGAATATATATTTAAATATGTGGATGGTTGGTGTTCTACTTGCTTTTGTAAAGATTTTGAGATAACCACATTGTCTTTGCCCAAGCATTCAAGTAACCAGATGATTAAACAAAATATTCTCAGAACATGAAAAGGGACCTTAGAAATGACTTGGGCTAATCCTCCATGAAGATTAGGATTCTAAGTTTCTCAAAATAAAAGATAAATTTATTATAGCAACATCCTTTTTCCAGCGCCATGGAGGTGTTCCTTCCACCATCACAGTGTCCTCCGTGACCTCTGTGACCATAGAGGAGTTTGAGATAACTCCCATGTCTAACTCACTGATTCTCATGTATTTGTTGCTAGTTGGAACTTACTGAGCCTAAACATCACACTTTGAAATGAGAGTAATTTTTTTTCAGGGCAGGTTAAAGAAGCATTCCTAAACTATAAAAAAAAGAAGATTCATATAGACTTTGTGTGTGTGTGTGTTGAGACAACTTTTTAAAAAACCATCTATGATATTTAATAAGTATAGATAGTCACCTTGAGATTCCTTTGTTATTTTGATTGACTCCCACCAACACTAATGTGTGATAACAACTTGGGATGACTTGACTGATACTATGGTCATTGGAGTATCGCATTGTTATTGGAATTCAGATCTATAGTTTCTCTCTTTTACTCGTTATTCATTTAAGTGTCAATCACAACACACTTCTCAGATGTCACTCTTGTTGATGCTTTTTGTTATATAGCTGCTGGTGGGGAGGGGACATATGCCTATATTTGCAAATAAGGATTGTGTTATTGAGATATATATGTGAATTAAGCCTAACAGAGTTTTACCAATGAATCTGGGGAACCTATAAGTAATTTAAGATAAATTAAAATGACATTTAGAAAGAATTAATTTCTAAGTTTAATTTGATTTTTGTTGTTGTTGTTGTTGTTGCTAGAATGGAACCCAAGTGCACTTAAGCACTGAGCCATGTCCCCAGCCCTTTTTTTTTTTTTTTTTTGGTACTGGGGATTGAACTCAGGGGCACTCGACCACTGAGCCACATCCCCAACCCTATTTTGTGTTTTTTTTATGTAGAGACAGGGTCTCACTCAGTTGCTTAGTGCCTTGCCCTTGCTGAGGCTGGCTTTGAACTCGCGATTCTCCTGTCTCAGCCTCCCTAAGTGCTGGGATTACAAGCGTGAGCCACCGCGCCCGGCTAGCCCTTTTTATTTTTCATTTTGAGACGGCTTTGAACTCACAATCCTCCTACCTCAGTTTCTTGAGCCACCAGGATTACAGGCATGCACCACCACACCTGGCTGTAATTTGAAAGAAAAGGGAGGTTAAAGAAAGGTAGGTAATGTGCTCTGAGGCTCAGTGTAAGTTCTATGTCTGAAGAAGGAAGGGTCACCTACATTGGATATGAAGTAGAAACAGCAGTTAAGAATGGAAAGAGTTGTAAAATAGCTCAGTATAATTTCCTGAAGATGAATATACTTGTCTGCAGTGTTTAGGCCTTAATCATTTTTATTACTACTTCTATTTTGTTGGCAGTGGTTAGGTACTAACCTGACATAAAATGAGTTCTGTCGTCCCAATGTCCTTTTACTAGGGGTATGAAGAACAGAATATTCTTTCTGTGGCATGCAGTATATGTAGTCATAATCTTCAAAATCACCATACCATAAATTCGTATCTACTTTGCTATTCATTTTCACCCATAGGTCTTTTTGACCATTTGATGACTTTCGGATCTTACTCCCTCCGAATACCCGTTTTGTTTTATTGTTTTTCTCCTAATGCAGTACTTTCTGTTTTGGAGGAGCAGAATCTCACTTTGTTATGTCCACTCCATATTTCTAAGCTTTTGGGTGCCTTTATATTACTTTGCTGCACTTGTGCTATTTGCATCACCTCCTAATTTTAATAGCATCTGTGAATGTCATTAACATGCTTTTTACTCCATTTTCTACATCATTAATGCAGCAGCTGTATAGGATGGGAGACATAACACTGATCCCTGCAGCATCTAGACACATTTCCCAACTTGATACATTGCCATTTATCGTTTATCAATATTTTTTATGATTCTCCAGCCAGTTTTGAAGCCATGGGACTCTGCTATATCCAAGACAATTTGAATTAATTGTGCACAGATGTCATGAGACACTGCATCAAATACTTCACTAAATTTAAGAAAAACTACATCTACTATATTTTTTCATTTACTGATATTACATCTAAAAAACATTTTCAGACTAGCTTAATCTTTATGATTCTAGTGCTCTCTCCATATTTTGGCTTCTCTTTCTATATTTTTACTTCTCTTTTAATATTTGTACCATTATGTCTTGCGATGAATTACAAATGACACAATGATCTTTACTTTTTAAACAATGTTTTTTACTTTGAATTTTGGAATGATTTTAGAGGCACAGAAAAGTTATAGATAGCATAGAGTTCCCTTACTGCCCTTCCCAGAAGTTACAAAAGCAGGATAAATTTGTCTAAATGAAGAAATCAACATTGATACAATATTATTAACTAGAGACTTTATTCAGTTTTTACCTACTATCCACTCTTATCTTGTTTCTATACCAGCATCCAGTCTTGGATATTACAATGCATGTAGTGGTCTTGCCTCAGTCTCCAATGATCTGTGACAGTTTCTCAAATTGTTCCTTCTCTTCCATTACTGCGATAGATTGAATATTTTTGTTGCCACCAAGATTAATGTTGAGATCTAATCCCCAGTGGTATTTGGAGGTAGGGCCTCTGGGAGGTGATGAGGTCATGAGGGAAGAAACTTTATAAACAAATGGGGTTAGTGCCTTTATAAAAGAGGCTCCACAGAGCTCCCTCACCTCTTCAGCCAGATGGAGTTCAGAAGATAGAGGTCTAAGAACCAGGAAATAAGCCTTCAACAGAGACAGAATGTGCAAGTGCATCCACCTTGGACTTCTCAGCCTCCAACACTATGAGAGCTAAATGTTTATTGTTTATAAGCCACACAGTCTGTGGCATTGATACAGCAGCCCAAAAGGACTAAGACCATTACCTTGGCACTTCTGAAGAGTGCTTATGGGTATTTTGTAAAATTTTTCAACTAGAGTTACTCTGATGGTTTCACTTAGGTAACACTAGGGTTATGGAAAGACTACCATAAAAGCAAAATACCAATAAAGGCATCCTACTGGGAGTATATGGTAGTAACATGACTTATCACTGGTGATGTTAACTTGGATCACTTGGTTAGGGTGGTGTGTTTCTCCACTGTAAGATTTTTCCCATTTTCATGATTTATTCCATGCATTCTCAGTGGGGGCTATTAGAATGCTATTGGACCAGTAAAAACTGGTTCTTGGAGGGAAAAAATTCTCTGATTATGTATAAGACATGGATATATAAGTAACACATAAATAGATATAGAGCATATTTGTGGTATTAATATTTTACTGAGAGTAGGGAAGATATTAGGAAAAATAGGTTTAAAAAGCTTTCGCTTGGTGGAGGTGCAGACGTAATTATAAAAAAAAACTAGCAAATACTGATCTATTCATTGGAAGAAAGTTACTAAACCCCATTACACTCAAGGGTGGGGGTGGGATTAAGCTGTACTTCCTTAAGGAGGGAGTAAGTATGTATACTATTTGGAATTCTATAAAAACTTTCTATTCCTTTTTTAAAATTTTTATTTTTTGGTACTGAGGATTGAACCTGAGGGCAGTCTACCATTGAGCTATATCCCCAGCCCTTTTAATTTTTTTAAAAAATATTTTTTAGTTGTATATGGACACAATATCTTTATTTTTATGTGGTGCTGAGGATCGAACCCAGTACCTCACGCATGCGACGCGAATGCTCTACCACTGAGCTACAATCCCAGCCCCTCTTTTAATTTTTTATTTTGAGACATGGTCTCACTAAATTGCCAAGGCCAGCCTTGAATTAGTGATCCTCCTGTCTCGGCCTCCAGAGTCACAGGGATTATAAGTATGTATCACCATGCCTCACAATTTTAAAAAAGTCATCATTTTGGTTCATTTTATGTTAAAATTTTCTGTCTACTTCTGTGTTAGTTTGGATCTTCCAAGATGCAGATGCCAGAGTTAGACATCCAAAAGATTTGTTTGGTGATTTATACCTATACAAAGTGAGGGATCAAGGGAAGACAAGATAACTTTCAGACCGTGATGCAAGTCTGTTCCCTGTAATGGAGAAAGGGAATTAAAGGAGAGTTGAGTAGGAAAAGTCACAGACTGAGGACAGTTTGAAGTTTCTGTTCAGCCGATGGGGAGCCCCTGAGTTCAAGTATCGCATTAAAGCAGTACCGCCTTTTACAAGAGAAGATGTCCATTAGCACCCCTGTTATATGCAGTCATTGCCTAAAAGAATCATTCAGGAACCATGACCTTGGCACAGACTCAAACATGGGGTCTGAAGAGTAGCAACTGGTGCTATCAATCTTGTTCCCTGCAGCAGAGGACGTACATATTACCAAACACTCTCCTCACTTGTATAGCAATAGTCATTCCACTCTCTTTTATAAACTCCTATGTATAGTCAAAATAACCTTTGTGAACTCTTTTTTGTATTCCTTCACAAATATTGTGTAATATCATATTTGGCTATTTTTGGTGCTGCTAAAACAATAAGTCAGCTAATCTAAACAAAGTGGAGAAATAACTCATTTTTTTAAGTTTAGAAAGGTTTTTTTATTTACAAGTCACATATAATCATGCTACAAATTTTTTTCTGTCCCAAGATAAAAATCACCTTAAGAAAGTAGCTACAATTAACATGCCATTTGTGTTTTTGATCTGTCTTAGGTAAACTTAATATTCTCACGTATTTTCCATTTTCAGCTGTGACACTTCAATAACTGTCAGTAGCAGCAGAATGAAAGATTTTTAAAAGATTGAAGAAAATGAAATTAGTTTGTCTAATAAACTGATGGCAGAGATTTAACTGATAGGTAGCAATTGAAAGTAAGTGAACTGTGCCAGGAGATACTTAACATTTCTTTCATGTGAAGATTAAAAAGGAATGGCAAATATTCTGTTATGCAGAATAATAGCTGTAGTAGGTACCTATTTCCCCTTTGTTAATAGTATACCAATTTTGTTTAGGCATCCACCCTTTAAAAAAGGGGTACAAACAAAACTCAGGGATAAATCTTGATTTGTGTAGGCCTATCCCTGGGTAATTCATAATTCTGTTCTCTTCATCAATAATCATTTGAGGTAAAGATGTGACTCGGTCATTAAGTTATAAAGGAAAGTATACTAGGAGGCTTCTGGGAAAGATTGCCTCACTCTTAAAATGAAACACACATGAAGAGATGGGGTTTTCGTTTGCTGGATGCTGTTTTGACTGGATTTGAAGATAAACTGCAGGAGATATCATGTGAAAGACCTAGGTCTGAAGGCAGGGCTAACACTTAGAGGATAACAGAGTAGAACGGTGAAAAAGATCTGGATCCCCATGATGTCACCAAATAGCTAAAATAACCAACATAAGAGCTAGCTGTCCTACTTTGAAACTTCTTGTTTGTGTGTGTCCAAGAGGGTAGGCACTTGAATCCTGGCCTTATACATGCTAGGCAAGCACTGTACCACTGAGCTACACTTCCAGACCTGAAACTTTTTAGAGAATCAGTTTTCCAAATTTTAAAGTAAGTTTGAATTTAAAAATTTAAATAAAAGTTGAAGTCACTTTTATTGCATATTTACTAGATCTGGTATTATGTTAACTGCAACATCTTAGAAGTCTTACTTGATGCAATAAATCTATGAGATTATTATGATGCTCATTTAAAACATGAAGAAACTGTTTATATAGTTTTATTACCAATTCTCACCCAAAGTCAATAATAGTTGAGAATAAAAGACTTTTTAACTTCAAAGTTAGGCTCTTAGATATGCTAGTTCTTCTAAAATTTTTAAATTTGTTCTTTTTTAGTTATTCATGATAGTAGAGTTAATTTTGACATATTTATACAAACATGGAGTGTATCTTATTCTAATTGGGATCCCAGTCTTGTGGATATATGATATGGAGATTCACTGCGATGTGTTCATATATGTACACAGGAAAGTTATGTCATATTCATTCCATTCTCTTTCCTGTTCCTATCCCTGTTCACTTCTCTTCATTCCCCTTTGTCTAATCCACTGAATACATATTTCCCCGACCTTGTTGTGTGTTAGCACCCACATGTGAAAGAGACCACTTGACCTTTGGTTTTTGGGGATTGGCTTATTTCATTTAGTTTGATAGTCTCCAGATCCATCCATTCACTGGAAAATGTCATGAATTCATTCTTATTTATAGCTGAGTAATATTCCATTGTGTATATATACCACATTTTCTTTGTCCATTCATCAGTTGAAGGGCACCTAGGTTGGTTCCATAGCTTAGCTATTGTGAATTGAGCTGCTATAAACATTGATGTGGCTGCGTCACTGTAGTATGCTGATTTTAACTCCCTTGGATATATACTTAGGAGTGGTATAACTGGGTCAAATTGTGGTTCCATTCCTAGATTTTTTGAGGAATCTCCATACCAGCAATGTATGAGTCCCACCAGCAATGCATGAGTGTGCCCTTTCCCACGTATCCTCACCAACATTTATTGTTACTTGTATTCTGGATAATTGCCATTCTGACTGGAATGAGGTGAAGTCTCAGTGCAGACTTTTAATTTGCATTTCTCTAGTTGCTAGAGAAGAGATGTTGAACATTTTTTCATGTATTTGTTAACTGTTTATATTTCTTCTTTTGAGATGTGTCTGTTCAGTTTCTTTGCCCATTTATTGATTGAGTTCTTTGTCTTCTGGTATGAAGTTTTTTGTATATTCTGGAAATTAATGCCTTATCTGAGGTGTGAGTGGCAAAGATTTTATCACATTCTGTAGGCTTTCTCTTCATGGTCCTGATTTTTTTTTTTTCTGTGAAAATCTTTTTAGTTTGATACCATCCCATTTATTGATTCTTGGTTTTACTTCTTGCACTTTAGAAGTCTTGCTGAGGAAGTTGGTTCCTAAGCCAACATGATGAAGTGTTTGGACTACATTTTCTTCTAGTAGGCACAGGGTGTCTGGTCTAATGCCTCGGCCTTTGATCAGCTTTGAGTTGAGTTTTGTGCAGCATGACAGGTAGAGGTTTAATTTCATATTGCTACGTATGGATTTCCAGTTTTCCCAGCATTATTTGTTGAAGAGGCTATCTTTTCTCCAGTGTATGTTTGTGGCACCTTTGTCTAGTATGAGATAACTGTATTTATGTGGGTTTGTCTCTATTTCTTCTATTCTATTCTATTAATCTTCATTCTGTTTTGGTGCCAATACCATGATGTTTTTGTAACTATGGCTCTATAGTATAGTTTAAGGTCTGGTATTGTGATGCCTCTTGCTTCACTTTCCTTGCTAAGAATTGCTTTGGCTATTCTGAGTCTCTTATTTTTCCAAATGAATTTCATGACTGCCTTTTCTCTTTCTATGAGGAATTTCATTGGAATTTTAATAGGAATTGCATCAAATCTGTATAGTATTTTTGGTAGTATGGTCATTTTGACAATATTAATTCTGCCTACCCAAGAACATGGGAGATCTTTTCGTCTTCTAAGGTCTATTTCAGTTTCTTTCTTTAGTGTCCTGTAGTTTCCATTGTAGAGGTCATTGATTCCCAGTATTTTATTATTTTTGAGGCTATTGTGAATGGAATAATTTCCTAATTTCTCATTCAGCTGATTCATCATTGATGCAATTGATTTATGGGTGTTAATTTTATATCCTGCTACTTTTCTGAATTTGTTTGAGTTCCAGAAGTTTTCTGGTGGAGTTTTTTTGGGTCTTCTAAATATAGAATCAGAAATATTGGCTCAATGTTATTTTTTCATGAAGGCCATAGAAAAAGCTGTTGTGCAACATGTTATGCTGTGCTAATTTCCTGAAAATTGTACTCTGATTTTTAAAACTTATTTTAAAAGAAGCATTATCTTAGACTGTAGATGAGAACAAATATTATGCCAACAAAACAAATAGACTTTGTAATAGTGTTTGGTATTTGGTAAGGAATACCATAAGTAATCTGCATCACTTATTTCAACAGCTTTAGGTTTAGAGTGGCTTGGAAGGCAAGGCAGATTAAAAAGCTCTGTGTTGTAGGTTAGAAAGGTATGAATCACCTAGTCAGGTCTGCATCTGTTGGAATATATGGGAAGGTCACCTTTGACTAATGAGAATTCTCAAGAGTGTAGCAGCAATTTTATGTTAAGAGTGACAGTTAATTTTAATTGCAATTATAATATGCTTAAGGGCTTGCTTAGAAATCACCAATTACTAAAGGTAAACAAATGTTTACTGAGTATTTGACTAAGTTCACAGCACTATGCCATATGCAGGAGACAAAAAAGAAATATGAGCTATGAAACATTAGCTAGTTTCAAGGAGTGTACACATGCTGATTGGGAGATAAGACTAGTACCCACAAAATAATGACAGTGAAACACAAGGAAGTGAAATGTACCATTAAACAATTATATGATAGTGAAAATAAGGAATTCTGAAAAAGGGAGATGTATATGTAAGTAGTCAAGCATATACCTATAAACCTCTTTACAATTTTAAAAAGTTTTTAGACTATCTCATCTGATGTTCTCCAAACTATATAAATGCAGGAAAAGTGAATGATATTTAATCAGTAATAATAGCTCTCATTAATGATAACCTAGAATGTATACAACTATAGTTCTCATTATTTTTTAAAAGAATCCCAGCTGATGGTACTGTTGTCCCCATTCCATATGCTGAAACCGAATTAAATGAACATCTCAAGAACACAAAACTAATAATTCATACAGTTGGTACTTAACAGTAGCATTGTAGTTGATACTTACTAATATTAAGTTGAGGGTTCTACTAAATTTTTGACAATACTGTGAAAAAAAAAGAATCTTTCCAAATCCACAAATACCCCATCTATAAAAAAATCCTTTCCTTATTTTATATGATATAGGCTTAATCAAAACTTTACTAAGTTATTGGAAACATCACATAGGTCCCTCTGAAGAAATTTTAAAAATGTATGTTAATATGACAAAGTCAATGTTACATCTGCATAACACCAAATCTACATCTCCCAGCTTTCAAGGTACTTAGTTTGGGGTGGAATACAACAACAGTTAACCTTCTCTTGTAGATAGTTGTCAATGAGAAGGCAACATCACACAAATTTAAGAGTTACTGCAACACAGCTTATCCTATTTTAACAAAAAGGTAACAATTTAATTTTTAGAGTTATTATCTCAATAGATAATAATGTTAAATAGGTCATTTGAATCACACTGTTTGTGCAAGTCAGAAGTCAGTTACTCTGTTTACACTGGATCCCAGTTCTACTTAGATATTATATGTTCTGGACTCTTAGCTTCAGAACCCCAACTTAATTAAACCCAGAACTCCAAGCCTAATTAAACTCCCCAATACTAGGACTATGTCATGAAATTCTTATGAGAATGATTTGTGTTTGAAAAGTATCTCATTAATTCATAAAATAAGTACCAGGGTATGAAAATATGTATGTCTTGTCATTATGCTTTATTCTCAAAGGAAAAATGATTTGGAAAAACCAAATTAGATGAAAAGAAAAAGAATTAGAGGAGGCCCGGACCAGGAACACCCACATGCCCCACTGCTGGAGAGGAACACTGTGCTACGGCTCCCTATCCACCAAATGTGAGGCCCATCCAAACCACCTCCATCTTGGGACATGGCAGCCACTGACAGTTCTTCACATGCAGTAATCTACACCATAGAAAACCCACAGGGACAGCTACCTTTGGAGCACCACATGCCACCACTGAGTAAGCCACCCAACACCAGTACACAGCCAATCCTTCCAGCCCCACCTCTGAAAGCTGTTGCCTACAGCTTGGGGCATCTCCACCACCATTTGAGGTTAACTCCACTGTTGCCTCCACCATCTTTAGCTGGGGCAGCTTCTATTTAAGGACACTGACTGGGGCCTGAAAGCCCAGTATCAAGGTACTTATAGGCTTGGCACGTGGCTGCTTCAATCAAGGGACAACAACCAAGACCCAGAAGACCAGCACCAAGGTCTGTGTGGGACTGAATGTGCCAGAGGTATCCCTACCAAGTGTGCTAACAGACACCATCCTGTTGCTGAGGCAACAGGGAGCCTTGCATGGAGTCCCTTCTCTTGCTCTTCTTTCTTTCTTTCTTTCTTTCTTTCTTTCTTTCTTTCTTTCTTTCTTTCTTTCTTTCTTTCTTTCTTTCTTTTCCTGCTAACAGTCAACTTCTTTTTTTTAAATTTTTATTTATTTTTTTAGTTGTAGGTGGACAGAATATTTTTATTTTGTTTTTATGTGGTGCTGAGGATTGAACCCAGTGCCTCATGTGTGCTAGGCAAGCACGCTACCACTGCGCCACAATCCCAGCCCCAACATCCAACTTCTTTTGATCCCCTTTCACTAGTCCTATAATCTAACACCTCAATATTCTAACACCCTGCATCATAAAATCACATCCTAACCACTCCACTCAGCACTCTCTCTCTGTCCATCATTAGACACTGTAAAACTTTATGCAAAGCTGTTGGATATATGGTAGAAGATAACCAAAGTTATCATTCCTGTTTATACTGACAAAAACTGTAAATGTCTAAATATGAAATAATTGATTTATGGCTGCATATTGGTTGCATTGGGTGCTGTAAACATTGATCTACCCCCTTAAAGGAGAGATATTGGTAATTTGTAGGGACACTTCAAGACTTCAGGGTAGTTGGGAGGCTGAGACAGGAGAATCATGAGTTCAAAGCCAGCCTCAGCAATGGCGAGGCACTAGGCAACTCAGTGAAACCCTGTCTCTAAATAAAACACAAAATTGGGCTGGGGATGTGGCTCAGTGGTGGAGTATCCCTGAGTTCAATCCTTGGTACCAAAAAAAAAAAAAAAGATTTCAAGGTAGAAACTGCAATACCTCAGATCCACACTATAAGAGAGGAAGACACAAAGACATCATGAAAAAACAAGGGAGGAAAGTGTCCCAAACTATCCAAGATACTACAATAATAGAACCCATTGACAGCACAGTGGAGGAAATATCAGAGAAGGAGTTCAGAACATACATAATTAAAATGATCTGCGAATTAAAGAATGACCTAAGTGAACAAATACAGAAATAAGAGAGCAAATATAGGCAACCATTGATCACACCAACAAAGAGATAAGAGAGCAAATATAGGTAGTAAAAGATTACCTCAAGAAAGAGAAAGATATCCTGAAGAAAAACAGACAGAAATCCTTGAAATGAAGAAAACAATAAACCAAATAGAAAACACAATAGAAAGCATCACCAACAGACTAGACCACACGGAAGACAGAACCTCAGACAATGAATACAAAATATACAATCTCAAAAATAAAGTTGACCACACAGTGAAGATGGTAAGAAACCATGAACAGAACATCCAAGAATTATGAGATAACATCAAAAGACCAAATCCAAGATTTATCAGGATAGAGGAAGGCACAGAGTTTCAAACCAAAGGAATGGACAACCTCTTCAATGAAATAATATCAGAAAATGTCCCAAACATGAAAACTGAATTGGAATCCAAATACAAGAGGCTTACAGGACACCAAATGTACAAAATTACAACAGATCTACACCAATGCACATTATAATGAAAATACCTAGCATACAGGATAAGGATAGAATTTTAAAGGCCACAAAAGAGAGGAATCAGATTATATATAGGGGGAGACCAATTTGAATTTCAGCAGATTTTTCAACCCAGACCCTCAAAGCCAGGAGATCCTGGAACAACATATACCAAGCTCTTAAAGAAAATGGATGCCAACCAAGAATCTTATACCCAGCAAAATTAAGCTTCAGATCTGATGACAAAATAAAAATCTTCCATGATAAACAAAAGTTAAAAGAATTTGCAGCAAGAAAGCCTGCACTATAGAACATTCTGGCAATATATTCCATGAGGAGGAAATGAATAGAAACAATGAAAATCTGCAAATGGAGGAACTACACTAAAGGAGAAACCTTTGAACTACAATCAAAGGAGAAACCAAGTCAAGTTAAAAACCAAAAATAAACCAAAATGACTGGGAATACAAACCATATTTACATAATAAGTCTGAATGTGTGAATGGCCTAAACTCATCAATTAAAAGACATAGACTGACAGGTTGGATTTTAAAAAAAAAAAAAGACCCAACAATATGCTGCCTTCAAGAGACTCATCTCACAGGGAAAGACATCAATAAACTGAATGTGAAAGAATGGAAAAAGATGTATTACATGAACTGCGTAAACAAGCAGGGGTTTCCATCCTCATATCAGGTAAAGGGGACTTCAAACCAAAGTTAGTGAAAAGGGACGACAAAGAAGGACATTTCATACTACTCAAACATCAGCAAGACATAACAATCATAAATATCTAGGTCCCAAACAATGGGGCAACTATGTATATCAAACAAATACTTTTAACTTCAAGAATCAAATAGACCACAACACAATAATACTGGGTGACTTTAACCTCTATCACCACTGGATAGATCATCCAAACAAAATAATACTGGGTGACTTTAACCTCTATCACCACTGGATAGATCATCCAAACAAAAACTAAATAAAGAAATGATAAAACTCAATAAAACAATCACTAATTTAGACTTAACAGACATATATAGAATATTCCATCCATCAATGAATGAATACACTTATTTCTCTGCAGCACATGGATCCTTCTCTAAAATAGACCAGATGTTATGCCACAAAGCAAGTCTTAGAGAATACAAAAAATAGAGATACTACCGTGCATTCTATCTGACCATAATGGAATAAAATTAGAATTCAAATAAAATAAAATAAAAAAATAGAAGCTACTCCAACAGCTGGAGACTACACAATACAATATTGAATGATGCATGGATAACAGAAGACATCAGGAAGGAGATTTAAAAAATTCTTAGAGGTAAATGAGAGCTCCAATACAACATATCAATATCTCTGAGACACTATGAAAGCAGTGCTAAGAGGAAAGTTCATTACAGTAAGCTCATACACTAAAATAAGTAAAAGTCAACCAATAAGCAACCTGACATTACATCTCAAAGCCCTAGAAAAAGAAGAACAAACCAACTCTAAAAATAGTAGAAGACAGGAAATAAATAAAATCAGGGTGGAAATCAATGAAATTGAAACAAAAAGCAATTAAAAAAATTGACAAAACACAAAGCTGGTTCCTTGAAAAAACAAATAAAATTGATAAACCCTTAGCCACCTTAATGAAAAGGAGAGAGAAAATTCAAATTACTAAAATTCAAAATGACAAAGGAAATATCATGACAGACACTATTGAAATACAGAAGACAATCATAAACTATTTTGAAAATTTATATTCCAGTAAAATAGAAAACATTGAAGACACCAACAAATTTCTAGAGGCATATGATCTACCCAAGCTGAGACACATCAAGGAAAGAGAATTTCAGACCAATATCCCCAATGAACATTGATGCAAAAATTCTCAATAAAATCTTTGCAGATTACATACAAAACACATTAGAAAAATAGTGCACCATAATCAAGTGGGGTTCATTCCAGGGATGCAAGGTTGGTTCAACATACAGAAATCAATAAACATAATTCATCACATCAATATACTTAAAGACAAGAATCACATGATTATATCAATTGATGCAGAGAAAGCATTTCACAAAATATAGCACCCCTTCATGTTCAAAACACTAGAAAAACTAGGGATAGTAGGAACATTCCTCAACATTTGTAAACACTATCTATGCTAAATCCAAGGCCAACATCATACTAAATGGAGAAAAATTGGAAGCATTGCCTCTAAAAACTGGAACAAGACAGGAATGCCCTTTTTCACCACTCCTATTTAACATAGTTCTTGAAACTCTAGCCAGAGCAATTAGACAGATGAAAGAAATTAAAGGATACAAATAGGAAAAGAAGAACTCAAACTATCATTATTTGCCGATGACATGACTCTAAAAGGATCCAAAAAATTCCACCAGAAAATTTCTAGAAATAATAAATGAATTCAGCAAAGTAGCAGGATATAAAATCAATAATCATAAATCAAATGCATTTCTATACATCAGTGATGAAACCTCTGAATGAGAAATTAGGAAAACTACTCCATTCACAATAGCCTCAAAAAAAAAAAATACTTGGAAATCAATTTAACAAAAGAGGTGAAAAACCTCTACATTGAAAACTACAGAACACTAAAGAAAGATAGGCAGAATTAATATTGTCAAAATGGCCATACTATCCAGAGTGCTATACAGATTCAATGCAATTCCAATTAAAATCACAATGTCATTCCTTATAGAAATAGAAAAAGCAATCATGAAATTTATTTGGAAAAATAAGAGACCCAGAATAGCCAAAGCAATTCTTAGCAAGAAGAGTGAAGCAGTAGGCATCACAATACCAGACTTCAGATTATACTACAAAGCTATAGTAACAAAAACGGCATGGTACTGGCACCAAAATAGACATGTAGACCAATGGTATAGAATAGACACAGAGACGAACCCACTTACATACAGTTACCTTATACTAGATAAAGGAGCCAAACACGTACACTGGAGAAAAGATAGCCTCTTCAACAAATGGTGCTGGGAAAACTGGAAATCCATATGCAGCAAAATGAAACTAAACCCCTATCTCTCACCATGCACAAAACTCAACTCAAAGTGGATCAAGGACCTGGGAATTAGCCCAGAGACCCTGTGCCTAATAGAAGAAAAAGGAGGCCTAAATCTTCATTATCTTGGATTAGGCCCTGACTTCCTTAACAAAACACCTAAAGCACACAAAATAAAATCAATAATCAACAAATGGGATGGATTCAAACTAAAAAGCTGCTTCCCAGCAAAAGAATCAATTAGGTGAACAGAGAGCCTACATTTTGGGAGCACATTTTTGCCACACACGTCAGAGCACTAATCACCAGGATATATAAAGAACTCAAAAAACTTAACACCAAACAAACAACCCAATCCATAAATGGGCTAAGGAGCTGAACAGATACTTCTCAGAGGAAGAAATGCAATCAATGAACAAATATATGAAAAAATGTTCAACATATCTAGTCATTAGAGAAATGCAAATCAAAACTACTCTAAGATTTCATCTCATGCCAGTCAGAATGGCAGTTATCAAGAATACAAGTAACAGGTCTGGGGTGGTGGCTTGCATAGCATGTGTGAGGCACTGGGTTCAATCCTCAGCACCATATAAAAATAAATAAATAAACTAAAGGTATTGTGTCCATGTACAACTAAATATATTTTTAAAAAAAGAATATAAGTAACAATAAGTGTTGGTGAGGATGTGAGGGAAAAGGCACACTCATACATTGCTGGTGGGATTACAAGTTGGTGCAGCCCATCTGGAAAGCAGTATGGCGATTCCTTTGAAAACTTGGAATGGAACCACCATTTGACCCAGCTCTCCCACTCCTTGGTTTATACTCAAAGGACTTAAAAACAATCTACTATAGTGACACAGCCGCATCAATGTTTATTGCAGCACAATTCACAATAGCCAAACTGGAAGCAACCCAGATGCCCTTCAATAGTTGATTGAATAAAGAAATTGTGGTATATATACACAGTGGAATATTACTCTGCAATAAAAGAGAATAAAATTATGGCATTTGCAGGTAAATGGGTGGAGTTGGAGAATATCATGCTAAGTGAAGTAAGCCAATCCCAAAGAACCAAAGGGTGAATGTTTTCTTGATAAGCGGATGCTGATCCATAAAGGACAGGGCGCATGGGAAGAGTAGAGGAACTTTGCATTAGCCAAAGGGGAGGCAGGGGAGGGAAGGAGGTATGGGGAGAGAAAAGATGATGGAATGAGATGGACATCATAACCCTAGGTACATGTATGATTGAACATATGGTGTGGCCCTGCTTTGTGTACAACCAGAGATGTGAATAACTGTGCCCCATTTGTGTAGAATGAATCAATGAGCATTCTGCTATGTCATGTATAACTGAAAAAAAAAAAAAAGAATTGCAACAGAGTCCAAAGATTTTCTTATTAATGGATAGGTTAGAGAAGTGATTATAAAAAACAATGCACTGAATTTCTTACTAATATGTACACATTTTTATTGTGGTAAAATGTACATAAAATATAGAACTATAACCATTTTTAGGTTTATGATTCAGTGGTATTAAGCACATTCACAATATTAGACCACCATCAACATCATTTCTAGAATTTTTTCATCTCCCCAAACTGAAATGCTATACCTATAAAGCAATAACTTCCCATTCTCCTTCACTGTGCAGCCCATGGCAACCTTTAATCTACTTGCAGTCTTTATGAAGTATACAAAGTTTGAATCATACAATATTTATGCTCTTTTTATGATTTATTAATTAGGATGATATTTTCAAAGTCTATTCATGTTGTAGCATATACATTCATTCTTTCTTGAAGTTTCATGTTTTGAAGTTTCAGTTAGCCATGTCAACCACAGTCCAAAAATATTAAATGGAAAATTCAAGAAATAAGTAATTCATAAGTTTTAAATTGCATACTATTCTGAAGTAGCATAAGGAAAGCTCATGCTATCCCACACAGGAAAGGAATCATTACTTTGTCTAGTGTATCTACCCTGTGTATACTACCCCCCTGTTAGTCACTTAGTAGTCATCCTGATCATCAGAACTACTGTCAAATATGATAGTGCTTGCATTCAAGTAATCCTTAGTAGCCTAAAGCTATGTCACAACACCTGTGTTGTTCTCATTTCATCTCATCATGGGAGCATTTTTTTTTATATCCTCACAAGAAGAAGAAGGGTAAGAACAGTAGAAACCTATAGAAAGAGGTATTTTGATAGACAACATTCCCATAATTTTTATCACAGCATATTGTTTTAATTGTTCTATTTTAGACAATGTAAATATTCTTTACCTGACATTATTTTTAGTTGTTTTTTGTTGTTGTCTCTGCAGGTTTTCTTCCTACCTTCTATTTCATGTACTGCCTCCTTTTCAAGATTCTTAAAAGGAGAAATACACCCTCAATCTTCTTTATCACCCTCTTCTTTTTCTTATATCTCTTAAAAACCTTTATTATATAAGAATCTTCCAGTTTTTTCTCTATTCCTACCTCTTCCCTGTGCTCTTATATGACATTTCTTACTTGCTGAATAGCTTCATGAGTAAACTTTATTTCTCTGTAAACCAAATTCTCAGTGTTTATTAATGGCTTACCATCCTGTCACACAAGATTTCATCTTCATATTATTTTTCAGTTTTCACCTCTTCCCTAAGTCACCATGGTCAACAGATCAGTATAATCTTAAACTGAGGTATCAAATTGAAATGAAGTAAATAACCTAAATCAGAATCACAAGGAAGGGGTGTAAAAAATGCAGATTCACATGGTTTACTGGACTAACTAAACAGGTTTTCAAGATTGAGTACAGAAATCTTCTTTGTAAATAACTCCCTAGGAAAGACTTGGCAACACTACATTTTGAGAACTACTGCATTATATCAGGTTTCATCTAATTCTGCTCATTCTTCCTATTCAGGGTTTCCCATCCATTCTTTTCTATTGCCTCTACTCTGGTTTAAGGCTACTTCATCTCTTAGCTGGATGTCTGTAATAGGATTTTCCGGCCTCTGGGATATTTCCAACTTTAATTTATCTTACACACCAGGGTCTTATTAATCTTATTAAATCACAGCTCTGCTCATTTAATGTGACAAGAATTTATTGAGCGCATACTATGTACTAGGTGCTCTAGGGCAGTAGGTTCCAAATGGAGCTGATCAGCATTATTAAGTGGGGAAACCTTTTCCATAGATTCTCTACCAACTCTCCAAGCCCACTAAATTAGAATCTTCAGAAGTAGAGTTGATAAAAGTTTATTTTTTAAAAGTTCCCCAAATGATTCTTATTATGGTAACACAAGACTGAATCATATAAAGACTTAGACATTATCTGTATTTTGGAGTGTATTCTTTTGTTAGAGCATTATAATTATACATAGTATTTGGGTTCATTTTGACAAAATCGTACATGGAAGGAATTTGATTTCAATCCCCATCCCCTCCTTTTCCTCCCCTCCTCTCTTCTCCTATTCTCTTTTCTGCTGATCTTCATTTATTTTTATTTTTTATTGTTATTTCTACATGTACCTAAGGTGAAATTCCCTTTGGCACATTTATATATACATATAACATGATTTTGTTAGATTTATTCCATATTTCTTCCCCTTCCTTTCTCCCTCCCTTTTCTTCTCCTTCTTCTACTCCACTGATCTTCCCTGTATATTTATGATATCTGACCCTTTCCTCCCACTGCTTTTTTTTCCCTTATTTTATTCTAGCTTCCATATATGAGAGAAAACATTCAACCCTTGATTTTCTGAGTCTGGCTTATTTTATTTAGCATCATGTTCTCTATTTCCATTCATTTACTAGCAAAGGCCATCATTTCATTCTTCTTCATGGCTGAGTAAAACTCCATTATGTGTATATACCACATTTACTTGATCCATTCATCTAATGACAGGCATTTGGGTTGATTCCATAATCTGGCTGTTGTGAATTATTCTGCTATAAACACTGAAGTGGATGTATTGCTATAGTATGCTGATTTTTGTTCTTTTGGATAAATAGGAGTGGGATAGCTAGGTCATATGGTGGTCTCATTCCTAGTTCTTAAGGAGTCTTTGGAGTATATTTGAAGGAGGTATGAACATTGCAACTAACTATCATATAACACATTGAGTAATGCTATAAAAGAGGTACCAAGTTCCATGGAAAGATTAATGATAACTGCATTAAATGCCTTCAATAAGTCATTCAGCTTGATGACATTTTCTCCTCCTATAATTTCTCCTAATACTTACCTATAATTCTTTTCTGATCTCACTTTTATCTCTCACTATAATTATTTTTATTTAGCTTATTTCCTGTACCTTTATTCTTAAAGAAAGAGCCTTGTCCTTATCGATGCATACGGTGAGGCAAGGAATTTAAAAAAAAAAATTCTCATTTATTCACAGCATAAAGCTATACAAAAAATTAAATTATGAAGCAGGCCTGTAATCCCAGCACTTTGGGAGGCTGAGACAGGAGAATTGCAAGTTCAAAGCCAGCCTCAGCAACGGCGAGGTGCTAAGCAACTCAGTGAGACCCTGTCTCTACATAAAACACAAAATAGGGCTGGGGATGTGGTTCAGTGGTCAAGTACCCCTGAGTTCAATCCCCAGTACTCCCCCCCAAAAATTAAATTATGTATATAGTAATCCCTCTTTGTCCATGAGGGTTACATTCTAAGACCCTCAGTGAATGCCTGAAACCATGCATGGATAGTACTAAACTATATATAATGTGTTTTCCCCTATGCAGACATCCTTGTTAAAGTTTAATTTATAAATTGAGTGTAGTAAAAGATTAACAATAATAATGAAATAGAACAATTATAACCATATACTGTAATAAAAGTTTGTGCTCTGGAACTATATTAAAACAAAGGTTACTTAAACATAAGCACTGTCATACAGGATAGTGGATCTGATAACTGAAATGACTACTAGTGATTAACAAGCAGGTAATGTATACAGTGCTGGCCAAAGGGAGAATTCACATCCTGGGAATGATGGATGGGAACACAATCTTTCATCATGCTACTCAGAACAGAGTGTAATTAAAAACTTATTATTTATTTCTGAAATTTTCCATTTAATATTTTTTGGACTCTAGTTGACTTATGGGGAATGGAAGCCAAACCAAATCCAACCAAAAGAAAACTGAAGATAAGCCAGTTTTGCATTTAATAAATTATATCCAACAAGAGAATGCCTTTATGACTTGGATATTTGTGGCCAAATTTATGGATCTGAATCTCAGTATGACATTTAGTGCAGTTCCTTGAACATAGCAGGAACTAGATAAAATAAGTAATTTGTGAACCAGTAATGTCTGAGAAATATGTTTGCATATTCAAAAACATATTTAATATGCCCATGGCTACCATAAGAGGTTATGATTACAAATGAGATAACAGAAAACTGATGCCCTGTGAGTCAAACCAGCCAAATTTTATTTATTTTCTTAAGGCTGGAGTTGGTTGCACAAAAATTTAATTTGAATGTCTTTTGTCTGAATAAGTACTCTGATTTACCACAGGCCCTACCACTCTCTATTATCTTATACTAATCTGATTTACATATCTCTGTCATCTATAGTTCTAAGGTTAAGAATCACCTCAATCCCAGGGTTATGACCTAGAGAATGCTAGGCAAACACTTTACCTCTAGTCTTAAAGATGAGAATTCTGAAAGGTGACAGGTAATTTGTCCCAAAGATTTCTTCTTTTTAACTGTTACTATTTTGGGCATCACTGTGTTTCCCCAAAATGTGTATGTTGAGGTCCTAACCCCTAGTACCTCAGAAAAGAACCACATTTGGAGATAAAATCTTTAAAGAGGTAATTAAGTAAAAATGAGGTCAGTCTCATTGCAGTAAAACTGGTGTCCTTAGTGGAGCACATTTGGACACAGAAAGAGGAGAGACCATGTAAAGACAGAGGGAGGAGATAGGCATTTACAAGCTGAGAGGCCTTAAAAAGACACCAAATTTAGAACCCAGTGTATGGATCTGAATCTCAGACCAAACCTGTGTTCACCTTAACCTTGGACTTCTAAACCTCCTGGATTGTGAGAAAAATAAATTTGTTTAAGTCACCCAGTCTATGGTATTTTGTTCTGGTAATCCTAGCAAACTAATACAGCTACCAGCTACATTTAACATTAACCTAAATTTAGGCATTTTTTACATCAAAACTTGTTTGCTGTATTTAAATCATTCTGCAGGGACAGTGGTGAATACAATTCTAAGTAGGTTAGAATATACTAGCTGAGGCAAATTATATGCAAAATGTATTCATAAGCATAAATGATAAATATTATAAGACATAAAGCCAAAATGCCAAATAAAGTGTGTATTTTTCATTCTACAGACACACAAAAGAAGAGAATTCTTTGTGCTCTAGGTCACAAAAGATTCAGAATTTGTGCTGAATCTTGAAGGTAGGGAAGATTCAACCACATAAAGGGGTGAAGAAATGTAGAAGAGAATAGTGTATAAAGCAAATATATGACTACTACTATAATGCAGGTGGCCTGTGTTTTAAGCGCCTCCTCTTCTTACAAATGCATTATTTAGTTCATTAATGTTTCATATCCAACTATTCAAATGTATTTAATTTTTTTTTTAAATATTTTGTTTAGTTGTAGATGAACACAATATCTTTATTTATTTTATGTGGTGCTGAGGATCGAACCCAGTGCCTCACGCATGCGAGGCAAGCGCTCAACCGCTGAGCCATAGCCCCAGCCCCTTAATTTTTATTTAATAATTTCTAACCTTTACATTCAGGAAGTTATTCAAAATGTTTCATCTAGGCTGCTGGAAAAGTGCTTATTAGCAGTGAGTTTTGAAGATGAAATTTTCAAAAGGAGTTGGTAGGAATCTAAACATAGAGATCTAAATTTTTGTAAATGCTTCCCCAAACCTTAACTCTAGAAATTCTTGATAAGCAGGTAAGTTTAGCTGAAGTTTTAGGTTTTGGTGACAGTAATTTAACAATGACCTCGTGGTTTGTTAAAAGATGGTGTTTTCAAGCTATTAGATTTTATTTTAAAGCTACAGAAACCTGTCTATGGAATGCTTTATTTCTCCAGTATAATTTCAGCAATGTTTATTTTCTTTTGAAAAAACTTATACAAGGCTATTGTTATCCCATGAGATATGCATTGAACCAAAGGTGCGATGCTTAACATCTGGGTTAAGATTATATAGAATAATTTTTCCTAAAGAGCTCAGTAAGTTTCTTTGAATCATTTGCTCAAACCAAGGTCCTTTAAATTTACAAGTGGTTAGGATATTGTCACAGGACCTTTGAGATTTGAAGATATCAGAAGTCTTTTGTACATTGTCGGATTCAGATGGAATTTTTGAGTTTGAAAGAACCCAGGACTTTGAAACTCAGAATTGCATCCAGTGTTTAAAGCCTACATAATGTATTCGGGGGTGCAGTTTAAAAAACTACCGAATGGTTAAAGATCCAAATTTTCAAGTACCAGCATGTTGTGCGACAAAGTTGACTTGGTGAGGTTTCCGTTATCCTTGTGTAAAGAGGAAATATTACCTGTTTATCTTATGGAAACAACCTGCACTTTATAACTGGATAGGTGACTCGTTTGGTGAGAGAGGGTAAAGAAAATTGCGCAGGTGGCGAGACTCTAGCATAGCCTTTCCGTTACTACTCTCAAGAAAAAGCCTGCAGCACCGCAACTCCTTGCCTACTTAGCAGGGTAGCTTCTCCCTAAGCGCCTTGTCCTCTGGCCGGAAGTCACCTTAATCAGCCCGCCGGGAAGCTGTCGTCTTGGCAACACAGCATCATCCCACCCACTTCCCTTAGCCACGCCCTCCGCCGTAGACGTCTCCGGCTCCTCGGGCTGCGATTGGCCCATCTATCTTTCACTCTGGGAGATGGGCGAGACCGCGAGGCTGTGGAGCTTGCTTTTGAATTTGTGGCGGTCGGACTGCGCGAGGTGCCATAGGGACTTGGACGTGTAGCTGTAGCCCCAGACCTCAGGGATGAGCGACCGCGAGGGGAGAATGATGAAAAGGGCCGCTGGAGCTGAAGGGGCGCTCCGTCCAACAGGCCTTCGGTGTAGGGGGGCTTCAGCCCGGCTGCCTCTCCCCTGAGGCAGGCCCGCTTTGGCTCCTGAAGGAAGCTCGCCTAACACGACCTCCCCTCTTCACAGCTGTCGCTTGTCTTTCCCTCGGCAGAAGCTACTCTGCAGCCCCGACGGGCTTACACTTCCCTCCAGTGTAGTTTACGCCCCACCGATGTCCCGAGCACATCCTTATCTCCATTACCAACACGATCAGGAACTTTCTACATGCACCTGACAATGTGATAGATGGCTCCCCAGCAACCTGGTGAGCCTCGCACACCTCACAAATGGAGTCCAGAACGTTCCTTACCAAGGGATGCTGCTCTTCTACTCCCAAGCGGGAAGTAGTGAAGGTCACGCGGAAAGGCGAGGGAAAACACCTTACAAATCGCTACAAAAACGTAAGTTATTGATGAGTTCCTATGGAAAGCGTTTTGTTCTTAGTCAGACTGATAGAATGTTTCATATGGGGTTACTGTTCAGACTTTGAAAAGTAAAGCCAATATGTCTGTTGGAGAACAATCTGGCAATTGATCCAAAGCATAAAAGCCATCCCTGATTAAACCCTCTCTTCTCTAACCTTTAGCTTATATGTATGTTATGATCCCCTCTTGTAATGTATGTGATTTTCATTGAGATTCACGACCATTTCAGGAGATTAACAGTGGAGCGATCCTTCCCTTCACTGCCTGTGATTATGATCATTCTCTATTTCTTTTCCAATTTGAGAATTCAAATGAGCTTCTTTATGCACAGCCGTTAGAACCAAGGTTCTTAAATTTCTTTTTGGTTGGAAATTAGAGAAATCACAGCTCCCTTGGAACTGTTAAAAAAAAATCAGACACAAAACAAACAAAAAAACCGTAGAGCTTTTCTCCAGAATATGAAACAGAAACACACAATTTGTTTATCAGTTTCAGGGAATTTTAGACTCAACTTTGAAATATGGCTATTCATGGGACCCCAGTCCAGTTCTAGCAGTTTATTTCTATTTTATAAAATAGTATAAATAATTAAGCAGGAAAATCAGCCAGGTGTCTTTTACCAAATGGCTATCATTTAACTTCTGAGTTAAGAAGGGAATTGAAAAGGCTGACACTTTCAATTGGGCAGTGGTTTAAGAATATTAGAAAAATCCTTGAATACTTCTTAAAGTTATAGGAAGATTTTTCACAGATAATGGTAGTAGAAGGGAATAGGGGCATACTGAAAAATAAGTTTACTAGATATTGTATCCAGAGTGTTTTTAAATTAACATAAAAAGTAGGAAAGTTCTTGATCAGCATGAGGAGTGAAAATTTGTGTGCCTTGTTTTGATTTGGATATGAGATATTTTCCCAAAAGTTCATGTGATAGACAATGCAGGTGTATTCAAAGGTGAAATGATTAGATTATTAGTTATAACCTGATTAGTGATTACTGGGTGGTAGTGGTAGGCAGGTGGATTGTGCTCTTGGGATTATATTTTGTTGCTGGCCCCTCCCACTTTCTGCTTCCTGGCCGCTGTGAGCTAACCAGCACATCTTTCCATCATTATGTTCTGCCTTACCTCTAGCCAGGAACATATGGAGGTTGGCTAGCCATGGATTGAACCTCTGAAACCCCAAATACATTTTTCATCCTCTAAATTGTTCTTGTCAGCTGTTTCGATCACAGTGACTAAAAGCCGACTAACCCATGCCTTAATTTTTTGGATGTTTTATATTAAAGTAATTTAAATTGTGAAATTCTGCCAGCATGCCCTGACTATATAAACTCTTCTATCTACTCTGGAACTATTTCAAGCATTATTTTTTCACATTAGAACTTCAATTCACCTGAAATTAATTTTTGTGTATGATTGAGGAATGACTTTAACTAATTTTTTTTCATTATTTTGCTGTCATTTCAAAAACCATGGCCCATGTACCAAATCTTGTGTACCACTTATTTTATAAGTTCTGTTATATCATATCCATTTGTTTACTTATTATCTATGATTGCTTTTGTGCTACAATGTCAAAGTTGATTCCTTGTGACAGAAACTATGTGGGCTTCAAAACCCAAAATATTTGCTTTCTGATTGTCTACAGAAAAAGTTTGCCAACTCCTGGACTAGGATATCTTTTTGCCACTAAACTGGTAATGCCACCTTTATCCTATCTAGTTTCCTTATGTGTGCCTGTGTTTTTGAGCTATCTAGTCTGCCTCCTTTGTCAAGCTGTGAACATATAATACAGAGTCTTAAATTACTATAGTTCTAAAATAAGACTGGATATACAATAGGTAAACTGCTCTTTCATCCCACACATCAAATTGTTCTTTTGCAGTAGTTATTCTTGACCCTTAAATCTTCCACATGAATTTTATGTTTAATTTGTTAAATGCTATGAGAAATCTTTTTGAGTTCTGATAGGAACTGCATCAAATATAAAGATTAATTTAGAAAGAATTGTCATCTTTACAATGTTCAGTCTTCCCATCCATGAACATAGTATACCCTAATATTCTCTGTGATTTTAATGTGATTTTATAACTTTATTCTTTAGAATTTCCACAAGGGAGATTGGAATTAGTTTTGCTTTATTGTGATTGTTTTAGAATTAAACTAATGGTTGCTGACATCTTTAAGTGGTCTGAGATGTTTTGTATCCTCTGTTTCTTGAAAGAGTTCATATAGGATTGGCATTTTTTTAAAAAATGAAATGTTTGATAGAATGCGCCCATTTGGCATCATGTTTTCTTTTTGAGGAAGTATTAAAGAAGTTAAGAAAATAAAAGTAAATTTTATTTGCCTACATCTTTCTGTTCTGTCACTCCTGTTTCTCTTTGTAGATCCACGTTTTCATCATTTGTTAGTTTGCAGCACTTCTTTTGACATTGCTTGTAAAGGCTTGTTGGTGAAGGATTCTATCAGTGTTTTTTTTTATTTAAGAACATTTTTATTTCCATTTTTCAAAAGTTTATTTTAAAACTGGATATATGATTCTTGGTTAGCTTGGTTTTTTAGTTCTTTACCATTGCCTTCTAGCTTGTATTATTTTAAATAAACTATTTGGAATCATTCTTATCTTTGTACTTTAGTATGTAATGTGTCCCCCACCTCCCACTACTTCTTTTTCTTAAGTTTATTGAGGCATAATTTACATATGGTAAAATAAACTTTTAGGAACATATTTGAGTTCTAACAAATGTAAAGAACCATTACCACAATCAAAACGCACAGTATTTCTGTTGATTTTAAAGTTCCTTCATACTTTATTGTCATCAGTTCTCTGACCCATTCTCAGCCCCAAGCAGCTGCTTATCTGATATCTGCCAGTATGGGTTTGCATTTTGAGACTCTCATGTAAATTGAATCGTGTAAAACACAGCTGTTTGTGTCTGTTTTCTTTCACTTGGTGTAATTCTTTTTAGATTTATTCATAATGTTGTGTATATCAGTAATTTATTCCTTTTTATATATGAATACTATTACATTATACATGAGTATCACAGTTTGTTTATCCATTCACCAGTTAATGGACATTTGGGTTATTTCCAGATTTGGGCTGTTAGGAAGGAAACTGCTGTAAGCATTTGCCTACAGGTCTTAGTGTTGTCATATATTTTAATTTTTGCTGGGTGGATACCCAGGAGTGAAACTGCTAGGTCCTATGGTAAGTATATGTTTAATTTAATAAAATATTGCCAAATGTTTTTCCAAAGTGGTAGTTACATTTTGCATTCCCTTCAGCAGCATATGATTATTCTGTATTCATTCACATCATTTTTTGGTTTTAGTAGCAGTTTAAATTTTAAGTATTCTAGTAGGTGTATGTTTGCCTCATTATAATTTAATTTGTATTTCTCTAATGACTGATATTGAGCATTTTCCATACATTTATTTGCTATTGTTCATCTTTGATAAAACACCTAATAAAATGTTCTACCTAATTCCTTCGTAGATTTATTGAGATATAATTGACATAAACCAAATTGCATATATTTAAAGTGTATACTTTGATAAGTTTTGATATATGCATATACCCATGGAACCAGCACCACAAGTTAATGTACATGCTACAATAGGGATGGACCTTGAAAACTTTATGCAAAATGAAAGAAGTCGGTAACAAAATGCCAGATATTGCATTAGTCCACTTATATAAAATATCCAGAATATGCAAATCCCTCAGAAGGGAAGTAGACTCTGGTAGGGATTGGGGCAAGGAAGAATAGTGAGTGACTACTAATGAGTATGACATTTCCTTTGGGAGTGATGAAAATCTTCTAGAAATAGTTGCAATGGTTGCACAGTTGTATGAGTATTCTAAAAACTACTGAATTGTACATTATAAAGGCTGAATTTTATGGTATATGAATTATCTTTCAGCAAAACTGTGTTTTGAAAAAAAGAAAAATAACACATTGTGATCCACTAATGGTTTGTTCAAAAAGCATGTCTCATAATTGGAAAATCATGGGAAGTAAATTTCCATAGTAGAATGATTATAAAATGGTTTTATATTCTCAAAATGAAAAAGTGAAGCTATTGAAATAATGAGGTAGAACTGTATGTATCAATATGATGAGTCTTATAATCATTGAGATAAAATAGGTTGCAGAGGAATCTATAACATATGTAATACAAGATTAAAATTTAAAATATATAGAACATTATATAATTTAGTAAAGTATGAAAAATGCATGGAGATCATAAACATCAATTTACAGGGTATAATTAGTTGTAGAGAAAACTTGTGTGGTGTGCCAGTGGAGAGTTGGGAGAGGAGAGTTGGGGAGAATGTTATTAAGGAAGATTTCATTGAATGCTACAGTTATATAAGTTTTATTTCAAAACTGTGTAATAAATATACAAAAGTTAGTCTTGTGTGTATGTGTGTGTTTAGTACCTAGGATTGAAGCCAGGGGCACTTAACTTCTGAGCCACATCCCCAGCCCATTTCATTTTTTTATTTTGAGACAGAGTATCACTAAGTTGCTGAGGCTGGCTTTGAACTTGGAATCCTCCTGTCTCAGCCTCATGAGCCACTGGGATTACAGGCATGTGCCACCATACTGGGCAGAAGTTAGTTTTTTATTTTTAGCAAATTTTAAATAATTTTTATAAGAATATATATGAGACAGAACAAAATGGTAGTAAATTATGGGGAGGGACAGATACATAAGGTAAAACTATTTTCACTTACAAGAGTAGCTTTATCAAACATATGACTGCAGACAGATAAGAATCAGTTGAGAAAAGGATGTTTGAAGGACTGATTTGCACACATGAAGTCATTATATAACTTCTTTTAAAGAAGTTGTTTCCTTTGGGAATACTGCACCAAGCAAAAATGTAAAGTATGATGGTCTGGAAGCCGTTTCACTAATGCATATTTTGCAAAGTGGTACTACACTCAGAAGTCAAATCAATGCCTTCTAGAAGATATTTGAATGTTATCAAATAGTCTCAGAGGGAGGAGACAAGGATGTGGAGGGTGATGAAAAGCCATAAGGAGATCTTTCCTACATGAGTAGGGTCTTAGTATAAAGGTAATCACCTAGTCAGGAGATCCCCTGAGAAGAAGATTACATAGCTAAAACAAGAGGGCACTTGAATGCTTTCAAAAATTTATTGATATCAGATCCCTTTCTAATATCAAAGAATTAAAAAGATTTGGATCTTATCTTCAAGAAGGATAGAAATTTATTCTAACTAAAGAGAGGGTTTTTATTATAATCAAAGACTCCTCTAACAAATAATGAATGTGATAGGAAATAATTCTAATATTACCTAAAACAAAAATAAAATTGAAAATTTAATATTATAGTAAAATTGAAACAATAGCATGGAAAATAAAGTATATCTCCAAATATCTTCAATCCTGCATTTTAAATTTTTTTTCAGGAAATGAATGTAAGATTTCTTGTTCCTGCAAGGAAAAGCTAACCTAAAATGCCCCCTCTTACCGATACATGAATATAGCATATAAAAGACATTAAAAAGCTAAGGGAAATTCCCAAGGTCAGAAATAATCAGGGATCTGCGGAGCATGGACTGGAAGAACATTAAGTCTCTAGGCTGAGAAAACTGCTATACCAAGGGGAAGGAGTTATAGTTCTTACTATTTAAGGGGCTTGGATTTTCAAAGGCATATAGTCTCAAGAGATGAGGTATTGGCTCCTTACGAATCCAGTAGTTAGAAATGAGACCCCTATAATCAGCTCCCATTTATTTAGCATAATCACTAATATATTTGTGTTCGTATCTACCATCTCACTGTTTGTCTCCTCATTGCTTTTTTCAAAGAATATTTTTTAATTGTAGATGGACACAATACCTTTATTTATTTATTTATTTTTATATGGTGCTGAGGATTGAACCTAGTGTCTCACGCATGCTAGGCAAGCACTCTACCACTGAGCTACAACCACAGCCCCTTCATTGCTTTTTTTAAAAATTTATTTTTTGGTGAGGTCTTGGTAAGTTCCCAGGCTGACCTCAAACTTGTGATCTTCCTGCCTTATCCTTCTGAGTAGCTAAAATCGTAAGTGTGCACCACCACACTGGGCATCAATGTTTTACTTTGCCCCCTCTCATTTTTTGCCTTTTGCTGGGCTGATTTTTTAAAAATTAGTTTCATTTCCCCTCTATTTCTTGCACTTTCTTTTTGTTTTGGTACTGAGGATTGAACTCAGGGGTACTCGAACACTGAGCCACATCCCCATCCTATTTTGTGTTTTATGTAGAGACAGGGTCTCACTGAGTTGCTTAGGGCCTCCCCGTTGTGGAGGCTGGCTTTGAACTCACGATTCTCCAGTCTCAGCCTCCCAAAGTGCTGGGATTATAGGCATGTGCAACCACGCGCGGCTTATTTCTTGTATCTTTGATTTATCAAATTCTAATACTAATTTACATTTTTGTCATTTCACAAATAATATAGAGACCTTATAACATTTACTGTTCATTTATTTTTTCTCATTTTTTGCTATTATGTATTTTAATTCTGTAGATATTTTGAATTCCCTGACATTAATATTATCGTTTATATAGTCAATAATTGTTCACATTTACCCTTTTTATGACTCTTTCTTTTGTGTGTCTCCTAGCTTCTATTGGTGGGATCTTTTCCCTTCTGCTTGGAGAATGCCCTTTAATATTTATTTTTATGTGGACTTATTGATGATTAATTCTTATAGTTTTTTTAAAATATTCTTTTAGATGTTGATGGATCTTTATTTTATTCATTTATTATTTATATGTGGTGCTGAGGATCGAACCCAGGGCCTCACACATGTTAGGCAAGCGCTATTCCGCTGAGCTATAGCCCCAGCTCCCTCTTACAGTTTTTTATGTCTGAAAAAAATTTTACTTTACCTTTTTGGATAAAGGATATCTTTTCCAGTTTGATAAAGGATATATTTGACATTTTCCCCATTCTTCTGAGAATATAATTCCATTACCTTCTCTAGTATTTCTGGAAGTTGAGAAGTTATCAGATTTATTTTTGTACCTTTAAAGGGAACTTGCCTTTTTGGCTTATCTTAGTTTTCCCTGTGTCTTGTGTTTTCAGTAATTTTAATATATTGTGTGCCTAGGTAATGTTTTAAAATGTATAGTGTTTATCTTTTTAGGGAATCAAATACATGGCTTTTTATCTTTTTATCAGCTTTGTAAAATTCTTGATTAAAATCTTCTTTCCCCTCCTCTCCTTTTATCCAGTAAGTTCCTTTGTCCCATTTTCATTTTCTAGTCCTTTTCCTTCAACTGTAGGCAACTGCTAATAGGCTTTTTTATTTTATAGATTAGTTTTGACTTTTCTCTAATATCCTATAAATGAACTTATACAGAATGGGCTGTTCTGTATGTGGCTTTTTTCCTCAGAATTTACATATATGTTACATATATTTATATAATACATTATATATTTATTTTGCTGTGTTAGGAATCAAAGCTAGTCAGTATTATAGTTTTTGATATTCAGTAATATTTTCTGTATACCAATATTATAATATTTCTATATCTATTTCTATATATACCTCTATAAGGATGTTTATTCATTCATTTATTTATTGATATTTGAGTTGTTTCCATTTTGGAGGTGTTTTCAATAAAGTTTTTATGAACATTTATTTATAATTTTGGGGTAAATACTTAGGAAATAGAATTGCTGAAGTGTACAATAATCATCCAACTTTATTAGAAAACTATTCCAAAGTAGTTGTATAATTTTACATTCCCTTCAGGAATGTATGAAAGTCAGGATTACTCCACATTCTTGTTAACACTTAAAATTGTCAAGCACTAAAAAAAAAAAATTGTCAAGCACTTTGGTTTTAGCTTTCCTACTATATCTTTTCCTTTTAGTATCTCATTTTGATTCGAATTTGCACTTTATTAATGGCTAATGATGTTGAATATCTTTTCATGTTTATTGTGTATTCAGATACCTTCTTTCAGGATGTGTCTGGTAAAATCTTATTCCAGCTTTGAAACTGACTTAGCTGTTTTTTTTATTGAGTTATAAAAGTTCTTTATATGGTCTGTGTAAAAGTATTTTGTCAATTGTATATGTTCAGAACAACTCTCAGTATGAAACTTGCCTTTACATTCTTTTAATGTTGTCATTTCAATAGCAGAAGTTTTAATTTTTATAATGTCTGTGTTTAGTTTTATGCATTTTGTGACCCAAAAACTTTTGCATACTTTAAAGTCACAAAGACTTTCCTCCACTGTTTTATGGTTTTAGCTTTTATGTGAAAATAATCCATTTTGTTAGTTTTGTGTGGGAAGTGTCAGGATTCATTTTTTCCATATATATATTCAGGTCTTACAGCAACAATTTTACCTTTTCCAATTAAATTACCATTGCTTCTGGTAATGAAGGAGCGCTATCTATTTGAATAACCCTTCTGTGACAACAACTATAATCTGTCAACAAAATATAAATGAATACATTGGGAAACAAGGAAAAACTGTGGGCATATCTACCTAGAAAAAGAGAATGGTGTTGGGTGAATTTCCTGTTTTTATGACTATTTTTTTCCCCCAGTGAGCAGGCCCCAGCAGTAGAACCCATATCAGGCAGCTAAAACTCAAATAGACTTACTAGCCTACACAACCAGAGGGGAAGATTTGGGACATCCCCAAAAGCTGAAAAGTGAGTAGGGAAATGACCTATACAAAAGAGGAGCTGTAAATTCTGTTTATAAACTTTCGCAACTGGACCCTGAACTAGGCTTGCATTAGACTGTTCTCAGGCAATCCCGGTCAAGCTAAGACAACTGGATCATATTAGTGGAAAGACATAATATTAGAGATTAAGAAGCACATGAAAAGCAAAGGGAAGCATGATGCAGTGGCCCATTACCTGCTATTCTGGGAAGGCAAAGACAGAATTGCAAGTTGGAGGCCAGCCTGGGCAACTTAGTGAGATCCCATCTCAAAATAAAAAATAGAAAGGACTAGGAGTATAGCTCAGTGGTAGAGGACTAGCCCTTGGATTCAGTCTCCAGTATCATAGCACAACAACAAAACCCAAAACAAAAAGCAAGGAAAATACAGAGGAACTAATAGCAAGGCACATTATACTCAAAGTAGAAACTAGGATTAAGAGAAAATCTTGAAAGCAAAATTTCACATTATTACAGAAAAAATTCATATGAATTCTCATTTATTTTTCATAAAAAATAGAAACAAGAATGGAATAGTGTCTTTAAGGGACTGGAAGTAAAAAAAATTCCCTTTTATGATTTTTATAGATTTAGCAAAATATCTTTTAAGAATGAAGGTCTAGTAAAGAGAGTTTTAGATTTAAAAAAAAGCTAAGAGAATATTCTGTGTGCTGATCTTTAGTTCTAAAGTAGCTTGATAGCTTTGCTGAATACCTGCCTATGTGTGTTGTTCTGTTTCTGCACTCACTAGTCTGTCCTGCTGATTTATTCATCTATCCCTTATGTCATTCTGTTTCAAAATTAGATGTTATAATTCTATAAGTTTATCAGTCATAATGTTTAGCGTTGTCACTTCTCTAGCTTTATATGCTTTTTAAAGACATAGTGTCAGTTTTGTTTCTATATAAAATTTTTAATCAAGTTTTCAGTTTTCTACTTCTGAGAACTTCTTTTTTTTTTTTTTAATTTTTTTAGTTGTAGATGGACACAATATCTTTATTTATTTTTATGTGGTGCTGAGGATTGAACCCAGTGCCTCACGCATGCGAGGCAAGCGCTCTACCACTGAGCCACAATCTCAGCCCTTCTGAGAACTTCTTTAAGATTACATTGAACCTATATAAGACCAATAAGGTGATAACTGACTCAATAAGAAACATGATTCTTTGAATCTATGAATATGATCTCTCTCTCTCTCTCTCTCTGGTACCAGGGATTGAACTCAGGGGCACTCAATGACTGAGCCACATCCCTAGCCCTATTTTGTGTTTTATATAGAGACAGGGTCTCACTGAGTTGCTTAGTGCCTCACTGTTGCTGAGGCTGGCTTTGAATTCGCTATTCTCCTGTCTCAGCCTCCCAAAGTGCTGGGATTACAGGCGTGTGCCACCACGCCCAGCAATGCTTTCTAATTTTTGATATAAAGATATTGCACAGGGGCTGAGGCTATGGCTCAGCAGTTGAGCGCTTGCCTCGCATACGTGAGGCACTGGGTTCGATCCTCAGCACCACATAAAATAAATAAAGATATTGTGTTCATCTACAACAAAACAAAATATTTAAAAAAAAAAAGATATTGCACAAATTTTGTTAAATTTGTCCCTAAATAGTTCATATTTATTGATAGTATTCTAAAATTTGTTATTCTTTTAGTTCTTTTCCAATTTAAGAATATAGTTTTTTTGCATAATAATCTAAAATTCCGTGACCTTCCTAAATTCATTATTATCTTTTTATTATTTCTTAGACTTTTGCATGTCAATAATAATTTATCTGTTTTGCTTTTATCATCCAGATTTGTATGCCTTTATTTTATTTTTTTATTTTATTGCACTCTCTAGTACCTCCTAGTGTGATGTTTAATAGAAGTGAGACTACATCTTTGCCATATTCCTGATCTTTGGGAAAAAATGTTAAGTCTTATTTTAGAAGATTTTGAAATGAGAAAGGGAAATTAAAAGTTAAATAACTTTTGCTTTTTATATATGGACTACTGTGTTCAAAAAGAACACAGTAGACCTGTCAAAGCTATGACAGGTCTCATTTCTTTAACTCATGTGGTGCTTATAAGCAGTGCTTATAAGCATTTTCTTCTATTGTCCATTCCAGCTTCCCTTTGCCCTCAGAAAGTACTTCCATTCTCTGTAGTTTCTTTTCTGGTGGGATAATTCATTTCTTCTTAAGGATTTGGTTTGCTAGTAGTCCTATCTATATAGAGTTGTTTTAGGTTTATGTTAACTTTTAACATTCTATTGCTCTGGGCTCAAGGTGAGGCAGAACATCATGGTAGAAGTGTGTCGTGGAGAAAAGCAGCTGGGAACATGACACCAAGAAGCAGAGAGAGAGAGAGACTTCACTCACCAGGAACAAAATATAAACTCCAAAGGCACTTCCTCGAAGACCCACCTCCTCCAGCCAAACCCCACCTGTCTTCAGTTACCACCCAGTTAATTCCTATCAGGGGATTAATTCGCTGTTTGGGTTAAGGCTCTCATAACTTAGTCCTTTCATCTCTTAACCTTGCATTGTCTCACACATGAGCTTTTGGGAGACCACTCATATCTAAACCACAACATCATATATAAGTACCTCATTTTTCCCTGCTAGTAAGGAATAGTCTTCCAAATCAATACAGTAATCTCTTCTTTGCCTTTTGGCTCACTAGAAAGAGAGAGCATTTCACTAATGGAAGTTGTGAGTGCCAGGTAGAGGCTGCATGGCATTTATTGTCTGGGTTTTTAGTATCACTTCTACTATATTCTATAATTTGATGTAGTTCTAAAACTTAAGATGTGGGGCCAAATAGGTGGAATGTTTTGGAGCCATTTACTTTTACAAACAAATTTTTATTTTGTAATAGTTTCAGATTTAAAGGAAAATTACAAATTACAGAGAGAATTAATATACCATAGCAGCTTCTCTTACTATTATTATATTAGTATGTACATTTGTTACAATTAATGCAACTTTATTGATTCATTTTTATCAACTGAAGTCCACATTTTATTAAGCTCCTTAGTTTTTTGCCTAATGTCTGTTTTCTGCTCCAGAATCCCATCTAATATGCCCTGTTACATTTAGCATTCTTGTTTGTTTAGGTTCCTTCCATTTGGCTGTGATACTTTCTCAATTTTTTTTTTCCATGATTAGACTGGACTATAGATTTTAGAGGAAGACCGCAGAAGTAAAGTGCTGTTTTCATCTTAACCATGTCAGGGATACGTACTATCAACATGATTTATCACTGTTGATATTCATTTTGATCATCTGACTGAGGCAGTTATTTGTCCGGTTTTCTACCATAAAGTTACTCTTTCTCTTTTTGTATAGTATACATTTTCGGAAGAAAATACACTATTCACACCTAAGGAGTCAACAGTCATGCTCTACCTCCATAGGTGCAGATTATCTCCACATTAGGAGCTTTTCTGCATGGAAGATTTGTTTTCCTTCGTTTATTTGCCTACTGTATCACTTATTTATATTAATGTGGACTCATGGATATTTATTTAATCCTTCAGGTTATAATCCAAAACTACTATATTTTGTTGCAGATTTTTCTAGCTTTGGCCATTGGCAGCTCTTTTGTTTCATGTTCATTTGACACAATCTCTTCACTACATGCTTTTTGAAAAAGGTTTTTTCTATTTTTTAAAAATTATTTCCTGGGGCTGTATTTTTCTTTATGCTTTTTAAAAAGTGTGTATACATTTTGGATTGTTATATCTTCTTTCTATACTTACTGAGAATGTGCAGGAAAGAAGTGAACAAAGCATAAAACTTACGTGAAAAGTAGCAGATAGTTTACTTTTATGCTTCAATGAAGGGGAATCATGGGGAATAAGATTGGACTTTTCAGATCATTAATTCCAGGTTCTCAAGTTTGAAATGTTGTTTTAAGAGACTAGGTCTCACTGTGTTGCCTTGGCTAGCCCTGAATTCCTCAAGTGATCCTCTTGCTTCAGCCTCCTGAGTAGCTGGGATTATAGGAATGTGTCAATGTGCCTGTTTTCGAAATTTATCTTTCAGGTAATCAGTGAAGTTTTTAGTAAGGTACAATGGTAAAGTCAACATTTTGGGGGTCTGGCAAAGGAGGGGAGAAAGTAAAAGAAAATATTGGGTTTTCTAAGCATGATGATTAGGAGGATGGTGCTTTTAATAGAAATAAAAAGTTAGAGCAAAGGCATGTATGAAGGGTGAATTATGGGAGATAGTTTAGGATATAGTGATTGAGAAACTCACAACAAAATCAGGGTGAAGTTGTTTGGCTATCAGGAATAAATGGACCAGAACTGGTGAGACTGTTTTTGTCTTGAGAAATATGTTGGTGCATTGTCCACATAAAAAAGAGTCATGAGTTTGATATGGGTTCAGAAAGAAGAGAAAGGAGACAAAGACAAAGGTGGTTTAAACAATAGGAAGACAAAAGATAATAAAGGAAGTAGATAACTGAAATAATCATGCTGCCACTTTATTTGTACATAGTATAGTGCTACTATTGTTGAAACGTAAGTATTTTGTCAGCGAAGATGTTCATAGTAGCATTTATTACATAAGACAGAAGCAATCTAAAATATTCAAAAGTAGAAGACTTAGTTGCAGCATTGATTGAGGTTAAGAATAGTGTTTGGGCTAGGAGAAGTGATGCACTCCTATAATCCCAGCCACTCAGCGAGACCCTTAGCAATTTAGCAAGACTCTAACTCAAAATTAAAAGGGCTGGGATAGAGCTGAATAATAAAGCACCCCTTTGATAAATGTATAATGTTATATGTCCATCATTTTAGCATCATACTGAATAGTTTCATTGTCCTAAAAATCCTTGGTGCTTCATCTGTTCATCCCTCCTTCCCTCCAATCCCTGGAACTTCTAATCTTTTTAGTTTTCTGAGTGTTGCCTCTTCTAGAATGTCAAATAGTTGGAATTATACAGTATTTAACCTTTCACATTGGCTTCTTTCACTTAGTAATATACATATAAAGTTCCTCCTTGCGTTTTCATGATTTGACATGATTTATTAATGCTGAATAATATTTGTTTATATTGATGTACTACAGGTTACCCATTCACCTACTGAAAAGCATATTGGTTGCTTCTAAGTTTTGACAGTCACAGATAAAGCTGCCATGTGTAGGTTTTGGTGTGGATATAAGTTTTTAATTTGGTAAATGCAAATGAGCAAGATTTCTGGATTTTATGATAAGAGTATGTGTAATAATATCTCATTATTTTGCAATTCCCTAATGATATATTATGTTGAACATCTTCTCATACACTTATTTGCCATCTGTATATCTTCTTTGATGACATATCTGTTTAGATGTTTTACTGATTTTAAATTGGATCATTCATTTTGTTATTGTTAACTCTTGAGAGTTATGGTTAAGAATTAGGTTCAACTATTGTTTTTTATTAATTTTAACAGTTATTCTCAGGTAAAATGCTTTTTGTTCTGGTGTGCTCTGAATCAGTTCAAGTAAAGATAGCCTTAACATGTAGTCTTCTAAGTCTAATAAATGACCATTCTTTGGGAAGGGGCTTTGGAAGATTTCCAACATATTGAAGCATCAGACTTTATTACAACTGTTGTTTTTCAGAACTCCCATGGAGCTGAGGATGGGCAGATGTGCATAGGACAAATTAAAATGTCACAAAACTCACCGTTCATGCTCAGATTCACCTGTTTTTCTTGAATAATCATTTTATGAATAGCTGTAAGACTTTGGTTAATTTCTAGCATTTAGAAAATGTTGATTCTTACAGTTTTTGTTAGTGTTTTCATTGCTTCTATGAAGGAGAAGCTTTTTAGAGGTCTTACTCTGAGATTTTTTTTAATGATGTCCACTATCTTTTTTCTGAGCAATGCCATGAATTTATAAGTTAATGCTCTGAGGTCTAGAAGATAATCCTTTTCTATGGAACAGGAACAAGATCTCAGTTAATCGACCAGAGAAGGTAATATGCTATAAGCACATCATATTAGTTTATAATTTTATAGGTGCTAAATCGAGATGAGCCATGCTTTGTTCTGTAAATCATAAGTAGTAAGATTTCATTAGCATATAACCTCTAATGGTTTATATCTTTTCTAAAAATATTTTTTTGTTGTCAACTTTTATTTTATTCATTTATTTATATGTGGTGCTAAGAATCGAACCCAGTGCCTCACGCATGCTAGGCAAGAGCTCTACCACTGAGCCACAGCCCAGCCCCTAATGTTTATATCTTTTGAACATTGTTATGGTTTAGATATGAGCTGTCTCCCAAAAGCTCATATGTGAGACAATGCAATAGTTTAGAGGTGAAATAATCGAGTTATGAGAACCTTAACCTAATCAGTGTGTTAATCCATTTGAATGGATTAGCTGGGTGGTAACTGTAGTTAGGAAAGGTGTTGCTGAAAGTAGATCAGTAGATTTACTTTCAGTAGATCAGTAGGGCATGCCTTTGGGGTATATATTTTGTACCTGGTGAGCAGAGTTCTCTCTTTGCTTCCTGATTGTCATGTCCTTAGCGCTTTCCTCCTTCACACCCTTCCATGATGTTCTGTCTCACTTGGGGCCCAGAGTAACAGAGTCAGCCATATATAGATTGAGACCTCTGAGACCATGAGCCCCAAATAAACTTTTCCTCCTCTAAAATTATTCTTGTCAGGCCTTTGGGTCACAGGGGTAGAAAGCCAACTGAAACAAACTTAAATGAGGAATAATTATTTAAATAGCAGTGTGTGTTAGTCAGCTTGTTGTCACTGTGACCAAAATACCTGACAAGAATAAATTAGAGGAAGAAATGTTTATTTTGAACTCATAGTTTCAGAGGTTCAGTTCATGGTCAGCAGGTTCCTAGGCAGAAACATCATGGCAGAACAAATGGTAGAGGAAAACTGCTTAGTTTGTAGCAGCTGGGAGCTGAGATTAGGGACAGATGTAGTCCAAGGCCAAGTTCCCAGTGACCTGCTTCTTCTAGCCATGCCCTGCCTGGCTACAGTTACCACCCAGTAGTCCATTCAGATTATTAATCCATCAAATAGGTTAATCCCCTGATGAGGTTGTAGCTCTGACAATCTAATATTTTCACCTCTGAATACTGCTGCATTGCCTAACACGTGGGCTCTTTGAGGGACACTTTTAGATCCAAATCATAATAAGCAGTTAATATAATAATGCTCTTCTACCTGAAACTTTCTGCTATGTGGAATGTCTTGTTTACCCTGTGAATGTTTTATATAAAGTGTAATATTTAAGATTAGAGTCAGATTTTCATTTGATTTTATTTTCTTAGAGGAGGAGAAATTTATTTGGGCTCCTGGTTTCAGTGGTCTCTGTCCATAGACAGCAGACTTTGTTGCTTTGGGCATGAGGTGAGGCAGAGCATCACGGCAAAAGGATGTAGAGGAAGAAAGAAGATCAAGATATGGCAAGCCTCATTAGAATTTTTTGAATGTGCAACAGGGATCCTATTGATTCTTTATAACTAGATTTTATTTTTCTATTTGTTACCTTATATAGAGTGTTATAGGGAGAGAAGAGGACTGATTTTTGAACGACAGGTTGTCCTGGCCAAACAAGCCATATGTAGGTCAAGCAATTTGAGGGTAACCTGCTCATGCTGTGGAGAGATTTCTTTATATTTTTATTTTATTAAGTTTAATAATACATGTGGAGCAAATGGAAGATGTAAATGCAGTTGATTTTTGTGGTGTTCCATTCAATGTGGTAGACATTTTAAATAAGTGCCTATACAGAAAATATGGGGGAGAAGATTTTCACATATGTTTTTCTTTTATTATCTGTGAATTTTATGCCAAAGTATAGTGTAATCATTTAAAATTCTTACCCATGTCACTCTACTATATCTGAGTTACATTTAAGATCTAAAAATTAGAATGCCAGTTTTCTTTTGCTGGAGGATGGATTATGAAATCCAAAATATATTTCAGAGTTGTAGTTAAATCTCATAGCCTTACATGATCTTCTCCTTTTTCTTATAATCTGAATTGGGGGAATGAGTGATAGGTTGATATTTGAATAAATTTATTTCCTTTGATGTTACTCTTGTTATACTAGTAACATTATTAAGTGAGACTTAATAAAGGGTAGGCTAATCAACTTTTCCAAAGGACAAAATGTTATATGAAAACCTAGCTTTAAAAAAAAATCCATATTAGGTACTGATCATGTACTTAGTAAATTTGTAGCTCTACAACCAGCAATAGGAAAAACAATGTTTTGTTTTGATATTTTGTATGTTGGTTTTCTGGTTGTTGCATTTAGAAGTCATTACAAGAAAAAGAACTCAGGAAAACTGTTTTTGAAAACAGGAATGAAGGGGAATTAAAAAGAATTATGCTGTTGGGAGTTACAATTGCTTCTTAATACTTCAAAAAGATAAAGTTGATAAAGGCTGTGAATGATAAAGGGCAATTAAAAGTCAGTCTTTTAGCAAAGATCAAATCAAGGGCATGGCCTTTATACACATTGATAAAACCTCAAAATTGATCAAGGTATCTTAGAGTGAATTTCAACTATGATCGTATTTATTAAATTTCTTTGAATTGGACAGACTATCTTGTCCAATCCTGCATCTGATCTTTAATAGGCACAACATACCTATAATTAGGAAGAAAGATGAAAAGAAAATGGTAGGGAGGGGGCTGGGATGTGGGTCAGTGGTAGAAGCCTTACCTTCCAAATGGGAGGCCCTGGATTGGATCCCTAGCACTGCAAAAAAAACAAAACAAACAAACAAACAAAAAACTGGTTAGAGAAAAACAGATACAGCAAATATAAGAATCTGTGGAAAAGGACTCCATGGATGTGGCTATATAGGCTAAGGACCTGACTGAAATGAAATAGATAAGAAGAGAAGGAATTTGTTCAAAGAATTGTATATTTTAGCATTACAGATTCATCACGGTTCTCCAAAATGGTTATACCAGTTTGAACTCCCACAAATAGTCTGTCATTCTTTTGATTTTTGCTAATTTTGTGGAGGTTTGTAGTAGTGACTTCATTAGCATTTCCTTGATGACTAATAAGTTTGAATATATTTACTTCTGTTTTCTGACCATGCACATTCTTCTTTTAGTAAAGTGTTTCTTCTTATGACTGTTTTTATTGCTTGACACTCAGTCAAGCTCACCAATTATACTAATTAATCTTTGTTGTATACTTCAAAGAAAAAAATTTTATTTTATTTTTTATATGTGTAGAGAGACATCTAGATCAAAATATAAATATTTTGATTTGTATTTATATTTTATAAATATAAATATTTATAAATAAAAATATTCCCATCATCCCATAAGAGTCCCTGTGTTTGTTCCTAGATATTGCCTGCCTCTTGTCCTCCCAGAGGCAACAGTTTTTATCAACATCAATTGGTTTTCCTTGATGATGAATTTCATTTAAAAGTACATGCTACTTCGTGTCTAGTTTCTTTTACTTAAAATAACATCTGATGTCATTTGCTTGTAACAATCCATTATTCTTCATTGCTGTTCAATATTCTAGCACATGCATATGCAGCAATTTACTATGATTATTTTGTTCATAGACACTGAGATTTCCAGTTTGGGGCTAGCAGAGCAACCATATATGTTTGTGTGCACTTGAAAAAATTATTTGTCTGTTATGAGGGTTTAAAGTTACAGATTGATAAAGCTTTTGAGGGTTTAACTTTGCAGATACTATTGTATTGTTTGTGTGTTCCTATGTTTTTGTATTTTCGGTTCTCTTATTTTTTAGGAAGTATGGCATGTTGATATCTTGTTTGTTTCTTTGTTGAAGTAGTTACTATGTTACGTGGTGGGTTAGATATTCATAACTAGTATATACTTATTATGAGTTGTGGTATTTAGAGACAGATTCATATTTTATTTCATTGTTCTTTTTGTATTATCGCTTTAAATATTAGTTTTATTCTATTGTTTTGTTTTCTTATTCAGGCTCTACAATTTTTTGTGTGTTGGACTCTGTCTTGTATATTAACATTTTCTCAGTGATTCTAATTATATTCCATTTTATTTTATTTTCTTAACTCTTCGAATCTTTGTTCGGTGACCTTTATTATAATTTCAGTCAATCCTCTTGTTTTGAGTTTTTGTAATTTTTCATTTCTAAGATATTTTTAAAAATTTCTTATATGAGAATAGTACTACTCAATTCATATCTACCTAAATTTTGCCATTTTTAATACATAATTGTTGAATATTTGAGAGATTTATTTATTTTAACTATCTGTAAATATTTGTTTAACATTATATAATTTAAGTTGACATATTCTTATAGTTTTCTCTGCCTTATGGGTGTGTATTGTTTTGAGGGGATTATTCCTCTGCTGAAGAGTTTTTTATTTTTAATTTTCTGTATTATAATAACTTTTTACAGTTGCTTGTTGTTTCTGATTCATTTTAAATAATTTATTTTTCTTAACTGGTTTTAGTAGTTTATATAGAAAGTGTTGAGGGAGGTTATGAAATTTCTTAAAATATCCCTAATTTGTTACTATAATGAAATGAAATTTCTTTAGTTTATGGTATACTTTTTTGGAGGGTTTGCTATGTCTGATTTTGTGATTTTTTTTTTCCCCGCCTGTGGGACCATTATTAATTTTTATCTCTTATTTTCTTCCTACCAAGCATTTAAAAAATACCCCTTCTAAGCCAGACTCCTTCAAGAGTGGCATTTTCCTGACTGGCACTTCTATTTCTTGCAATTGCAAGTCTCTTTCCTTTGATCCTGTGGTAACCAGTACTCTGATCTAATAGGTCTTAGACTTATTTTTTGGTTATTCCTACTTTCTGATGCTTGTTTTATTTGCATTTTTTGTGTCTCCTAAGCCTGCTAATCTTTCTTTTTTTCTTCTTAGTCTCTCTCTCTCTTTTCTCTAACTGGGGCTCCAAAGATGGCTGCTGAATTGTAGTGTTTGTTTCTCTACTTAGGTGTGTGTTTTGAAGTATGTAGTATTGTCTTTTAATTTTGCTGTATGTGTGTACCTTGAGGCTTTTAAAATTTTCACTTCCTTTCTAATTTAAAAGTTTTTTGGAGGTTATGTGGAGACATTTGGATTTAGGTTTTGCCATGATTTTATGGGAAACTGGAATTCTCTTCTATTTTCTTAAATGTATTAATCAAAGATATTTTAAAGTCTAGATGATAACATTAACACCTATATCCCCTGTAGTTTTTTTTTTAAATTTTTTTTAGTTGTTGATGGATCTTTATTTTATTCATTTATTATTTGTATGTGGTGCTGAGGATCGAACCCAGTGCCTCGCGCATGCTAGGCAAGCGCTCTACCGCTGAGCCCCAGCCCCCATTTTGTTTCTTTTGCTTTCTCTTAGAGTTTTTTTCTCCTGGTATACCTCATAATTACCAACTGGATGTCAGATTTGGATATGTTATTTTTGAAGATCTAGATGATATTAACTTTTTCCAAAGAGGGTTTATTTTTGCTTCTGGCAAGTTGGTATAATAGAAACAGTTTAACTTAATCCAGTCAGGGGTTGAGTTGATGTGTAGCTGGGTTTCATTCTTGTGATACATTTCTGGTTTATTGCTACTATTTCCCAAGCTTCATTTTCCTCCCTAGTCTGTGGTACTGCTAACAGCTTTGCTTAGCTTCTCAGACTTCTGCCTGAGAATTAGCAAATGACTTGAGAAAATCTATGCTAAAGAGTGAGTTACCTCTTTGTGACTTTTGCTAAAAATCTTGATCCCTTGAGTTTCGGCTGCTTTAGTAGCTATGTAATGTCTTCACGCAACTATTTTCCGTATTGCTATGGCTTGACTTTGTCCACAAAACTTGATGTGTTGGAAACTTAATCCCCAAAACCATACGCTAGTAGTATTTGTAAGTGAGACCTTGAGTAGGTAATTAGGGTTAGATAGATCATGATAATGGAACCCCCACAAAGGTACTAGCAGCTTTATAAGAATACTTACTCTGTCTCTCCAGTCTCTCCAGGTAATACTCACCACCATGTTATTTGATTTCCCACCATGAGTTAAATAAACCTCTATTTATTCTTTATGAATTTTTCAGTCTGTGATATTCAGTTATACCAACAGAAAACGGACTAAAACATATAGTCACTTACCGCGTGAAGACCACATGAAATCAACAAAGAACCCTGTGCATGATGATGGTCCCATGAAGTTGTGTTGCTTAGTGATGTCGTAGTGATCTCAGTTTATGTAAGTGCATGCTGTGATCTTTGCACAATGAATAAACCATTGGTGCGTGTCTCAGAATGCATCCCTGTTAAGTGATATATGACTGTATTTTTACCTAGTTTTTCTAATTATTATTATTGAGAGAGTTAGCCTGTTCTGAACTCATTTTCCATAGCCTCTCCATTAACTTTTTATTTTTAATTACTTAATATATTCAATTGGTATAAATGCCTTTCAAACTTTACAGGTCATTTATTTTTCGGGTGTGTGTGTGTCTCTGTGTATGTGTATGGTGTGCTGGGAATTGAATTCAGAGCCTCACAGCTGCAAGGCAAGTGCTTTTACCACTGACCCCTGAGCTACACTCCAGCCCCTAACTCATTTATTTTAAATTTTCTTTTCTGTAAAGATATTTCTTATACTGTGAAAAAATATTTTAAACATATTAGCATAGCTATTTTATAATGTACACTTGATACTCCCAATAAATAAAATTCTTTTTGTTTTTATTTTTCATGGTGCTTTGTTTTGTTGTGTATTTAATAATGTGTTGCACCAGATAACATTTGTGTTTGCTGAAGTATACCAGTTGGGCACCACTTTATGTTTTTATTTGTTTATATATATCTTTTTGACCCATTCAAGTGGTGTGAGTTTGGGCTGTATGTCTGTCTGAGTGGCCACTTGTTAGAACTTCTTGTGGTTTTATGTTTTCTCTCTCTTTTTTTTTTTTTTGATACCAGGGATTGAACTCAGAGGCACTCAACCACTGAGCCACATCCCCAGCCCTATTTTGTGTTTAATGTAGAGACAGGGTCTCACTGAGTTGCTTAGCACCCCGCCATTGCTGAGGCTGGCTTTGAACTCGCGATTCTCCTGTCTCAGCCTCCCAAAGTGCTGGGATTACAAGCCTGAGCCACCGCGCCTGGCTAGATTTAGCACTCTACTTATCTCTGTGTTCCCACTTTAACTTAAATTTTGAATTGTAGTTTCTTACTATTCTTAAAAATTCTTGCATGCTTTTAAGATGTTTTGTATTTTATCTTGAATTTTTAACTGATTTCAGTGACAGAATTGGTACAAATGTTCTGGTGCTCTACGGAGCCTGAAACAGAAGTTTTTCTTTGATTATAAAATTTGGAGAACCATTTGTAGAACTTTTCTTTTTCACTTTCCATTTTTATACACACACACACACACACACACACACACACACACCCTTACCTTTAAAAGAAGATAGACTATTCTACTTATTAAACTTTGCTTTCAGGGATAAAGTTCTAAAATTCATCTAGTATTATCTGTGAAGCTGGGTTTTACTTTTGGTTCAGGATTGTATTTATGAATTGCATTTAAGTATTTTTCATAAAGCAGAGATTTAGGTTCCAGTTTATCTGGGATATTTCTGTAGTTCTAGGAATTTATTTGTGTTTAAGACATATTTCTTTTAGCAGTGAAAAATATGTAAAGGTGTAATGTGAAAAGCAGGAAAAGACCACCTTCTATTTTTGTTCTGCTCCTTAGTTTCCCATTTTCTGAGTGCTTAGAAATTTGGTAAATTGATAGAAGTTTTTTGTGGGATTGTGTACTTGTGATTTTTTTTCTCTAAATAATTTCAGGATTTACTTCAACTTTCTTAAGACGTGAATACCTCAATGGTATGGGCTTGTTAAAATAGTTTACTTTTATGAAAGATTACCTAATCAAGTATAGGTGACAAAGTGTTATTTTTAGAGTAATACATAACTTTAATATTCCTTTATTATTTGGACTTATAAATAAATATGAAAAGTGATCATTCTGTAGCATTTTTTTTGTAAAGATTCACTTTCTTCTTTCCCCAGAAAGCAAATATAACCATTGTTTTCTAATCTTCATGAATAATTTCTTTCTGGCCCTAGGTTAAAGGCTGTTTTCAAGGCCATCCTATGGTATCTGTAGAGATACAAGTTAGACCTTTCAGCCTAGACCTCTGTGAAAGCGCTTCTAAATTTCACAGGCGAAGAGAGCTTACACTTAATTTTTGGATAATTTCAGTTGGGGACTTCAGAATGAAGCTGCTGGAGTGGGGGGGGGTGATCCTTATTAGAAGCATAAAGCCTACTGACTGTATCTTGGCCAGTGTTCCCTTTTTTCCAGTAAGCTGTCTGCTACACAGAGGTGTATAACCCTAATGGCTTGTTGTATGCCATTAAAAGGTATTGTACACTCATAAAAGAATGACATTTTGATCAATGCTGTTAAAAGAATTACTGTCTTGACACAGAAAAGCTTTCCTGCTGCAAGTTTAAAAATATGCCTTTAAAAGCTTTTTATTGAATACCTTTGCATCCCTTAGAAATATGCCATTTTGGCATGAGGTTACTCCGAACTATTCCACATTATTACTTAAATGCAAAGCCTCCTATTTACCTTTAGAAGTTGCAGAACCAAACAGGTATTTCCCTACCAAATGGATTTAAAGACATGGTAGTATCTTAAGCCACTGTATCTGATCTAAAAATAGAATTTTTGTAAAGAGAAAGCTGAAAACTAAATTATTCCTTTTTATTTTGTGAGATATTGATTTTTTCATGCTGTTTTGTTTAAACTTTGTGGTTTAATTTCCCTTTGGATTTAGGAATCATGCCTTTCCACCCAGTTCAGAGATAGATATTTTCTATTCACCTGGGAATTAGTTATCTTAAATGGTGATATGTTAGAAGTGATTTTCTATCATTTTTTCTTTTATTATATTTTGATTAGAAGTTTATGAAAACCATATTACAAAGACAGTCTTCCGAAGATAAAGGTTTCTTCTATACACAGCTGGTCTTTTACAGATTTATTTAAGTATCATTGCTATACATTTAATTTCATGCTTTTAAGCCTTTTGCTATTATTTAACTTCTGGCTTAAATCTTTAAAAATAAAAAATAAAAAGAATAACAACAACAACAATAACTTGTGAACTGAGCATTTGAAATTCCAATACCCTGAATACCATACTTTTCTAAATATGTCACTATCGAGTAATAATTTACTAGGTAGATTTCAAACTTTATACTTTATGAATTTGATGTTTAATCCTAGTCTAATAAACTTTTCACACATTTCAGCATATGGGTGTATTTTAGGATAGATAGTGTTTGATTTTATTTTTTTTCAATGGAGGTCTTTTATTATTTCTTTTTTGTGGCACTGGGGATTGAACCCAGGGGCACTCTACCACTAAGCTACATACCCAACCTTATAGGATCTTTCTTAAATTGCCAAGGCTGGCCTCATACTTAGGATCCTCCTGCCCTAGTCTCCTAAATTGCTGGGATTATAGGCATGTGCTACCACGTAAGGCTCAATAGAGGTCTTTTGTTACATCACTAAAATATCACACATTGGTCTTATAACCTGAGATCTTGTTTCTGTAACAGGACAATTCTTAGATCCTATTTATCAGCATGCTGAACTGTTCCTTTTGCAGAGACATAGACATCATCCATTCCCCCCCCCTCCATGTACTTGTTATTAAGTGTTGTGGCTTATTGAATCAAAGCAGTTGAATTTGAAACAAGTTCAATATCATTTCCTTCAAGGATTGACTCATCTTTCTGGGTGTGAATTATGAACAAGCAACATCTGACCTCCTCTGAATCCTATTGTATTTTTGACCCCCAAAATTTTGCATTTTAACAAGAGACCCATTCTCCTGAATAAAGATCTTGATAAGGAAGTGAGCATGCACAGATTCTCTTGATCATGTTCTGTGTATGATTACAAATAGTGCAAACAATAACCAGTGCCTTTCTATTTCCCTGCCATTTGCCATCCTAATAACATCTTTCTTTGCAAGGAGATTGAGTTCTACACTGATGTGATTGAAATTCCTCTGTAGGGTTCCTTTGAGGCCCTTCACAATAGTTATGTGTTGTTTCAGAGTGTGTTTACATTTTCTGGTATGTCTACAGTTTGCTGAGCATGGTCTTCATTCTTGCACTAGATGTGGCAAAGAGCATGGATTTTTATTTGGCATGTCAACTTTGTCAATCTGTTCTAGTTTTACTTGTAAAGCAGATAGTGTTCTTATTTATGATGGTTGTGCTTTTATTTTTCAGTATCTTCTAAGGGCAGGTAGTTTATATATATTCATAACACTAAAACTTATTACAGCTATTATGTGCCATGCTGTGTGCTAAAGGGCTTCCTTTGGCTCAGGGAAGTTATAACTTGATCAAACAATGAGTAAGTTGTGGAGTTAAAATTCAAACATAGGTAGTTTAACTCTCAACTATTGTGCTATTTTAACCTGTTTATATCTTATTTATTTGTTGTAGGTAGGATTCCCATTTTACAAACGAGGAGCTGGAAGCTCAGAGTATGTACTTTACGTATTGACATATAGTGAAGCAATGGCTTAGCTGCCATTTGGTTATTTCTTATTATTTACACTACGTACTTCTCTTTTAGCCTTCTCATTGCACATCTTCCCCTTAGTTTTGTATATCCAAATATGGTTTTTACTAGAAATTTTGAAATAGGAATTTGTCTCAAGAGAAGCATATTATAAAGATATTTGGACTATAAGTCAGAAGATCTGGGTTCTTCTAGAATCCCTGGTTCTGGTCATATAACATTGCATAAATCACCACTTACAGTCTTATTTATAAAGTGAGGGGATTGGGCCTAGATGATTTTAAAGGTTTCTTCAAGCTCTAAAATCTAATTTGATCCTATTTTGATTCATTTTTCTTTTTAACATGGACAAACTGTCACTTGTATTTCAACCCATTAAATACTGTATATATATTTTAACATTAGTTACAATAAGCTCTGATTTTTATTCTTTACTTGTACTATTACATCTGATGTTGAAATTCAACAATGGAAAGAAATCCCATGTAAAGAAGTAATTAACCCTTTTATATATAACTCTTGCTTTTAAACTACTCGAGTCTCCTAGTTTTAACAGAATTATTTCAGAGATCTGTATATTACAAAAATAAATAAACTGTTTTCAAAAGAAAATATTTCCACCAACAAAGACAAGAATAGGCAGCTGCCACCTTCAGAGTACTTATACATTCTTAATTATTTTACAACACTGTTAAAAATAACAGTTAACATTTACTGGAATTAATTTCATGTGTTGTATAAAGCACTTTATATACATCACATCATCTAATACTTGTGAAAACACTATGAGGTGGGTACCTTAATTATTCCCATTTTACATAGTAGGAAATAGATAACTACTGACGTTAAACAATTTCTCCCAAGGTTATGTTGTTGTTCAGTGGTGAAGTTGAGATTCAAACCTACATAATACCTCAGAGATTGTCCTTGTATTTGTAAAATGGAATAATCATAAGAGGTTTCCTATGAGAACACTTAGTGATATGAGTATGATTTAAACTCATGGGTGTTTTGGGGAAAGAGTGGGTCTGATAACTTGTGATGAATGGTAGTTTCCAGTTCTCAGATTTCATCACTGCTGGTTACATATTTTATTGATATGATAATAAAACAAACAATAGTTGTTGTATAATTTTATAATTACCACTTATTGTCTGAAGAGTTAATAAATTCATTATATGTTTTAGGAAAACATTCTTTTATGTTTGGGATGTAGATGGATTCACTGGGGTGTGTGTGTGTACATGAACATGATTAGTAGCTGGAGATTAGGTTGATTATTCCAGTTTGCTCAGGTTTGGGTTTCTGAGTCATAGAACTTTTAGTGCTAAAACTAGAAAAGTCCTGGAAAACCAGAGCAAGTATATATGTATAGATATGTGTGTATGTATGTATACATTCACACATACATGTATGTATAGTGTATGTCTATGTGTAAAATAATGGTAGTGTTTGGGCTACAGGGAATTCAGATATTGCTGACAGTTAAACAGTTCTGAATTCAGTGCCTAGACTGATCTTTGTCTGTTTTATTAGCAGAAAGCTCAATCTCCTGTGTTTTCCCCATTTCGGATAACCTTTTCTTGTCATCTAAGAAATTAATTTCTTTGTTGGAATCATTGCAAGTAAACTTGATAGCAGGAATGCTGTTATTGAGGTAGCTTACACAGTGATTTGTTAAGTACAGCCTCTTCATAAAAGGTGAAGCAGAAGTCAATTTATCGATCACTACCAGGATTTCAGGAACCTGTTGAACTACCTGATTTTTTCCCCACCTTTTTATAAAGCCTACAATTTTATTGCTTTTTATACCTTAGCATTTAGTTGTTCCTTTGGAAGTGTCCTCCCCACCCCCATGTACTTTCACATCAGGTAAACTTTTCTTTTCTTTTTTTTTTTTTTTTTTTTGTATTTGTTTTTTCTTAGCATTAAGTTGGGACTCTTTAAAAACCCTTTTTAAATTAAGCCAAATGAAATTGCCAAAGTTTGACTGGTTTGATCTATAAAAATGGTAGTTTCATATGGTTTAACAGTTAACTCAGCCTTTAGTTATTTGGAAATATTAGGCAATTAACAAATTTATGTGTAGTATTCCACTGAAACCCTGGTTAATGTGAGAGAGAAACTGAGAACTTTGGGCAGATTACTCAATGCTACTTATATGCTAAAAGTACATTTAAAAAGGTATAACCATATGGAAAAACTGAGCCTACATAGCCATTAATATTAGACATGTATTTGAGAATTTATTTTAATCAAAGGTTAAGACCAAATTTTCTTTCTCAGAATTTTGACCCAATTGTAAGCTATAGTGAGTTATGCTTCTTTCATGGAATTAGATTTAAAATTATTGCTGTATTAACACAAACTGATCAATAAAATGACTTTCTGTGCCTTTTGAACATCCAGTTGAAGTTGGGTCTTGCCCTTTTGGATAATTTCAGTAGCTAGAAGAAACATAAGGGGTAACTGAACTTTTTCTTTTTAAAATGTAGCCTTACTACTTGTCTCAGCCTTATATGCTATCATAATTTAGGATTCATATGTATAAAATTGCACATGTGAATATTTGGTATTAAAAGCACTTTTGTCTCTTGCCTCATTAATATCATATAATATAATAGTTGGCCCATAAACAAAAAGAGAGCCCTTCCTAGTTGTGGGTACAGTAGACAAAGCTAATGCTGAGAATTTCAACTTAAAGCAATGATTTCATTTCACCTTATAGAAATAAAAAGCTGTTATAGAATTTTCAGTAATTATAGCCTTAATACTTTGTATCTCTAAACTCTAACACTGACTTTGGAGTTAGATATATCTTTTAACAGTGTCTTGTAAAATGGGAATTCATATCTGGGCCTCATTCTTTTTCCTATTCTGATCTTTCTCATATGCTTTTGTAAGTGCCTTGGTAGGTGTTCTGTTCTATAATCAGTATCAAATATTGTAAGTGTCTCGTGTTGAAATACTGTTCTTAATCTTATATATTTTCACAAACGACTATGTGACTATTAAAGAATATTATGCATGACTTGTGGTTTGGTAGATCTTTTCAGGAATAAAACCTGATTATCAGAGCTATTTAAAAATACTCTTCTTTTAAGACATTAAAACAGAAATAATTCTCATTGTTAAAAACTATATTGAGATAGCACACCCACATATAATGAATCATGTTCTGTTGCTCTAACATGTCTAACCTGAGACTCTCCTTAAACAGTAGCTTGGAAAGCTGAAAAGTAAGTCTGAAGTCTTGATCAAATAGGAATTTGATACTGTTGCTTTTCTCAGCAATTAAATTCATGGGGCAATTGACTAGAGGACATGATGTTTCCTTGATCACAAAACTTCTTTGATCAAAAAGATTCATATATTGTGAGTATACAGCTTAATGAATTTTTATAACCTAGAGATATCTGAGTAGCTAGCATCTTGATTAAGAAACCAAGCATATCTCACAACTTGGAATCCCTTGTAGTGTTTATATCTAAACTGAACATCATTCTGTACCCAGATAAATTTTAGCTGAGTATTATATAGTTGTAATATTATATATAATATTACCTAGGTAGTTATATTATTTTTTACCTTTTGCATGCCAGCTATGGCATACTGATATTCCATTTAATTCTACAGAATTTTAAATGTCTATAGAGTTTCCTTAGTTGTCTTTGTGATTGCTGAATAAGGACTTAAACTATTTCTGAGTGTAATCTTGATTTTTCTGAATAACTGCCTTGCTTGGATAGTGACTAACATTTAAAGCTGATTTGATTAGCCCCTTCAGTTTTTCCATTTTGAGCTGCTGGGATTGCAAAACTCAATCATATGCAGAGAGTTTGCCATTCAGACTGACAGTTCTGTCAGGCAATAGGATTATCACACATGCTGCAAGTACATTATTATCTCTACATGATTGTTTTGTTTTCTTTCTTCTTGAAAACTGGGTGGAAGCTCTGGGCTCTGGAAGTAAAAAGCTAGAATATCAATCTGCTACCTCGAGCTGGCTTTAGTTTCCCTGTTGAGTTTCCATCCATGTGTGCTGAGCTGTTCCAGTCACGGCCCCAAACTCAGTGTTTTTTGCTAATGTTTGTCAGAGAAAGGTCTGTCTTCTTTGGAGAAATTGAAATGAGTAATAGTCTTTCGACACTATTGGCAAGTGGCTTTCACGGTCCATGGCAGATCTAATGAGCTACAGCTGCCTGCTTGGAAAATTCAGCTTTCAGTTGTCTGAAAGGACCCCCAGAATATGGACTTGAGTTTCTATGTGCATTAAAACAACAACAATGACAACAACACAATCCTAACAAACTTACAAATGTATTATAAATTTCAGCGTAAGCTATTTGTAAACTATTCAACGTTTTCCAGTTTCAACTGCAATAATTAAACTTCTTCCATGTTTTGGCAAAATCCTAGAAAAGTGAATGAGACAAATTATTTGATGAAGGCAGTTTTGCATCAGGAACTGAATTTGTGTTGTTTGTACTATAAGGTTAGTTGTGCATTTGTATTTAAGAGCAAGGAAATTACATAAAACTGTACAGTGTGGATTATGTATATTTATCTTCTTGCACCATCATGTTCTTTCTGCATGTATAACTAGAATTCCATATGAATAGAATACATTGTACTGCATGAAAGCATATAGCAGAGTATGGTATACTTGTGATTCAGTGGAGAATCCAGTATGTGAGCACAATTATACCCAAGGATTAGGCTTATAACATCAGGTATTTCTGTTTCTCTTAGAATGGAAAGTGATCTTTTACAATTTTTATGTAGAAAAACAACTAGGTCATTTTGTCTAAGCTTATCTGAGAGAAGTGTTCCACCTCAAGGTTGAAGGAACTTCTTTTTATAGGCTTAGATAATGATATTTTATTAATTTAACTAATATGTCAGTTTCAGTAAAATATTCTCTTGAAATGGTTTGATTGTTATTCAGGGGGGATATTTTTAGGGGCTATATAGGTGATTATTTTCCTATCAACTATAAGAAAGCCTCAAGTAAAACATTGCCTGATTTTCTAATTTGTAAGCAGAATAGCCTTGTAACCTCTGACAGGGTACTCTGCTATAGTGTTTAGGAAAAGAGGGCTATTATTGCTCTCGAGAAAGAGGATGCAGGTAAAAAAAGTATAGAGAAAAGTCATTCAATAACATTCCACAGAAGTAGAGTCACTGCTGGGCACTATGATAGTTATAACTACAAAATAGAGCAAATGAAGGTTGTCTATAAGGTGTGAACTTTCCACATTTGCAAATAGAGACAAGTTCTTTGATTTTAATATGCAAATCTTGACACAAGAACACATGAATTTGATACAGCTATTGGGGTGCTTGGAATGATTTAGGGCATATAGAAATGTTCCTGTAAAACAGCATGGCAACATTTCCTTTATACTTATTTTCTAGTAAATAGCATGGATGTTAGCATCAGAATCATAGTCTATATTATTCATAATTTATAGAGTTAGTTTTTTGTATGTATTAGTAGTAAACTACAAAACAAAATTTAAAGGAAAGGTATAGACAATTATGATATTTCCAAGAACAGAATATATAAAAATCTAATGTAGATAGAATAAAAAAGAGGGAAGTAATAGGCATTAAGGAAGGGATCTTCACTAAGATCATAATTGCATAAGATCCTTTGTTTTTTCTTATTTAATATGGATATTTAACCAGATCCTTCTCTCACTGACTTCTCTTTGTGACCCATTTTTACACAGCTTTGTTGAGACATAATTTACATACCATGCAATTTTACTCATTTAAAATGTACAATGCAATGATTTTTGTCTATTCACAGAGTTGTGTAACTATCATGATCAATTTTAGAACACTTTTATTATACCAAAAAGAAACCCCGTATTCATTAGCAGTCACTCTGTATTCTTCCCCAAATACCCCACGCCTAGCCAACCACTGATCTTTGTGATCCAAGTTTTAAAAGTTGTTGATTTGAAATTCCCTGCTGCCTTCCAAGGACATTCTACTTCAAACCATTTGATTGATTATACAGGCACAATCAGAAAGCTGCAACCGTTCTCTTTGTTGATACAAGTCTTGTAAATCAAAGGGAGTGACATATAACAGTATTCTTAGATATATCTAATTATATATAACTTCTTAAACATGATTTTCAAAAGGTTGTTTTTATCGTAGATATAGAACTATTAAATATACCCCCTCCCTCACCCTTGACTCTGATCCTTAACTTAAAGATTCAGAATATTGATCTTGTCTGAGTCTTAGAGTTTTTGGACTAAGAGATTCTGACTCATTCTGACAGCATTCACAAGACACTAATGTATAACTCAGAAAACAAATCATTCAGTATAATGTAAAATGTATTTGCCCATGGGATTAGACACTGTATCCTCTAAACAGCACATTCTTTTCCTATAAGTAAGCTGCAGGGCAAGCCAAAATATTATCAGTGAGTTATCTTGTACATGTGTAACCAGAACAAGAGGTCTAGTTATAATGGTCAGACACTGAGCGGCTCCCTTGTCTTTTAGTCAGTGAAAGCAGAATAATGCCTGCCTTTCTAATGTGTGAGTTCTGATTTTCAGAATATGTTACCTTACATAGGAAAAAGAACTTTGTAGATGTGATTAAGTTAGGGAGTTTGAGCTGGTGAGCTATGGTGGTTTACTTGAGTGGGCCCAGTCTAATCATATGGGTCCTCAGAACTGGAGAACCCTTTTGCATTGAAAGGAGATGCAACTATGGAAGAACCAGAGAGACTGAAGCATGAAGAGGACTTGACTAACCATTTCTGGCTTTGTAGATGTAGGAAGGAGCTATGAACCAACAAATGCTGGTAGCTTCTTAAACCTGGAAAAGGGAAGGAAGTAGAGTCTGCATTAGAACTTTCAGAATGGAAGACCAGCTCTGTTGGTCTTAGCCCAGTGAGATTTATTTTAGTCTTCTGACTTATAAAACTGTAAGAGAATAGATTTGTGGTTGTTTTAAGTCACCAAGTTTGTGGTAATTTGTGTGTCAGCAGAACACTAATATACAGACCTTGAGATTTCTTCCTGAATGGACCCAGTGAGTGAGGCTTGAGCAAGTGTGCTCTCTTAGAACAGTACATGAGTGAGTCTTACCTACGTTTGTCTCAGGAGCCTTTCTCAGAGACTTCTCTTGAATGAGTTCTATATATGAAAACATATTTAGTAACAACATGGACTTTAGATTTAGAGCCAGGTTTGAATTCTAGCTTTGCCGTTTTACTGGCTGTGTATGTATCTTAGGCAGATTACTTAATACTTTAAGCCTTGTTTTATCATGGAATAAAAAAAGTGGTACTGATACCAACCTTTCAGGGTTGTTTTGACGATACCCTGAGATAACATATGGATGGCAAAGTTTGATATATAGTAAGCTCTTCACTATAATTAGTGTATTATTATATTTTAAAGGCTGCTATTATTGTATTTTAAAAGCTAAAAGTGGAGTTTACCAGTGGCATGCATTCTAACCCTGGTTCATATATAAACATGTTAAAAACTATTGTGTTTAGCATGCTGTTTATGATATTCTCTTCATAGCCCACTGGCTACTGATATTGGTTGAGTTTTTGTTTGTTTTTGGTACTGGGGATTGAACTCAGCAGTACTCCACCACTGAGCCACATCCCCAGCCATATTTTGTGTTTTATGTAGAGACAGGGTCTCACTGAGTTGCTTAGCACTTCACCGTTGCTGAGTCTGATTTTGAATTCACGAGTCTCCTACCTCAGCTTCCCAAAGTGCTGGGATTATAGGCATGCACCACCGTGCCTGGCCTTTACTGGTTTTTGTTTGTTTTAACCAAAAGCTTATTTTTTAAAGCTTCAATGGTTAAGTGAGAGCTTACCTTTGGTTTATGGTGCAATATATAACAACTTATGATATTTCCTTTCTTCTAAGATCTGTGTAAAGTAGATTGCATTAAGGAAAACCTGGAATTCTGTCTCTAAAATCAAAAAAATTTCTAGCTACTAGAAATTGTTTTTTCAGTTTTTTTAAAATCTCCAATGCTTAGAGAATGGCTGACACATAATAGGCAACTATAAATGTTTATGACTGAACTAAACCGAGTTCTAAGTAGTCATTCTTTCACGATCTTTTTTCCCTGTTGTCACTACTCTAATTTTGGACCTTAGTTTTGCGTCTAACTTATCACAGCAGTTTCTTAACTACTCTTTTTGCCACTTGTCTTTCCTGTCCTGGATGGGTCTTCCACAGTGCCACCAGACTAGGCAAAGACATTGTACATCATTTTCTATCCTACTTAGTCTTCTTTGTTCCATTGCACAATAGCCATATTATTTAACTCATTGTTTCACAACTTTTAATGGTATTGTATGTTCAGAAAATTATATTTGGTGCACAGATGTAGTAGGCCAACCATCTATAGCTAGAGGATTTATACCCCAAGGGCTGAGGGGCTCACGATTCTTAGTACATTGGTCACTTAATTTTAGGGACACCAATATGCCTTGGCATACCCATTGGGAAGCTCTACTTAATGTAGAAGTTGAAATTGTTTTTGATTAGAATTTATCCTATCTTTTACATAGCTCTTAATGAGCACATACTGTGTGCTTTCTAAACTCTGAGGAAAGAAATTCTCTGAAAGGAATTATTCTTTTACAGGAACACTCAGTTCTAGGCAGACAGATCTGTGTACTGGCTTTCATTTGGGCTCTTTGTATTCCTTTCATATCTCTTCTCATGTCTGTTGTTTTGAATAACATTTATTTTCTCATCATCTGTCTAAATCTTCATGCTGTCTTTTCTGTGATGCTTTCCCTAATACAGTTAAAATATGGCATTTTTATGTATTGTCTTTCAATTTCATGACAACATAAGCTTGTTCTGTTTATTCCTCTCTGTAAAGCCTGGATTTCTTTTTTTTTTTTTTTTTTTTTTCTTTTTAGTTGTAGATGGACACAATGTCTTTATTTTATTGCTTTGTATGTGGTGCTGAGGATCGAACCAAGGGCCTCACACATGCAAGGCAAGCGCTCTACTGCTGAGCTACAATCCCAGCCCTGGATTTCTTTTTTAACTGGCACATACAAACATAAAAATTATACATATTGGATTGTTTATATTCTAATTCAGTTAGTTTTATACTTGTCAATTTTCCTTTATATATCTTCCTACTATTCCTATCATATTTGTAAATATTGACCAAAATATTTACCCTGCTTCATCTTCCTACAAATTTTTAATATATAAATTCAGAGAAATATCTAATGCTTATACAACAAATATAGACTAATGTTCACTGGACAGATACATTATCAAGTCATAAGCAAATTCTAGGGGTTCATTCTTGGTTCACATTCATTCTAATAGCTTTACATGTATTTGATATATTTAATCTTCAGAACAGCTCTGTAATTATAGTGTTTTTGTTATATCTACATTTTATAAATGAAGAAACTGAGGCATACAAAAGTAACTTGCTAAAAGTTGTATAATGATTAAGAGTGGCATGATTGAAATATTATCAGTTAATGCAGGTGGTTTTGACAGGTGAGCTCAGCATGCTGACAGCCATTCTGTTACACTGTGCTGTGAAAATACAAGTTATATATGAATGAACAAACCCGCTAAATATTCCCTCTGAAGTGAGATAGACTATTATATAGGATTGAAAGAAGTTTTAGTCCTAAGGAATGTAGAATATAGTAGAAGGTATGATAATATATAATCAGCAAGTGATTAGTATTTTAAAAATCGAAAGTTAATAAAAAGCCAGGCATAGTTGTGTATGTGTGTGACCTCAGTTACTCAGGAGACTGAAGCAGGAGGTTTGTGAGTTCAGGGAAGGCCAGGCAGTATACCAAGAACCCTGTTCCATAAAGAAAGAGAGAAAGAATATTATTTGTGTAGCATGTGTTATGTGAGCTAACAAATGAACATGGTACTTTACATATGTTATCTCATCAAAGCCTTCCAATAAGGCTCTTGAGTAGGTAGCATTATCCCTATTACATAGATAAGAAAAACTAATCACAAATATATTAAGTAACTTGCCCAAGACGTACTAAGCTAGGACACTGGCAGGACTGAAGCTAAAGCCTGGTCATTTCTGCCCTGTTTTCTTTTCATTGTCCTGTACCTCCTCTCTGATAATCAGGTGCCCTTGCTGATGGGCAGGGCATAGGCCAGCAAGCTATGTATTGCAAGAATGTAGTTAGATTTGTGCATAATTTTGGCTGAGAGTGTTGTGGTAATTCTAATTTGCCCTTCAAATTAGCATCTGAGGAAAGAGTATAGCCAGTATTCTGGAATAAACCCAGTAAAAGCAATATTCACTGTTGCTAAATCATTATTGTGATGTGGGCCTTTCTCTCCTTTTGTAGTTCAATGCATCTGAGGCTAATAGGCATCTATTTACATCCAGAGATGTTTTACGATGCTAGGAGTAGTATCTGGACTCTGGAGGTAATTACACGTAAACAGTGTTTTTAGTTCTCAGTCTGAACATTGACATTTGACACCGCCAGGTTTTTCCTTTATAGAAGCACACTTTTGCTTTCTCTCTCTTTCTTTTTTCTTCTGACACTGACAGAGATTTGTTCTTAGAGAACTGACTCTGAAGATGACAACTCTTCCTTGTATCTCAATGGCTTAGACTCCACATATGGTTTCTTCTCTGTCTTTAATTAAACTTGTTTTTTCAGTGTTGTAGCTGGGAGCACTGTGTTGACACAACTCACTCTTGTACAGAACAGATTAAAATGTCAGTGTTCTAATGTTCTCATCTGTGGGAAAAAGAAAATATTTGGGGTATTTTATTTATAACTTTTAAAAGACTCCTCTGTGGAGAAAGACTACTTGTAAAATGGCAAACATTTGACAGTTAAAGGGACAGAACTCTATTTCATATTAGTCTAACGAGAAAAGGAGAAGTATGAAAGTTTACTAAAACTGCTTTTCTAGGAATTTAGAACGTATCTTTCTAGTCCTCCTTAACTTACTTCATTATATTTTTTCAAATTCCATAGTGTTCTACTTAATCCTCCCAGATTCTTTGTCTACAGAATATTGACCGTTTCCATAAAGGCAGTTGGTCATTTTAGTAAACACATATATTCTGTGGAGAACCACTAGTGAAGAGAAATAGTGTATTGAACCTTTAGCCTACAAATTCCATTTCCATGTATCTATTTTTTAGTGGGGTCATTAACATTGACTAACTATTTATTGGTAAATAGGCTAGCAAATTCAATATACCATAGTTTGAGACTCTTTTCCAGTTTTCAGGTGTTCACAGGGTGTAAGCCACATCAGTTACCCCTGGGTACCATGCAAATTTCAGAAGTCATAGTAAAGAGATGTGCTTACTACAAGTTACTAAGTTACAGACTTAATAGGAACTAAAATTTATGGGATATTTACAATGTCATTGGAATATTTTTAAGTGTCTATATGAGTAGATAATAGCTCCATTATCTCCATGAGGAAACTGAGGCCTATTCATGTTAAGTAACTTGCTCAAGACAACATTGAAAGTGGAAAATTAGGATTTGAATCCAGGGGGTCTGGTTCTGTAGCTTTTATTCTACTAGAGTTTCTGAGAGTTTATTCACATATGGTATTGTACAGTTGGGAGCCTTTTCTCTGATATTGTTAATTAATATGTAATATTGTATAGATGAAGAAGATAGATATTAAAATGAGAAGGAAAATCCTTCCTTACGTTCAGATGGTAGATGGTGGCTAGGCATACTGCCTAATCCAATTTGGATATATCTGAATTGGCAAAAGAATTAATAATTGTTCTGGTTTGCCCATATAAAAAGCAAAAGTTAACTTTCTAGAAAGTCATACATTAACATGCTAAGTGCCCACTTCATACTCCTGGTTTTGGAAGTTAGTGGCCGTTTAGTAGAGCATCTGCCTTTCAGACCTTATTTAGAGATTTGCTTGGTTTGAGTTGTCCCTTGGGTTAACAGCTGTGGAATCTGCATTTCTTTGGCATTGCTTCCTTCTATGTAAATTACAGATGTTCCTTAATGCTCTTTTGGACTGCTTTTGGAAAAAGAGGAAGGAGAAAAAAAGGTTTTTTTCTTTTTAAATGGATCTGTCCTGGGAGGAAATATATTTACCGAATTTTTTCCCTTTATGTTTCCCTTCAATCTTGGAAACTACTCCCTGCAGCCCTGCTGCTATGGGATCAATTTGTTGGCAAGGGTTATTCAAACATGAGCAGAATTTGTGTCCTCTTTAGATTAAAGTGCTGAAGCCAACAATAACAATTTTCATGTGGGAACTGGTGCTTGATATCCAAGTCTACTTGGTGGTCTATACGTTACTATAGATTGAAAATATGCATTTGAGGGAAGATGGTCTTTTCCCAGGTTTTGTTTGTTTGCTTCCATTTTCAATTTTTTTTTCACCTGTCATTTTTAAATAGAAGTTGTCCTTTTGATTTGGGAGTGGGAGATTGAATACTTGAAATGAGACTAGGGTTCTTTCATTAATGAATATATTAAGGAATAACTTAAACAATTTAGTAAACAAATTTGAAGTATATAGTTTAATGAATTTTTTAGTTAAAAATTTTTGGGGGTGCTAGGGATCAAATGCAGGAGCTCACACATGCTTAAGCTTAATACATTTTGAACATGTAACTCCTCAGTTTTTTCTTCTGCACTTCCATTTTATTTAACTTATACTTTTTTTTTAACCCTTTATATCTTGAAAGAAAAATCACATAATCTTGAAGACTGCTATTTTATTTTGGATTTTTGAATTTTAGTCTCAGTACACCCTTAGTATTTTATGGCAGTTTTTTTCTGTGTTCCCTAGTCAGCTTCTTCCATTCTCTTGATAGTTAGGTTAAGCCTTTGTCACCATCTTCAGGGCTGCTTTCTTATTATTTCCAAGTTAGCATTTTGGAGGTGACTTACAGCCTCTTACTTCACCAAGAGAGCAGAGGCAATCAGGAGGAACTGTTTTCTCCTTCTACCCTTCTCATCATTTCAGCACTTAGGAAGAGTTTTCATATATGTTCTTCCTTTTCTCTCTTCTTTCTTTCCTTTTTTTTTTGGTACCAGGGATTGAACTCAGGGGCACTCGACCACTGAGCCACATCCTCAGCCCTATTTTGTGTTTTATGTAGAGACAGAGTCTCACTGAGTCGCTTAGCGCCTCGCCGTTACTGAGGCTGGCTTTGAACTCGTGATTCTGCTGTCTCAGCCTCCCAGAGTGCTGGGATTATAGGTGAGTGCCACTGTGCCTGGCTTTCTCTCACCTTTCTAAAGCTGTGCTTTCATCTGCTTCTGCCTCCTCAGTGATTGACATTATCATTTTATCCCTTTGCTCTTTAGCCCCTGAATTGTCTTTCTTCTCAATATTCATGCACAATTGAGACTTCTCAACTTAAAAAATAAAATAACACAAAATTTACCCTCCATTCTGTGCCACCCTCTACCTGTTCCCTTCACCTCAAAGTCACGCTTCTCCACTCTTGCTGTTTCTCCACTTTCTTATTTCTCATTTGCTCTTCCTCAATTGTAGGTTGGATTTTCCCTCTGCTTTTTCCACTGAAATTTTTGTCAAAATACCCAGTGATTTTTTCTAAATCCAGTAAGTACTTTTTTGTAAATATTTTTGAAGCTCCTTCCTGGATGTCATTTTCTGTGATTTTCCCTTCTTCCTCGTAATTCCTCCTCAGACTCTTTATGTGAGTTTCAATGACCTGCCCATCCGTTGTATATGGGAGTGTTCCAGGATTCTGTCTTTATCTGGTTTACCTTCATTTTTTTTTTTTTCCTGTGAGCAATTTGGATCTTTTACACAAGATTCTAGTTTCCACCTGTCCTTCCTCCTGGTGCCTACTATTGTATTCCGAACCTCTCTCTTGATCTGCGACTTTATAACACTGACTTTCTGCCTGATAGTTGTGTTTAGATGTGTCATAGGAATGTATAAAAAACTGACATCATTATCTTTCCCCAGCAGGTCCCTTCCCCAGACTAAACCTACTTTTCAGGCATCCATGGATTACCACAGCAATCCCCTAATGGCCTTTCTTTCACCATTTGCATGATTTCTCCCTAATCTATTGTCTACATTGATGTGCTGGCAGTCTTTTATTTACAGTGTGATCATGTCCTTCACAGGTTTAAATCTTTCAGTACTCCCCAGTGCTTTAGAAATGTAACTTCTTAGCATGGTTCCCTGGTCCCTTGGTGTTTTGGCCCTGCCTCTTGCCTCACCTCCTTGTTATCAACGTTGTTATTTTAATGGCTTTATTGAGGCATAATTCATATGCCATATAATTCATCCATTTAAAGTGTATGATTTGATTTTTTTAGTATATTCACAGAATTGTCTAACCATCATTAGAGTCAATTTTAGAATACTTCTTCAGCCCATAAAGAAGCCCCATACCCTCTAGCCGTCACTGCCCACCTCGCCTCACCTCACCTGGAGGTAGCTACCATCTGCTTTTGTGTTTCTCTAGATTCATTTATTCTAGACATTTTCATATAAGTAGAATCATACAATATGTGTTCTTTTGTGACTGGTTTCTTTCATTCAGCATCTTTCATTTCAAGATTCATCCATGTAGCATGTATCAATACTTCCTTTTTATGACTGTATAGTTCATTATATGAACATAACACATTTTATTTATCATTCATCATTTGTTGGACATTTGGGTATTTTATGCTTTTGGGTCTATAATGAATAATATAGCTATGAAAATTCATATCCGGTTTATGTGTAGATATACATTTTTGTTTCTCTTAAGTATGTGCCTAGGGGTGGAATTTCTGAGCCATATGGTTATCGTGTTTACATTTTTTTTTTTTTTTAGATTGAACTCAGGGGTACTTGACCACTGAGCCACATCCTGTATTTTGTGTTTTATTTAGAGACAAGGTCTCACTGAGTTGCTCAGCCCCTCACCGTTGTGGAGGCTGGCTTTTTGGCTTTGATTCTCCTGTCTCAGCCTCCCAAAGTGCTGGGGAACTGCTGGGCTTTTTTTTTTTTTAAAGCAGCTGTACCATTTTACATCTATAGCAATAATATATGTGTCTCAATTACCATGTAGCCTTGACAATACTCATTAGATTTGGTTTTTGTTTTTATTTTTCAGTATACTGGCCACAATAATGGATGTGCAGTAGCATACCATGGTTGTTTTGATTTGCTTTTCACGTATGGCTCTGCATGTTGAGCATATTCTTATGTGTTTGTTGGCATTTTTGTATCTGCCTTGATATAAAATTGATACTTTGAAAAGTTATTTAGATCACATTTGTCATCTTTATTATTGAGTTGTAAGAGTTCTTTACATATTCTAGACACAGATTTCTTATCAGATATGTAATTTGTAAATATTTTTTGTGCTTCTTTGGAGTCTTTTCTCTTTCTCGACAGTGTCTTTTGAAACATAACATTTAAAAAAATTTGATGAATCCCAAATATCTCTCTATATTTTTGTCCAGTGTACTTTTGGTGTCATAGCTAAGAAACCACTGTGTAATCTAAAGTCATAAATTTACCCTTACATTTTCTTTTTTGTTTTTTTAGTGTTTTTATTGGTTCTTTTTAGTTATACATGACAGTAGAATCCATTTTGATATAATTATACAAGCATGAAATATATCTTATTCTAGTTAGGATCCCATTCTTGTGGATGTGCTGGGTTTTTGTTTTTTTTTTTTCACATATGTTCATGGGAAAATTATGTCAGATTCATTCCACTGTCTTTCCTTTTCCTATTCCCTCTCCATTCTCCATTATCTAATCTACTAAAGTTCTTTTCTTCCCCTCGTCTCCTCCCCCTCTATTGTGGGTTAGCTTCCACATATTAGAGAAAACATTCAACCATTGGCTTTTTTACCCTTAAATTTTCTTCTAAGAGTTTTATAGCTTTAGCTGTTATATCTAGGTCTGTGATTTATTTGGAGTTAATTTTTGTGTATGGTATTAGAAAGGGATCCAACTTCATTCTTCTGCAGGAATTCCAGGGCTGTTTTTTGAAAAGACTATTTCCCCCTCATTTAATTGGCACTTTTGAAAAAAAAAAAAAAAAGAGTCAATTGGCCATAAGTGTAAATTTTAATTAATGGACTGTAAGTTTTATTCTATTGATCTATGTGTCTGTTCATACACCAAGACTACATTATCCTTATTACTGTACTCTTATAGTATGTTTTGAAATTGGGAGATGTGAATACTCCCAATTTTGTTCTTTATCAAGCTAGTATTATCTGTTCTGGGTTTTGCATTCCCATACAAATTTTAGGACCACTTTGCCAGTTTTTGAAAAATAAAAAAAGTGTTGGTAGGGAGCTGGTATTTTGATATAAGATCAAATTTGAAAAGTATTGTCATCTAACACTAAGCTCTCCAATCCATAAACATGGGATACCTTCATTTAGGTCTTCTTTAATGTTTTCTATAGTGCATTGTACTTTTCATTCTGTAAGTTTTAAGTTATTTTATTAAATTTACTCTGAAGTATTTTACTCTTTTTGATGCTATTGTAAATGGAATCTTTTTGTTAATTTAATCTTTAGACTATTGATTTCAAGCTTAGAGAGAAGTACAGTTAATTTTTGCACACTAATCTTGTATGCTACAACGTTGCTGAACAAGTATATTAGATATAATACATTTTAGGGGATTTCCTTAGGATTTTTGATACATACGATCATGTCATCTGCAAGTAGGGATAATTTTACTTTTCTTTGCATCCAATCTAGACAGCTTTTATTTCATTTGCCTGCTTAATTACCCTGACTAGAGCTTCTAGTACAGTGTTGAGTGCAAGTGGTAAAAATTGACCTTGACTTTTTTCCTTTTCTTAGGGGATACAGTCTGTCTTTTACCATTAAGTATGATGTTTGCTATGTGTTTCTTAGAGGCCGCCCTTTTTAGGTTAAGTTTACTTTTATTCCTAGTTTGTTGAGTTTTTGTTTTTTGTTTTTTGTTTGTTTTTAAATCATGAAAGGGCATTGGATTTTTTTTTTTTTTTTTTTTGGTACCCGGAATTTAACTCAGGGGTACTTGACCACTGAGCCACACCCCAGCCCTCTTTTGTGTTTTATGTAGAGACAGGGTCTCACTGAGTTGCTTAGTACCTCGCCATTGCTGAGGCTGGCTTTGAACTTGCAATTCTCCTGTCTCAGCCTCCCAAAGTGCTGGGATTACAGGTGTGTGCCACTGCACCTGGCAGGATATTGGAATTTGACAAATGTTTCTTCTTTTTAAACAAATGTTTGTTATGTAGACAATTGTGTGGGTTTTGCCATTTATACTATTGATATGGTTTATTTCATGAATTGATTTTCAAATGTTGAGTTGTTCCTGTATACTTGGATATATCTCATTTGATCATCATGTATAATCCTTTGTATGTGCTGTTAGTTTTTATTTGAGCCAGTTTCAATAAGTAATTTGTGTCTTTTTCTACCATTTTGTCAGGGATTTTTGTATGTATGTTAATAAGATATTGGTCTGTGATTGTTTTTGTTGTTGTTTGTTTTTGTGATGTCTCTACCTGATTTATCAGAGTGTGTATGTGCGCTTTTTTTTAGTACTAGAGATTGAACTCAGGGGCATTTTACCAATATTGATCTGTTAGAATGTATTGGAAAATATTCCTTTCTCAAATTTTCTATTTCTTCTCAAACCAGTTTCAAAAAGAAGTAGGTTGTGACCTTCTAGGAATTTTTCCATTTTATCCAGTTTATCTAGTTTTGTTGGCATACAGTTAGTTGTTCTTAGTATTTTCTTCTAACCCTTCCTATTTCAGCATGGTGAATGGTGATACTTCCTCTTTCATTCCTGATTTTAGTTATTTAAGTTGTCTTTTTTCCCTGGTCAGTCTAACTGCTAAAGTTTTGACAATTTATTATTCTTTTCAAAGATCCCGTTTTAGTTCTTTTCTCTGATTCTTCTATTTCTATTAATTTCACTAATTTCCACTCAAATTTTTTTTTTTTTTCCCTGCTTGCTTTAGATTTAGTTTCTTTCTTTTTCTAGTGAAGTAATGTGGAGGTTTGGTTTATTGACTTGAGATCTTATTTAATAAGGGGATTATAGCTATAAATTTTTGTGTAAGCACCACTTTAGCTGCATCACATAACTTGTGCTGTTTTCATTTTCATTCATCTAAAAGGACTTTCAAATTTCCTTTATTTTGTCTTTGATTAATAGACTATTTGAGAGCATGTTATTTTTCAAATACTTGTGGATTTTCTAAACTTCCTTATGTTATTGGTTTCTAATTTTAATACACTGTATGATTTCAGTAATTTTAAATTTTGAGACTTGTGTTATGGGCTAGTATAGGTCCTATTCTGCAATCTCTCTCATGTGCACCTGAAAAGATTGTATAGGCTGCTGCTGTTGGCTGGAGTGTTGTATAGACATGTTAGGCTCTATTAGTTATCAGTGTTGTTCAAGTATTCTCTTTCTTTGTTGATCTCCTACTTACCCTATCCATTACTGAAAGTGGGGCATTGAAGTTTCAATTATAATATTTTTGTTATCTATTTCTCCATTTTTGTTAGTTTTTTCTTCATGAATTTTGTGGCTCTTTTTTTAGGAACATATATGTTTATGATTGTTAAATCATCCTGATGGATTGGCTCCTTTACTATTATTAAATATTCCTCTCATCACTAGTAATACTCTTGTTTTAAAGTCTATTTTGCCTGGCCTTAATATAGCCACTCTGGCTTTCTTATGGTTACTATATGAATGATGTATCTTTTTCTTTTACTTTCAATTTATTTAAGGTGTACCTTATGTACAAAGCATATAATCTGGAACTTTTAAAAAAATCTGTATGGTCGTGCTTCATGAAAGCACAATTGTGCTGTTAAATTTTGGTTGTGCTTCATTTTCTGAGTAAATCCCCCAAATACAGTGATGTTCCTGGAAGCTCCATATTGAGTGCTTTATGAATTTCTTCTTCTTGTCCCTATTCTAGCATTCTGAATGTTGCCATTGTTATAGACAAAAGCCAGTGCCTCATATCAGGTTGTCTCGTCAGCCAAAAAAAATAAGTTATCTCATTGGTTTTGAAACCAGAGTTTCAATATGGTTGTTATACCATCTTCCTTTGAGTCAGTATATGTAGCATTTGAATGAGAATTAAGTAGGACTTTTTTCCTTTTGTAGAAATCTCTGTCTTCTAACCCAATAGTGTTAGCTATAATTTTGGTTTGGAGGTTGCCAGAAATATCTTTGTTTTTTTGCATGGATAATTAACCAAATTTAGTAACAGAGCAAAACAATATAATTTATTTCCATACTATGGTAATAATAGAACTGTTACTATTTTTGGAGCTCCACATTATTTCCATAGTTGGATATGTCTTAATAACTGAGTAACTTCCTGTCACTAACTTTAAGACCCACCAAGAAATCTGCTTCTGCATGAAGGAGGTTTAATATATTTTCTAAGCCAACTATTTTTAAGCACAGGGTGCTGAGGTTCTTATTTTTCTTCAGGCTATAATCTAGAATCTGTTAATGGGAAGTTAGAGTGCAGGATCTCTGCTTTTGTTGGTGCAGTGCTTTTCATTCTAAACTGTTCCTTGGAGGCAAGCTATTTCTCAATTCCATTTTCCTTCTTATATTCTGAAAATGATAATTATAGACACCATAGCTATGAGGTAACCTCGGTGTTATATTCTACTTATTTAAAATTGGGAAATTTGGTAGAGAAAGGGTACTAGCAAAAAAAAAGAGAGGGTAGAATGTAATTAAAAGAATTTTATAGCCCTGTCTATGTAGTGACATTTACAATTAAATTCAGAAAAAAAGGTTTTAGGTGAAGATTCTACTTAATTTCAGTCAGGAGTATACAGTATTCTATCACTTTCTTTACATTTCTTAAATAAATAGGTCAAGGAATACAAATTATGACCCTTGAGAGTGTTTATGGCTTAGTTATGTATTACCCTCAAATTTAATTGTTTGGTTTATGTTTACTGGAATTATAAAGCAAAAATTTTAAAAGCACCAAACACTAAGTGGTTTCACAAGCCGTCCCTGGCATTTTATTTATGTTGAAAAAAACTATTTAGCTTGAGGGAGAAAATAAAATCTCCTGGTAATCACTTTGTTTTGTCCATCTCGTAGCTGGTAATATCTTTATCTTTTCCAGGTAGAGCATGGCAGCTTCCATATGATCTCATTTTAACAATTTGTTAGTTGAACCTAATTATCTTTACCTTAATGATTTTATATTAACTACATATACAAAATAAGAATGCCTCATAAAATCTTCATTCCAAACTACCAGCACATTTCCTGCAGTTCCAAACCCCATTCTAAATACTTACTTTCTTTGACCACTGCTGGCAGAACATTCCCAGGGTAGGTTCCCCTGGATGTAGGAGCTGAAAAGGAACTTAGTGTGCAGAGTGTTTATTAAGGAGTGTCCTTGAGGTCAGCACTTGTGGAAGGCAAAGGACAAGTGCAGGGGTGGGCACAGGGAGAAATTAAGCTGCATGAAGGACGTCTGCCAGCCTGGACTGGACCATGGGGGATTCCAGGGCCTGATCGACTTTATAGAGTAGTCTGGAGTTGAGGCAAGGGGATCAAACCGTTAGGTTCCCATGTTGGTCAGTCATAGGATGGAGGGTGCCTAGGGAAGGAGCCTGGAGCCACTCCATAAATCTCTGCCGGTGATGGCTGTACAAGGCCCACTCTCCCAGCAGCTGGGCAACAAGTCTTTCTTCTAAGGGGAATCTGGAAAGTCCCTCACATTGTCTCCTACATCATGGATAATGAAATTCAAGCTGCTTGGAAGCACAGATTTTTTTTTTAAAATTCAAGTCTTAAAGGAGGAAATTGGAATTAGAGTAAATAGTAACTGATAGCAGTTAAATACTAGAAATTTTGTAGTTACAAGTACTTATTTAAAACTTGTTCTAATAGTATTTTTTTAAAATATATTTTAGGATTTATTCATTCAAGAGATTTTTGAGAGCCTATATAAGTGGAGTCATTTATCCTTTATTTTGGCTACCTAACAGCTGAACCCTCTTCTGTATTGGAGCTCCTCTGTGTGAGGCCAAGCTCCATCTAGCACTGCAGACGCTGAAAATGTATGATACTTTCCTGACCTCCTCGAGAGGGCTGAAGGCCCACAGCCTACACTTTGCCAAACAGATCATTTGAGTCAGAACTGATGATGTAAAAGACTAAATTTCCAGCCTCTCCCCGCCCCTTGAGCAGTTATGACAGCAGAAACAGTAAGTGCCAACATCTGCTTTCCAGAGGCAGCATCATTTTTATTACCAGATTGCATTTTGATGCTGTCAGCAATATAAACAACCAGGGCCAAAGATAGCAGACTGGTTCTCTAGTACGCTTCTTTGTTCCTTCCAATTTCTGACCAGGTAGCCTATCTGCTAAGTTACCTGGGTTTGGTGTCTATTGCTTACCTCTCAAAATCCCTGTACCAAGTAATTACCAAGTAACATAGCCTGCCCTATACCAAGGATTTTGGATTCTAGAATTTTCATGATGAAAAGAAAGACACAGTCTAGTGGAGAGAGGCTGATGGTAAGCACAGAGACAAATAACACAATTGCAGATTGTGATGAGCGGTATTTATCCCAGGGTATGGGATAAATGGGGGAGGTGGAGGCTGAAGATAGGGACAAAGGATCTTTAAGGAAGACCATAAAAGGAAAATGATGGTGCTGAGAGCAAGAGCGATCTGAGCGAAGGGAACAAGAATGTGATGGAGAAGAATTTTGTAGCCAGAAACATCAGCAGTTGCACAGGTGGTGAGAATTAACTTGACTTAAGTAAAGAAACCAAAAAGAGCATAGTGGTTGTCAGTTATGTTTGTTGACCTATTTTTAAAAAATTAAATTTATTTTTAACTCATACATAAAAACATGAAAATTGTGTTTAAGTATTTTAAGTTTCTTTTTAAGAAAAATGGCATTTAAATTTGGACACCCATGCTATTTTCCATGTCTCTCAACTCAGTGATGAGCAATACCGGTTAGACTCAAAAGTGTGTCTGATTGACTACATTAGCACTACTAAGGAAGTTTCCTATAAATACATATTTATGACTCCCACCTATAGAGAATCTAATCAGTCAAGTTTTGTAATCCCTAGCATGATACAACTCTATAATGTCATATGAGGTAACACCAACTGTAGAGCAGTAGCATACTTTTAGTTTCAGGTAAAGTACGGAGGAGTAACAATTCACCTGCCAAGTGCTCTGCAGGGAGAGGCCAAGCATGTAACATCAGCATGTGTCCCTTTACTTGATGGACATAAAATTTTGACCTAACTGTAAATAAAACAAAGAGCAGCCAGTCTTTCTTTAAATTTTGCCTTTTTATGTAGAGGTCTATGCTTCTTGCATTCTACAAGGTAAAAAAAAAAAAAAAATTGGAAGCTTAGTTGGCAGGTATATTCTATAAGGTGAAAATTGTAGTATTTTAAAATAATATCCAGTAGAGAATAAAACCAGATACTAATAGACTAGAATCTGGTCTGAGACTATAGATGATAAAAGATTAAAGATTTTTTTTTTTTTGTCTGTAAGACATAATTTTTCTCCAGGGTCTCCAAGGACATTATGGATTAGCTTCAGATTGGGCTAATTTAAAAGAACCCCAGTCCAGTTTTTAATTAACAGATATCATACCAAATATATCCAACCAAAGTGTCAGTCTAGTTGGTTAAAGAACTCTGAGTAAAAGGCAAGCTATGTTTTAATTAAGAGACCATTGATGATTTGGAATTCTTCTGGATGAGGATAGATACCAAAGGAGAACATTTCCCTTGCTCTGCTCTGTTGTTTTGTTTTCCCAGGCCCTGTACTTCTCAAACTCGTGTCCAGTATATTCTACACATATTTTATTCCTCTCACTTGAGAATAAATAGGGTATTTCTTCTTTTCCTTAAATATTTTTTAAGTTGTAGATGTACACAATATTTTATTTATTTTTATGTGGTGCTGAGTAGCGAACCCGGTGCCTCCCACATGCGAGGCAAGCGGTCTACCACTGAGCCACAATCCCAGCCCCTGGCATTTCTTCTTGAAACATCACTTTTCCTTGATGCTCATAATATAAAATTTTATTTTCATATGGAAACAAAAATGGATATGTTTAGGAGTAGGGCAAATAGTTCTTTCATAAAAATATATTATCAATATGTAATAATTATGGTTTTAAAGTGATTAAGTCAATGTTTAAAATTTTTCTGTTTCAGTTTCCATTACTGTAACTATTAATTGTTATAAGCACATAAACCAGCTTTTTGAAGTTTTCAATACTTTTTTTTGGTAATTTGTTTTGTGGTAGTGGGGAATATATCTAGGGTTTTGTGCATGATGGACAAGTATACTACCACTGAGCTATGCCCCAGCCCATTTTTTAAGTAAAGAAAAACAAATCTTAAAAATAAGGGCTTACTAAGTTGTCCAGGCTGACTTTCAACTTGTGATCCTCCTATCTCAACCTCTGGAGTTAGTTGTGACATTATAGGCATGTTGCACTGTTACAGAGCAAGACCATACATGGACATGAATTGACTGCAGATGACTATTAGACTTGCTAAAGATACAAGGCAACTCTGGATCATTTTTTTCCCATGCTGACTAGTTCTAATTAGAACTTGTTCTTACAGATTTTATGGTTAGGTAACTTTGCTTTTAATTATTTTGTCTCTTTGAGTCCTGGAATCTAGTATGTATAAAGGTCACAAAAGTCCCCTCTTCAGGATAATTTGTGTTCTTAGGAGAAGGAAGGACCCTTTTGGGTCTGCATTTCTCCTACAAATAACAGGTGTTTGTTGAGGAATATAGCACATCCTGATGACTTAGGCCAGACAGGTCCACAGGTAAATTAATCAGTTAATTAATTCTATTCTTTCTTTTCTCTTTCTTCCCCCCTCCTTCCCTCTCCATCCTTCCCCTGCCAGCTGCTCTTCCTTCCCTCTCTCCCTCCCACATCCATCCCTCCCTTCCTTCCTCCCTCCTTCCCTTCCTTCCTTCCTTCTCAGGGTACCTAACCACTGAGCCACATCCCCAGCCACCTCCTTTTT